>VYZX01023466.1:177285-257056 GCA_013401335.1 Brachypteracias leptosomus
TGGTAGGAAGCAAACATCATTAGATCTTCTACCCTCAGAAAATTTAATTTTTCCACTAATTGAACCAAAACTACCCATAGTCACTATCAAATAAAAAATAAGTTATTTGCAGTCTGCTCTTTTTCTATCTGTTGTATCCTTAGTACACAAACCAGTGACAAAGTATCTATAAACAGTTGTGGTTTTTCCCATTTAAAATTAGTAAAGATTATGTTGACTTTTTTTCTTCCATTTAAAAAGAGGCTCATACTCTTACTAGAGCTGCAATTTAATTTTGGAATTACTTTGATAATAATGCATAATATCATGCCCTTGAGAATTTAATGGTGTCGGTTAGGATCATGATCCAGAGCTCATTCTGTGGAGTTTATTAAGAGTTTCAACCTCATAATGAGGTTTCAACACCTAAAATATTTGCTCAAGAAAGATATTTGTTAATAGACTTGGTACACAAACATGTTAGATTCTGTATACAGAAAAGAGAAAGAAAACAAAAACCAAAACCTAAAAGAACACTGTTTTATTCTATGCTAGGTTCGTCAGAAAATGTTGTATGCAGCAACCCGAGCAACACTTAAGAAAGAATTTGGAGGTGGCCATATTAAGGATGAAGTATTTGGAACGATACAGGTATGGTTTTTCTGTTTTAAAGTCAGTATGCTGTCTTTAAATATTGAATATAGTAGCTGATGTTAATGGTAAGAATTTGTGGTGTTTCTGCTCTTTTTTATTAAGGAAAAAAGAGTTAAAAGGCTATGTGTATTATTCCAATGTTAAAATCTATTTGCTGTCATTTGAACAGTTACTTAAGTATTTAACAACTTCAGGCTAAGAAGTCCTTGCTTCAAATGATTACGAAAACTAAATAATCTTAAAAATAGTAGGAGCATCTCTTAGTCTTGCTTCAAGCATGTGAATGCTCTAAAAGCTGTTACAGTGTAACTTTCAGGCCAATTGTATCACAAGCCATTCTGGATGTATCCTTCTGAATCAGAAGTGGACTAGAACATTGGCCTGTAGGCTGTTAACATCTGAAAAAAACCTGTTCTATTCTTAAATCAAGGGTATAAGTTGTCAATTCTTTAGAATTTGACCATGCAATGTAATTCAAGTCCATGGTTGCCATCTTAACTTACAGAAACAGAATTTTAGTAGCTACTGATTTGTTCCATGAAAATACTAATAGTTGACTGTTCACTTATGGTAAGGTAGTTGGAAGGGGCATGTGTGAAAGCTTTTAAGGGATGATGAAAAGCCTGCAAGAGCTGTGCACATAAGGAAATATGAGGCTATTGTGTTACTTTGGTTTCTTTGGGAAGGAAATATGAGTCTTACATGGTTGTGGTGTCTGCCTGTTTGTCAGGCAGATATCAGACAATCTTGAGTTTTTAATCCATTGCCAGTTTTAAAGAAATAAAAGTTAGAGTTCTCAAAGATACAGAATTCCTACAGCTTTCATGAAAACTGATGGTTACTTGAAAATCCAAATTATCATTTCCCTTTTCCTCCTTCAGCGAAGACAGGGAGACTGCAGCAGTTATCTTCTGATTGGCCTGTTAATTAGATCGTTATAGGCAGAAATCTGAACCAAAGCACGGCCACTGTTGACACAGGGAGCTGGTGCTAAAAGAAGGGAAGTAGTTGGAGATTTGGGGAAGAATAGAGGATATTGTGGTGGGGGAAAAAAGCTGTGGAAGAGACATGGGCTGTTGTAGCAGTCACACAAGTCCCTAAGGACACAAGGCTAATAATTCTTCTGCTCACTGAATAAATAATTCATTATATTCAGCGTTAACCTGTGATGAAGTCTTCATTATTTGAACAAACACAGTAACAAATCACTCTGGAGAGGCTGTGTTCAAGGGACACAGATAACAAGAGTTGCTAAGCGGGTTTACTGGTAGAGGTCAAGTTTTTTTCTTGCCCACTCAATCAACTACTATCTCACCACCACTTGCACCAAACCATTTGCAGTCTATGTCATATGTAGAAATTGCATCTAGCCCTACAACTCAGAGCCCGAGTCAGAGCTTCCATCTTAACTGTAAGGAAGGAGCATTGCATTTGTCTGTTACTGTTACTTCAGAATGTGCTTGGGGCACTTAGAGGATGGAATCAGTGTAATTCACTTTTTCCAAATTCAATATGTTACAGCTTAACAACTCCAAAGTGTTGGCTTCAGCATCTTTATAAACTTCTTAATTCTGACTGGCCTCTAATGTTCATCTGTATAAAAATCAATACCTTCTTCAAGGTATTCAAGGTGCAAACCTCACTTGGAATCTTGATTGTCAGCATCCAGTGGATTATTCTGTCTTTATTTTGTTAGACAAAGATGATTTAGTTGCAGCTAGCTCTGTTATCCTGGTGGAACCTGGTTATGGTTCCACCTGCTACTTATGCATGTATTAACCTTGATACCTTGGGTTCCTTAAGGCATAATGAAATATTGGCGCTGGAAATTGTGTTTGGGAAGGTCTGCCTTTCAGAAAGGGAAAGGCTAAGAAGAAGCTTTAGCTTTCTCCTCAGAACCTGAGTATAAAATCACATTCATGATTGCATAAAGTCCTGCCCTTTTCTGAGTGACCACCTTAATAATAAAAACACAACAGCATTTGCCTGTTGTATATATATCTTTGGAGAGGGCCACAACTGACATTGAGTATTAATGAATTCCCAAAAATGGTTCTCAGAATTCATCACTTCTGTGATGTTGCATCCTAAACTATATGCAGTATCATATGCTTACTCCCTGTCCTAAGGTTGCATTTATGTCTCCCATTTTTTAGGTAGAAAACTACCAATAAGCTACCAGTCTGAGCATGCAAATTCTATGAGAAAATATTTTTTAATTATTATTATATATGAGAATTGTGGCAATTTTGCGAGGTTTTGTCCAAGAAGGATGAATAACTTCATGCAAACAGTCTTCACTAATGCTAATTTTGAATTAGCAAGGTAACTGGGGACTAATTGTGGAAATGCTGCCCATGGTACAGTTGGGTGGAAGAGCAGCCTAGTGGACCCTACTATACAGGAAGATTATCTGAAGTTGCAAATGCACCTACACTTGTAATTTGTTCAAATAAAATGATCATAAATAGATAGGAGGTAACTGCTTTTTTTTTAATTCTTCATAGAACATCTTTGAAGAAAATGTTTATTATAAAAAAATTATCAATATTGATATTGTGCTTTCAGGATGATGTTTCACTGAATGGATATAAAAAATATTTGATATCACAGTCCTCCCCTGCACCTTTGACTGCAGCAGAAGAGGAACTTCGACAAATTAAGATTAATGAGGTACCTACAATGTCTTGAGCATTGATGGGAAACTGGGTGTGGAGTTGCAAATATATTGTAGGGAAAAAGTCTTTCTATGGTAAAAAAGGGCAGAACAGAAAATAGAAAGTTTCAGAAAGTTTGAGCGGACAAGAATATAAATTTCCTTCTCAATGAGTTGAGACTGCAGGATGATGATGGCTGGAGTGGAAGTGGCATGATCTTGCTGAGTTTGCAAGGCCTAGTGTGTGAGTCAGAGGCCTTGCAACTGCAAAGCTTAATTGTTGCAGCTTTGGCCCTTAACGTGCTTTTAGTATCACTGGATTGCTTCATTGTGAAGGGTGACAGCACTGGCACAGGTTGCCCAAAGAGGTTGTGGAGTCTCCATCTTAGAGATATTCAAAAGCCATCTGGACAGTGACCAGGACAACTGTCCCTAGGTGGCCCTGATTGAGCAGGCTGGTTGGACAAGATGACCTCTAGAGGTGCCTTCCAACCTCAACTATTCTGTGATTGTCCACATAGATTTCCTGCGGTGGCAGAAATTGTAGAGAAAATACAGAATAGGAACTGTTGCAGTGGATGGTTGCCAGGAGTATTTCAGCAGCCTTAGTCCTAGAGAAAACATACATAGCTTCCAGCACCAGTGCACTTGTCTTTAAGACTGAGAGGAAACAAATAGAATTCCAATAAAAATAAAACAGAAGTCCAAACGAAGTAGCCAGTCCTTCTGAGAGACTGTTTTGCTTCTGCTACAAACGCTTTATAGAAAAATCTCTAAGAAATGCCTTTAACCAAATAACATGATGATTGCCAGCAGGATAGTGACTGAAAAGTTTCAGAGGATTCTTTTCTCAATTCCTTCACTTCTTCACTGTTTGTGTTCGGACATGTATTAAAATAGGTCATGTGCTGATCTAATTAGTTCTTTAGGCTTCTATTTTACAGCCATGGTACATGTGTTTGAAATATGGTTTGTTTCTGCAGCTGGATACCAGCAAACTGTTGTGTTAAATGCAAATGCAGTGCTGTGTCTTCTCTCATGTTTTCACTCTACTGTGCTTTTGCTGCAACTTGTTGTTTATCAACTTTTTTTTTCTTCAGTTGTGTCTTCTGTTATTTTCCATGTCTAATTTTGATTAATTCCATGTAGAAATGCATTCATCATCAAACACTGCATTTTAGTTGGAACAGCTTAAAAAAAATTGCCACTAATGAATGTAAAACTTCTGTGGTATTGATGTCTCTTCTGCTGTTAGTATTATCTCTTATGCATTACATACATGGTGTTTTAACAGCTGATTCACACAGACTAAAACTTCAACAGCAATAGCTGTGCTTTTCAGAGATACATAAATTGTAGATTGCTGCCATTTTGGCTTTGTTTGAAACATCTTGCGATTACATTAACTTGTGTCATTTCTCTCTTTGTTGGCTTCCACCATTATGAAGCTTTTAATTAGACTCATAAAACTAAAAGCCTTCTGATTTAATAATAATAATAATTTTTTCATATGCATATTCTTTCATAATTGCCCCAAGAAATATTTTGCTGGGTTAGATCAAAGCACCACCTACTTGGCTGTCAAGTCTCTGAGTGAACAACAGCAGAAATATAGTAAGAGATAAAGAGCAGGACAAGAAGACTATGATAATTTCCTTGAATGTGCTTCTGTTGCCTCAGCGTTTGCAGGCAGAGAACTTCCTGAGCAAGAGATGATGTCTTACTAAATAATTGTTCTTAATTGGTTTTTCATCCATCATCTAGCCTTGTCATTTTTCTAAATCCACATAAAGTTTTTGTTGGCCATGGATCCTATAGCAGTGTATTCTATAGGTTGACAAAGTACTCTTGTGAAGAACCACTGGCTGCTCTATTTCCTAGTTTATTCCGATATCCCTACAGATTGTGTGGGGAAATGGCAGAGGGAATTCATTAAGTCATTCCTGAGTTCCCCCCTCCCCTTTGATAAAGCCAACTGTATCTCAGAAAGCCAACTATATTCTGGGCTGCATCAAAGGGGACTAGATGATCTTTTGAGGTCCCTTCCAATCCCTGACATTCTGTGATTCTGTGAAGCGTGGCCAGTAAGTCCAAGGAGGTGATTCTGACACCATACTCCGCTCTGGTGAGACCACACCTGGAGTACTGGGTCCAGTTCTGAAGTCTTCAGCACAAGAAAGAAATGGACTTGGAGTGGGCCCAGAGGAGGGCCACAAAAAAGATCAGAGGGCTGGAGCACCTCCCCTATGAAGAAAGACTGAGAGAATTAGGGTTGTTCAGCCTGGAGAAGAGAAGGCTCCAGGGAGATCTTATTGCAGCCTTTTAGTACTTAAAGGTACTTTATGGTGAGGGTGGTGAAACACTGGAGCAAGTTGCCCAGAGAGGTGGTAGATGCCCCATCCCTGGAAACATTCAAGGTCAGGTTGCATGGGGCTCTGAACAACCTGGTGTAGTTGATGTCTCTGCACATGGCAGGGGGGTTGGACTAGATGACCTTTAAAGGTCTCTTCCAATTCAAATTATTCTATGATTCTATATCCATGGGCTTCTGTTGTATTCCTTATCAGTTATCTCTTCTGGGCTGAAGAGTCCTAATCTAGGTAGTTCTTCCTCCTAAAGAAGACACTCCATACTTCTGACCCTTCTGCTTTTCTCTGCAGTTTTTCCAGTTCTTGTATAATATTTATGAGATGGAGGGATGGGGAAGCCAGAACTGCATGTGGTATTCAAGATGCAGGCTATGTTACTGATATCTACAGTGCGTAATGATGCCTTCCATTCTCTACTCTTTTTCTAACAATTAGTAACATTTCACTTGTGGGTGGGGAGCATTGGGTTCTTTTGGGTTTGTTTGGTTTGGGGTTTTCTTGCCAAGACTGGCCACTGGGCTTCTATTTTCAGAGATGCTCAGTGTGACCTGCAAGGTCTTGCTCCTGAATGGTCGTAGCTAGCTCAATCCCACCACCATACAGGTAGAAGAGTGTTTTCCTTTTTTTCCTACTTTGTACATTACTTTACATTTATTCACAGGAAATTCCATCTGCCATTTTATTGACCACTCAGCAGCCATCACTAACAAATCTTAGGGTGTGAATTTAAATATTTTTAAGTGACTTAGATGGTTTGGTTTTGTTTTAATGGTCTGAAATACGTTGCACTATGGACGAGTAGATTTTGTTCATTTTCTTAAATGTGTAATTATGCTGGGTTACTCTCTTCCCTTGGCTGTCCCTGCACTTCACAGCTTGTTTCTATATTTCGTTTCTTTTCTTTTCTACTTGTATTTTAATGTGATTTATATAGTATGTTATTTTATTATGGTTCATTATTTTTATGATGTCTATTTTATGTTTATTAATCAGGCTTTTATGTAGATATATTTTGCAGATATATTTATATAACCTTCATAAATTTATCAATCTTTAAACAAAAGTAAGCTCTTCCAACTGCTTTCTTCCCCTCTTTCCTTGTTGCTGACAAGCTGTTCCTTAAAATGTGGTGTATAGTTTAGTGTTGCCCCAATATCTTTGGGGTTTTATATTTTTTATCAGTTTTTTAAATTTATTTTTTGTGTCAATTTGTTTCATATTTCATTAGCACCTCTTTTTAATTAAAGCTGAACAATAGTTCATAGATCTAAGACTCACACTTCCTATTTTGTACACTTTCTTGACTTTTGCTGCTTCATCAACAATGTTAATTATATTTGTGAAATTACAAAGGACGCCCATATATTCAAAGGCTAAAACTGAGAGAATAAGAAAAAACAGGAGGCCAGAGCTCATTTTGGGAGAAACTGCATGAATGTTAAGATCAGCATAAGTTCTTGAAAAATGGCTTTAAAATAACTCTTCTTTTGTCTCAAATAATGTATAAATAGCATAACTGGATTATGAACAAAATTTGTCTACCTTGCAGTTACCCTGGATTTTTTTTTACTTTGTGTTAGACCTTCTAGAAGTAAATAAAATAGATTTTGTTTTATTTACTTTTTTTTGGCATAGGCTTTTGGGAGGAGGGTGTTGAAGCGCATGAGGAAAGGAAGGTTGGGGGTTTTTTTTGTTTTTCTTCAGGAAGATCAGTTTGTCTCATAAGCTATAATTTTTCTCTTCCTCCAAAAATTTTGACTCCCTAGAAATGGCATTTGTATATTTTCATCTAAAATTTTTCAAGATACAACAAAGTTTATAAGCAGCATTGTCAGTTTAAAATTATAACACAGCATATTAAAATCCAGCTATTTCCTCCTGGTTTATTGTATCTTTATACCAGAACTGAACTTAGAGCTTCTTCACCGACACTTGAGTTATTTTTTTTCCCCTGATGATTCTGTTGCTCTGCAAAGCCAGCTGTTTCAGACATATGAAACTGTTCTCAGGTTAGCAAGCAAGCATCACCTGTAAACTAAAAAATGCAAATCTATTGTAGACAGGGATGATGTTTTAGGGTAGTTTATTCTTGGAATAGCTACTGCTAACTCTGTATGTAACCATATGCATTGTCAGTTATTGTATGAAACCAAATGAATGTTTGCCAAGGTTTCTGTTTACATCTCAATTGACTTTTGTTGCAGGTACAGACGGACGTTGGTGTAGATACCAAACATCAAACCCTGCAAGGAGTAGCATTCCCCATTGCTAAAGAAGCTATTCAGGCTTTGGAGAAATTGAAAAATAAGAAACTCAATTATGTACAACTGGCAAGTATAAAGTACTTTATTTTTTAATAGCGAATATAAAACAGATTACCTGCACATTAAATAATGTGCACTGATGATGTACACTGATAAATTACAATTCTGTATTACAGAATCACAGAATTGCTATGGTTGGAAAGATCATCGAGTCCAACCATTATCTATCTCTACCAAGCCCACTTTTACACCATATCCTTGAGCACTCTATCTAGATGGCTTTTAAATACATCCAGGGATGGTGATTCAACCCCCNGGCATAAAACTTATTCTCAAGACCCTTCACCAGCTTTGTTGCCCTTCTCTGCACCCTCTCCAGAACCTCAATGTCTTTCTTGTACTGTGGTCCCCAAAACTGAACACAGTGCTCAAGATGTGGCCTCACCAGTGCCAAGTACAGAGGGACAATTCCTTCTTTAGTCCTGCTGACTACACTATCCCTGATACAAGCCAGATTGCCATTGGCCTTCTTGGCCACCTGGGCACACTGCTGTCTCATGTTCAGCTGGCTGTCAATCAAAACCCCCAGGTCCCTTTCTGATGGGCAGAAAGGGCCACTCCTCCCCAAGTCTGTAGCTTTGCATGGGGTTGTTGTGGCCCAAGTGCAGGACTCGGCCCTTGGCCTTGTTAAAGCTCTGACAATTTAACACAGCCCATCAGTCCAGCCTGCCCAGGTCCCTCTGAAGGGCCTCCCTACCCTCCCGCAGATCCACCCTCCCATCTCACTTGGTGTCATCTGCACCCTTACTGAGGGTGCTCTCAATCTCCTCATCAAGATCATTAATAAAGATGTTAAACAGGAGCGGCCCCAGCACTGAGCCCTGGGGAACACCACTTATGACTGGCTGCCAACTGGATTTAACTCCATTCACCACCACTCTCTTGGCACAGCCATCCAGCCAGTGTGCAATCCAATGGAGTGTACACCCATCCAGGCCTAGGGCAGCCAGGATGAGAATGCTGTGGGGAACAGTATCAAAGGCTTTACTTTGATTATATTAATTCAGGTTTTTTCCCCCCATCCTTGCCATGTTTTCTAGTTTGCTTTCTGTGTATTAACTATATTCAGGTTTGCTTTGTTAACAGCAAATTGATATGAAAAATGAAACTATTATTTTGGCCAACACACTTCATACTGAACTTAAGGACTTGCCAAAAAGAATTCCAAAGGATGCTGCACGTTACCACTTTTTCCTGTATAAGCACACTCATGAAGGAGACTACTTGGAATCCATAGGTATGAGAAAATTTCCCAGTATGAAATTTTATTGGTTTGTTTCAAGTACTTTAGTAATTCTAAGGCAGAGAGAAAGATATGTCATAGAAGTAATCTATCAGCAGGAGCATAAATTTCAGAGGCAGTTGTGGTATGATTTGTGTTTGGTTTTTTTTTCCTGCAGTTTTCATCTACTCTATGCCAGGATATACCTGTAGTATACGAGAACGAATGCTCTACTCTAGTTGCAAAAGTCCACTGTTAGAAATTGTAGAAAAGCAGTTGTGGATGCAGATAATTAGAAAGGTAGGTAAACTGGGTATACTAGTATTTTCTCCATCTCTCTATTCCTTTATTAACTTTAATGGTCTCTGCCACCGCCTCCTCTAAACAAAAGTGTTGTGTAAGTATTGAAGTTTGTCCTGAACAAGAAATACCTGTTGATAAAGCTCCAGATACAAACTTAAGTCATGGAAGCTTTTCTCTGGTTCATAATTTCTATGCTTTCATAGCTTTTACAAACATACCCTTGTGAATCAAGTGAGCATTTGAGAATACTTTGAAGGACTATTTAGAACTATGCTGTGCTGGTTCAGCCACCATCATTTTGTGCTGCCGTCAGGTGCCTGATCACACAGGCCGACACTGAACTCAGCAACATCCCCTCGGAAGTCTTCTTTCAAACAATCCTGCCATAGATTCCTGTGGGCCCAGTTCCTCTGCTGCCCTCTGTGGTGCTCACATTGCCTGCTACACACAACAGACAGAGATGGCTCCCTCAATGGCCCTTCACATGGAAGGACACCACCAAGAGAGCTCAGCAAGGTGTGACCAGCCCCAACTGAAGTCACACCCAACAGGAAGCTCCTCCAACTTATCAGCTCCTGGTTGATACAGTCCTGGCTTCGGCCACCACCCCAGCCACGACCACTTGGGTGAGGGTGGAGCCACAAAAACACAGGTGGGCCAGGTTCTGCCTCTGGAACCTGAAGCCAGTGGGGGAAACAAAACATTCTGCCAGGTTGTGATTCATCCACAGGTCAACTTCAACTTGGGGCCCACAACTCAGGCCCCAGCACCTCAAGCTAACATGATTTCTTAAATGCCTGTCATATTTTAGACCACAACACATTGCTGTTGTTGAACACTAAATTCCTTTAAAGCCAAGGTTATTTAAGGATTTTCGAACTGATTGTAAGCTGCAGTTCTGGAACTTAAAACCGCTATCTTAAGGGTCTTTGATGGACAAAAGAAGGATTTGCAAATAAGCTGATCTTATCATATTGTATAGATTTTACTATTGTGCAATAAATTGCTCCTCACCTCCAGAGAAGAGACTGTAGGAATGGTCCCTTTGTGAAATGAGTCACCTATGCTTAAATTCTTAATGCTTGTGCTGTAAATTCAGAAGAACTTTGAGGCTTCATTTCTGTGGGGATTATGTGTACCTAAAAAATAGCAGAGTTAATACTAGCCATTTTTACTGAGGTGACATGAATTAAGTAGATGATTACTATGTGGTTTTATATATAATTATTTCTCAGAAATTTCCTTTCTACAACGAGGTAAATGCACCATGTGGTTCCTGGAATGCCTGTAAACGTATTTTTGAAGCATGTACTTGTAATAGTAGCACCGTGGCTGGCAAATCCATCAAGTGCTGTGGTTGGCAGGTCATGAAGTGTTGAATGCTCAGCAGAGCAGGGCCAAAGCATTTATCTGAATTATAAATTCCTGCAATTCGAAACAGTGGTGTTTGGCTTCAGAACAGTATTTTCTTTCCATTCAGGTTTATATGCTTAAATTTAAAAAACCAAAACGACCCTCCCTTTTGTTCATTAAACTTATTTTAGCTTTTCTCTGGCTTGAATACTTGCTGAGTTGCAGTAGCTAGCTAATCATATAAGCTCTTTGTACTCCTCCCTTTCTATCTCAAGAGACAACAGTATCTGTGTACATTGCTTTCATAATTTAGCAAAAAAATGTAATTCTTAAAATGTGGAGATTACATTGGTACAATGAAAAGGTTTTATTATGGAGGGGAGAATAAAGGAAGTTGTAGTTCTGAAAGATCCGCATGATGCTTTCTTATATTTTATGAAGGAAGTTGTTTTCCATATGAGTAAATAAGCACTTATTTCCACATGGAATGTGTACTCCTAGTTAGATTAATGTGTACACTGCTAAAGCTGGGGACAGAGCAAGTTTCTTGGCGTAGGTACTGTGTAGTTCTGCTTATATTTCAGGAAAAATAACAAAGTCAAATCACACTTAATACTGGTAAGAATAGAGTGGATTCTCAGAAAAACTATCCAGGATTGCTCAGGGCATTAGGCAGAAGCTGGAGAACATTCCATGCTAGACTCTGAACATTACTGCACATATGGTTTTAATAGAGCATTTAGAGCTTCAGCCAAATTTTCAGATGCTTTAAAATGTGTCTTTAAGATGAATGTGATAAATGTTGGGTTTTTTTTTTTTCCCAGATTGAAATAGATAATGGTGATGAGTTAACTGCTGACTTTCTTTATGAAGAGGTTCATCCAAAACAACATGCTCACAAGCAAAGTTTTGCTAAACCAAAAGGTCCTGCGGGGAAGAGGGGAATACGAAGACTGATCAGAGGTCCAGCAGAGACTGAAACACCTAGTGATTAGAAACTGTTGATTGCATTTATTATGAAGTATTACAGTAAGAAATGAAATTCTGGCTTTTGGTAATGAACTGAAATCATTCCATACATAGATGCTGGGGGAAAAAAAAAAAGGCTCTTTTTACTCTTCTCTCCTCTGACCTCAACACTTTTTATATTGTCACATGATTATATTTGTTGACCATGTTGTATGACACATGGAAGAACTAATTATTTTAAAGTTAGAAGAGGAAAACTAAGCTAGTACCCCTTTATTTTAAATTAGAATCCATTATTTAATAGCTGTACATGTGATCATAAACTTTGCAGACATAAGACTATTCAGCCCAAGTATTCTGTGGGTAAATTGCAGCTGTACCTCTGGATAACAAACCTGTATTCTTATGAGTAGACTATTGAAGCCTGTAAGACTTTCCCTGTGAGAAGAGCTGAAGGACTATATAGCATTGTTCCATATAAATATTTTTCCTCGTAGCTCTTGTGGACAGTAGTACAATAGAGGTTTTTCTCCTGGTTTTGACATGACGCATTGTTGGGTTTTGTCATTGCTTTGGTTGGGTTTGTTTCGGTTAGTTTTTGTTTGGGGTTTTTTTTTGTAATAGAAAAGATAAACAAAAACAAAAATCAGTTATCCATCCATTAATGTAAGTGTTCAGGAATAGCTGGATATTTCCACATGAAAAAACATGGTCATTTCAAATTTATAATTAATTTTGTGGAATTGTCTTTTAAAGAAATCTGATGTAAAACCACTACAGCTTTCCTGACTTCTGTACCACTCATAGGCCTTACATATTAAGTACTGAAAGACAAAGTAAAAGGTGATTAAAAGTGCATGAGTTAGATTATGAAGCTGCTTTCAAAGCAATATGATTAAAGTTTCTAATAAATAATTGATTATCTATGCACATTGATCTAAAACTGTCTAAGTTCAGTAAAAACTGAAATACTTTGCTTCATAATAGTGAGTTACTCTTGAGATCCTAGCATCCTTGTAGTATCAACTGCAACTTTAAAGGTATTCTGAAAATGACTTTTCTTAAGTGTTTGAACTTTAATAGTAACTTAAATCTGTAACAAAATCCAACTAGTTCTTGAGTAACTGCTGGCAGCACCTGGTTAGGACTTTGTCTTTTTTTTTTTTTCCTTTTTTCTTCCCAAATACTAAAATCAGACAGAATAGTCTAAACCTGATTGAACTATGAATAATGTGTTTAATAGGAAGAGGAAAAATAGATTATTTTAATAAGTGGATTAAAGAAGAGTTAGATGTGGACATCAAGTATTGGATGACCTTAAATATTTAAAATCATGTAATGAGGCAAATACTAGTGGATAGATTATATTCCCCAGTGGGGACTTGCTTTCTAGTATGTGAGCTTTGTGGGGTTTGAAATTTTAAGTATTTTTTTTCTTTAAAGCTACATGGGAGTTGCAAGTTTTGGTTCACTGTGTACTCTCATAGGTGCTGGGTGTACACAATGTAGAGCTGAATCACATGTTTACCTGGTGGAAGGTAAGATTTTAACCTAGTTTTTTAGGGAAGTAATGCTTTGACACTACTAGTTCCTGAAAAAATTTATCTTATATATTATTTTGTTTGAAGATACTAGCTTGTTATTGATGTCTGAGATTGCACTATATAACATGAAGATTGCAATAGTTGTTGGTTTTACTGTGTTTTTTTTACATGCAGTAGAAATTTGACACCTCATCTTTTTTCATTTAATCTTATACACTACATCAATCCAGTTCAATAGCTCTTGATCCTCACCTAATCTTCTGCTTGCCCTTAGCTACTGTGTCCTTTTTCTGCCTCTTGCCTTCTCCCTCTAGGGCCAGGAGCTGGTCTTTGAAGTGTTTCTTTTATACTACCTGTCAGGCAAGCATCGTTTTTTAAACATAGTTAATGTGTCCGCAGCTCATTGTACACTGTAATTAAATGTATTTTTAGTTGAACTCAGAATCTTTTCAGCCCACCTAATTCATGCTGGGTTTTGTGGTTTTGTTGAGTTTTCTGAAGGAAAACCATTGAGTGTAGCAGTTAAAAATTACTACTAGAGGGGTTTTGGTTTGAATTTAGCATTCCTGCCCATGTGTCAGCCATACCAAGAGTGCACATACATTTTTACACTTACTGAGCCAGTAAAGAAGTTCAGCCTTTTAGTACCAAATGTTTTAAATCATGAACAGTTTGACCTGATATGGTTATGTGCATGTTGGGTTTTGTTTGGTTAGTTTTTTTTTTCCTAATCCTGCCCAAGGTAGATGAGGATAGGAGGTGGAAAGCTTAATCTGGAGGATGGTGTGAGCTGGTTAAGTGATTATGCAAGGACGTTTATAATGAGCTGCTTTGGAGCTTGGCCCAAACCAGACATTTTAAGTTAGGTTACTTGAAAGTGTTCTATGTGGTGTACAAACTCCCGACCAGCCAGCAGAGTCACGTCCTGAGTGTATTTTTCCCCTGCACCTTCCCCCTAGAAGAGGATTGTATGAAGTCTTGCACTGCTGACTGCCTCTCCAGGCCTCCTGTTGTAGCTCTTCTCCTGACAAAGCAATAAGCATCATCTGATCTTTTTGTAAGATCTGTCACGTTTACATCTCTGTAGTTGCCTCACACAACACTACTACTGTTAATGAATGTTCAGAGCCAGCACAAAATGAGGGCATTAATGTAAGTTATTCCTTTAACTATCTTTGGTAATTTAATAAATGAAAGTGTCCATTCAAATTGTTGTTGGCCTTCATAAAACCCAAAAGCAATGCAGCTGCTTGCCGTTAACTCAGAAGCTATTAAATAGTTAATTAACATGACAGGTAATTATTTTTGGAATGTCTGTGTTGCCAGGTAGGGAGAATTTGATCTTTTAAAACACTTCTATTAGAAGCTCCTAAAACTAATCAAGGTAATAATTGCTCCATTACTTGGATAAACACATTGATAAAGGAAACTTTTGATTTATGGTGTCTGTATTCAATGAAAACCACCCTCAGATGCTAAAATTAACTAAGTTTACCATCTATTTTGTAATTTACTTTATAAATAAAGATTGATGCTTTAATTTGGTGGTGTCTGATTCATTTCATAATCTCTTTAACAAAGATCTATAACATCACAGTAACAGGCAGTTACTGCAGCAGTTTTGCAGCAGAAAGCTGTACAGAAAAAGCGATTGCAGGGTGTAAGAAAGGTGAGCAGAAACAGAATTCCTGGCTTTTGTTGTTGGAGAAAAATGCAGTTATGTCAGAAACAGATGCTTTACCATTGTCTTATGGAGCAGCACAGAAGCCTCCATAGCAGGATCCAAGTGTGTTCATCTCTGGAGGTTTTTATGCTTTCAATAATAAGGCCCTTCAAAAAGTTCTGTTATCCTTTTAAAATGCTGTAGTCGTCAATTAGTGATTTAACAGTTCTATCTGTTGTTACTTGCTCAACATGAGATAGTATAATTAAACTACTGATGTTGTCCCATTAATGTTCTTTTGTCTAAACTGAACATAGTTTGCTTGAAGACTTCCTATTGCCCTCAAAATCCAAGCAGGAAAGAACATTTAGTGGTTTGGCTTTTCTTTTAACTGTCCTGCTAACACATTCCCATGATGAAATAGTGATATTGCAGTTCTGCAGCTGAAAGGATTTAGGAAAATCATTTTAATGCTAAATGCTATACAGGAACAAAGCTACTCCTGTAAGAGGAGCAGGAGCAAGGTAAGAGGAGGAAATGGGCTAGGCCTCTGACCATGAATATCAGAAGCGGTTTTATATGCCTTTTGGTCAGTTGGTGTTAAATAAAACTCTCAGGTGGCCAGCTCAAATATAAAGATGAGGCAATTCTTCCCATTTCAGTAATATGAAGTACTATGGCTGGTAAATGGTGTGTTGTCTCAGAAGGCAACTGGACAAACTGATCAAGCAAATCTGATAGAGGCTTAAAAAATAATGAAGACCTTACATCCTTTTCAAAGTCAACAAACAGCAAACTGTTCAACTCCATCATATTCCAGTGCAGTATCTTTACTTACCTGTCCTGTCCTTGCATTTTTTCCTCAGCAGGCACTAATGGCTCATGGCCCAGTCCCAGGGCTCTGCAGGCACCTCTGGTCTGACACAACTGCTCTGTTGTTACCTCCTGCTGTAGCCAAGGGGAGAGCTGTTGCCCTTCACAAGATGTTTCCTTAACAGCAATTTTCTTTGGCTCATTAGTGTTTGTTTTTATATTGCTGCTTCTTTCAGGAATCTTAGTTGGAACCACAATAAATCACTCCTGCTATTTTTTGTTCATACTTTTGTGACTAAATTACTTTGTTACAGTTCCTTAGCTCCTTAGCATGTGAAAGGTTCGCTCCTACACCAAGGACAGTGAGCCTCAGATGCCCTTAGCCCTATCTCTATCACAAGGACATCTCCCATGCATCTCCCATGGTGCATAAACAAAATTGTTCTACCACAGCAGAGATGAACAGTGCTGACGGGGGAGTTGCTACAGCAAAACACCCTTCGGGACAATGTCATGGATGTATCCTAGTTCCAGGGAATAGTCAAAAGCAGACATGATCTACTAAGAAACCTTCATGTGACAGCTGGAGATGTTTAAAACTGAAGAATGGCTTCAGCAGATTTTATTCTGATGTAGCTTTATAGCAGCTTTTTTTCTCCACCAGACGAAGTTCAGCTGTACAGCTTTATTCCATGCAGGCATGATCAGAATTCCAAGCAATGTTAAAAGGCTGTTGTTTCCAAGGCTCAAAGTTTTAATAGCAGAAATAATAATCTGCAGTGATAAAGCAGAGTTTTTATTTAACAGCTTTTTACAATTAATGCTCAATAAAACTAGAAGCTGTTTAGGTGGATACCTTTTTCTCAATTAAACTATCAGTTTGAAAAGGCAATACAGAATGAGTGAATAGCCAGAGATTTAATTATAAATACAAATGTTAGAAATCACATGCTTTCTACAAAGACATATATATCCCTGAATGCAAATGGATAATCTCTCAGTGTTTCCTTTTCCTTCTGATAACCAGAATTTCAAATTTAGCTGTAAGCCAGACTATTTTCCTACCCCTAAGTTGTCAAGGAAAAGTTCATGAGGTGCACTAAAGGTTTATATGAAAATAACCTCTTTCATTCACAATAGTAGTATTTTCATACCTACTTAGTCCAAAGCATCTGGAATCTTACTAGTCATTTTCATTCCATTTTTAGTCTGCTTTGCTCTATCAATGTTTCTATTTCAGAAGGCTTTCTGTGATGCTTTTTTACATTTTAATATTTAGTTACTAATATATATATTTCTTTTTAAAAAGCTTAAATATTTGACTAAGGAAAATGCAGAATTGTTCTTAACAGAATTATTATTCTGGCCCCTTTAACAAAATTAATCATCTGTGTTTATAATCCATGTGGAATCTTCTAAAGTGTTAAACATGCAAAGTAGCCAAGAATCTTCCTATGAACAAACACAGAGTTCACAGGAATGAAGCCATCTGTATTTTTGCATTTGTACTGCAAGATAATTATTTTGCTTGGGAATCCTTGAAATCAAAAACCAACTTAGAATATGTCTTGCAACATTTATTTGACTAAAACTAATCCTGAGAAGACTTTTCAAAAAAGTAATATTCAAAAAAACTGCCAGTCCATTCACACGAATATGAACTCTGAAGTTAAAATGCTAAAGTTTGTTTTAAATACATACCACTATTGTTTTTTTCCCCAAAAGACAACAAAAGTGCCATTTATATCTATTAAATGTTTTTGTCTTCAATAGAAAAAGATCTAGTACACCTGATCAAGAAGGCAATTTGCAGAATAATAATTCTATCCTGTTACTGTCATATGCCTTTGCAGTAGACATACTTGATACCTGGAAATCAAAATAATCAATTCTAATATAGAAATGCATTTTAAAAAGCTGTGGAGAAGATGTCATTGTGGCCTTCCAGTATCTGAAGGGAGGCTACAAGATAGCTGGGGAAGGACTTTTTATGAGGGCTTCCAGTGATAGGATGACGGGTAATGGCTTTAAACTGGAAGAGGATAGATTTAGCTTAGAAATTAGGAAGAACTTTTTCACTCTGAGGGTGTGAGTCACTGGAACAGAATGCCCAGGGAGGCTGTGGATGCCCCAGCACTGGATGTATTCAAGACCAAGTTGGATGGGGCTTTGAACAACCTGGTCTAGTGGCAGGTGTCCGTGGCCATGGCAGGGGAGTTGGAACTAGATGGTCTTTCTGGTCCCTTCCAACCCAAACCATCCTACGATTCTATGTATGAACACTGCAATCTCTTCATACAAAAAAAAAAAAAAGTTTTCTTATGTTGAGGGCCCAGTGGCTACAGATATGTAAAAAGGGTGCTCAGTTAACAACAACTGCACAATGCTGATAGGCCAACAGCACACCTTACATGTGGCCCAGAAAGTTCTGGAAAAGCAGAAAAGCTGATAAAATTGCATTAAATACCAATAAAATATTTGCTGCTGGTGTCGACTCCATTACGAAAACAGTGGTGTATCAGAAGAAATATGTATCAAGTTTTTATCTCTTGCAGATGCTGTTGCACCTGCAAAAGAACAGACAAATACGAATAACTGATACTATAACCATACACACACGCACAAAATAAGTCTTTTATCTGAAAGGCTACATACCATCTTAATGTCTGGCCTTCTGTTTTTCTTCTCATTCAGACACTGATCAGCAATTGAATACATTTTATGAACTGAAGGTGCATCCCAGTCACTCATCTTTTCATCAACATAATCCTCAATAGTTGCTTCCTCATCCTCGATTTCATCTCTGATACTTAACTACAAGAGAGTTTGAACCAGAGAGCAGTTAACTTTGTAAGCATCTGAACATTGCGTATCCCACAACAACACTTTGAAAACTTGGCTTTTGAGCACCCACTTTTCTGAACCACTTTTCTAGACAAAGAATGGCAATGGTTCAGCAGCCAATGAATTATCAATATCTGCAGAAACAGGCTATAAAACTATCAATAACATACATTTTTATTATACACGATTTCTGACTTAACACAAAATCATAAAGAAATTTTCTTTAAGCTGCATGATACTTTCTCCCAGTACAAGTTTCCTAGTATTGTTTCTTTTTTAAGAAAAGCATGATCAATATAAAGCTCAAGTGTGAATAATTTTTTTTTAGTCAACTTTATAAAGCCTCTTTCTGTAAAATAATGCCTTCTCTCATGAGTTTCAGTGGCTGCTGTATCTATTCTGAAGGAAATCCCTACTTCAAAATCAATTTTTAAATCTGACTTATTTAGTCCAAAGCTCTCCAGCTCTAACACACTTGAAATTCATTACCTGTAATCACAAACATGTTTAAGGAATACCTCAGACACATCAGCATGGGTAAATAAAGTAAGAAATAGAAGTCAGTGAGTAGAGGCAGGTCTTCTGCCTTCCTCTATGGGTCAGTCTGAAACATTCGACTACCCCAAAATTTTCAAAGCTAAGGGATGCCACACTATCTTTCACTGACCATTCTCTTTATGCTCCCAGAAGTACACTACAAAGATAAACTGTACCGGTTAAACCGTACTTCACATTCCTTCTTAGACCCTATCTCTGAAAAAGCCTGCTTCAAAAAAAACCCCCAAAATCTCAAGATTCAATTTGACAGGGACTGAGTTCTCCAAAGTCCTTACAGAGCCCAACAGGGTAAGTACTGCACCACTCCAGAAGATAACAGCTTACAGAAAAAAAATTCTATTAATAGTACACAGGTATTCCTAAAGCTGTAAAGAGAGTGATCTGCTGTCAAACAGTATGGAATAAAACCAATCCAAACCTCAGTGCTATTTCATACTTAGTAAGTAAGTCTTTATGTAAAAAATAGGAAAACCTGGGATTAAGTAGTGCAGAATTTAATTCTAAGATAAATGAAAGACTAAATTAAGAACAGCTTTTTAAGATTTTTAATCCAAGAAAGTGAGCTCTGAGACATTCGTTTCCTAATCAGTAGACTGAATTACTCATTGAATAATAAAAACCAAAATCCAACTCACTCCTCACCCTGCAAAGAAACCTCTACATTCCAAACTTCTGTAAGGTTCAAAACACAGGGTATTTGCAAATTATCAGTGAAGCTGAAGATGAAAATTGATAATGGTAAGAAGTATAAAGAACCATAAAGCAACAACTGACACAAACAGTTTCAAATGTTGTGCTGAATAATGAACTATCAGGGTATCTGGGGTATAACAGGAGTATACCAATAAAGCATAATGGTATAACAATATGCTGCAGTACCAAAACAAAGAGTTACAGTATCAGATGGGAAGGAGATGACCTTGGGGACTGAACAATCTTCTACTAGCCAAGAGAAGTTTCAGCCTTACCCCTAAGACAAACATTAACACAGGAGCTGTTTTCATAACTACTTATTTTGATGACTAATTTGATTGTCTCAAAACCTGTTAACTATGATTTCATATGAAGTGAACCTGGAGCAGAGGGAGGGGAGGAGAAAGCAAAAGGAACATACCAACAACTGTGGATCTCGGTTTTCATCTATTGGAGGAAGACCCGTTATTATTTCTAGTAAGACCTAGGAGAAAAAAACGAACTCAAGAGAAAATGCAGCATAGAATAATCCTCAGCATACACATCATTTGCAAAAAGGAGAATGACCCCCAGTCTTTCAAACAAATGCTCACAGGCTCTGCATTTGTCCAAAGATAGCTTTCTACGCAATGATTGTTGTTGCTGCTGTTCCTACCTTTATTTTCATTACCTGTTATTAGCAGTGTGGCTTATGAATTTCAGTGCAGGGTTTTCTCACCCTATGTTTTGTTGCTTCAAAGCAAGACAGTAGGCTTTCCAATGTTTTCAGAAACAGTGGCTGGCCTGCCTCCCCATGGCATTAAATGCCATGAAGGAAGTCCTCAATAACAATTAGGGTCTTGGATCTACTCAGAATGGATTCATTATTCTCCCAAATATTGAGCTCATGTCTTTTTTTGTACTCAGCTTTAAGGCAAATCTCATATGGACGCCATACTCTTGGTGCTTAAAAACAGTAAAATATGCTTAATTTTGGAACATTTTCTTTAATTTTTTTTTCCAGCCTAAGTTACATTTTTGTGCAATACTATGCAATAAGATACAATACTCCACATCACTTTAAATTACATTTAGCTAGGACTTGGAATGCTATTTCACTCTGATCTTTCACATGCAAATTTGTATTTTAACATAATTATTGTAATCCTTAGCAAAATCAATGTTTTAATCAACAAATTCAAATAATTTTAAACCAATCAAAGTTTAGAAACACTGTCTTAAGAGCATATCTATTGGGCAAAGAAGAAATGATAGATTTAATTAATTGTTTATTGATTACTTAATTTCAGGTATTTATTTAATATTATTTAATTTCAGGTATTCTTGATTTTGTATGCTTTTAACATTTACCAAAAAAAGTCATATACTGCTTCCCATGTTTTACTTACTAGTCCAAAACTGAAGATATCAGATTTAGGTGTTATCTCTCCTCGCAGAGCTTCAGGTGCCATATAAGCTGCTGTTCCAACAATTCTTTCAGTCATGATTGTTTGTGTAAATGTTACAGATGCTCTTGCAAGTCCAAAGTCAGAAATTTTGGGCATGTATGTTTCAGTTAGTAAGATATTTGCACTGGGGGGAGAGGGGAGGCAAAAAAAAAAAAAAAAAGAAAAAGAATTTTCCAAACCAGTACAGTAATTAGGTTTTATAACAGACTAGAACCCCTTAACAACCGAATTCAAACTTATTTTGACTGTTTCTGGAAATCTAAGATATCTATTTGCTATTCATGTAACAAAAAAGCAAGAGTTAATTTTGTTGGAAATTGCTTAATTTCAAAATTAATTGCTTTAAACAAATCAAGAACTGGCTGTCACAATCCACCCATGCTTTTTTTTGTGCATGCATAAAATAAAAAAGAAAGAAAGAAAAAAAAAAACAAAGGAAAAAAACCAAACGCTCCCCCTTCCCCCATATCCTACAAATACAAAAATTTCTTGTAAGAGACCAATTGTGTTCTACCCGTGTTTTGGACCTGCACACTCTTTCTTTAAGTAGGATAATAGAGAATACTTGGCTCTGATCAACTAGTACCTAATCACAGTACAATTCTTAACTGTCTAAATCTCTGCTCGTAACTACAAAAGCAGGTTTTTATACCTATTATCTAATACTATGTTAACCATTACAAATTCACATGCCAAATGAATACTAATACTCTTATTCTTCTCTTGAAAGAGAAACAGAAAACTTACTAATGCTGGAATAATATATGTGCTGTGTTCCCACTTGATCTCCAGTTTTTACTTCCCTTAAAAAAAACCCTGGAGAACAAGACTCATCTAAAAGACCTTAACGCTTTCATAAAATGCTCAGTGGGATGAAATACAGAATAAACCTTTTCCTGTGCTTGAAACTTGTAGCACATTTTAAAATAACTTGATTTAACATTTCTGTAATCCTCATTTTCAGACCCCCTTAATAGAATCCTAAGAAAACCACATAGCCAGATATGACATGTAGCACTTACTAGAAACTTAACGTTTCTAACTTCCCCTTCTTGTTCACTAAACCTTCCCAACAAAATTAGCACAGCTGTTAAGTTACGACAGATTAGTTGGTGTTAGAACTGCTGTAAATAGTATTAAATATAAAAGCAATGCAAAAGGTCAAACACTAGTCAGTGTGTCATCCACCAACTGGTTTTGTCTTTAAAGCTCAGCTTCTAAAAGAAGGACGATGAGGATCACAGCTTCAGAAATCTAAGCTTCTTATCAACATCAATCAAGCCCAAGGAGTGGTCGCTTTTTTGATATATCACAAAGAGCAGAACAGAAGTAAGTTTTACTGCAACTGTCAAGCTTCAAGAGACAGATGAACTATTTCCTGGGCATAACCAAGCCAAAAAAACTATGGACATCTCTGAGAATCATAGAACGATTTGAGTTGGAAGGGACCTGAAAGACCATCTAGTTCCACCTCCCCTGCCATGGGCAGGGACACCTCCCATTAGACCAGGTTGCTCAAAGCCCCATCCAACCTGGTCTTGAATACATTCAGTGTTGGCACATCTACAACCTCTCTGGGCAACCTGTTCCAGTGCCTCACCACCGTTACAGCGAAAAACTTCTTCCTAATTTCTAATCTAAATCTACCCTCTTTCACCTTAAAGCCATTACCCCTCATCCAATCACTAGAAATCCTCATAAAGAGTCCCTCTCCAGCTTTCTTGTAGGCCCCATTCAGCCCATGAACACCCACTCACCAGAAGCTCTTCTAGTGCCTGTGTGGTTATTAATTGTCTCCACATGCCATAGCAAAATAAAGACTGAAGTAAACCTTTTTAGATGTCTCTTCATCTAGGTTTTACCTGAGAGTGGCATCACTATTAATAACCCCAACCAAATTTATTGAACTATTCACACTGCAAGTGCAAGAGGTTGCAAAATTGAATCCACGCAGAAGAAAAAGTAAAACAGAACAAAACCCAATCCTGTAATATGATCAACTCACAGCAGTTAGAGGGGTAGAGTAGCATAAGGTAAAAAATGCATCCCTTCCAGTCATTAGACTTGTCCAGAGGCTTAAGCAGGGAAGAAAGAAGAAACATAAATTGTCAAAGCAGTAAGGACATTCTATGAGGCAGCTGAAGCAAAAGTTTGTTCCTCACAAGCTGGAAAGTCACAACACCAAAGTGACCTACATTTAGCAGAGTTGCCAGAAGCCAAAAAGCTATTGAAACAGTCATCCATGACACCCAATAAGTCAGTTGCTCCTTCTTAACCCACACAAGGAGTAAGGCATCTGGGGCTTTTCTTCAAAGATTGGTATTTAAAAAAACCCCAATACAACAGACAAAAGAAAGGGGGGGAAAGGGGAAACAAACCAACCAGAAAAAAAATCCCACCAACCCCTCTGCCTTTTCTGAGCATTGAAATTCCTAGAAAAAATTCTAGTATAACAAATAAGTGAACATACATTATCCTTGAAGAACCCTGAACTTCATAAACCTGACAGAAGTAATGTACTGTCTTCATGACAAGTAGCAATAAATCAAAGGAGACACTCTGATGAAATAGTCTAGGAAAAAGAAAAAAAAAAAGGTGGGTGTTCATCTGAAAAATTCCCCATTTAAAATGTCATTATGTTCTCTTACAGCAGCTTTTTCATTAGCAGCAGTTGTGAAAGAACAGAACTTCTGGGTGTCCTCGCAGCACTCAACTCAACTGATAGTACCCGACTACAATAGTCTCATAATTATCTTTAGAAGTCTGTACGGGTCGTGTCCTTGTAGCACAGACAAAGATTATGGTGATGGATGTCACTTGCAGAAAAAATTGTGCCCTTGACTAAAGCAATGCTTCTCATGGTTTGTTCTCTCTAAAATGACTTTAACAGGGAGAAGAAAAAACAAACAAAAAAAAAAATAAAAAGGAAAAAGGGAAAACACAGACAGCAATAGTCAGTAGCTTTTACCTTTTAATATCTCTGTGAATATGATTATTTTCATGCAAAAAGTTGATGCCATTTGCTGTACCTTGAACAATTTTACATCTTGTATTCCATGGAATTGGTGGAGTGTCATCCTTGAATAAGAAGGGAGAAAGGCAAGAAGAAAGGTAATAATCTAATATATATATATGCTCACATAAACATACAATACCCCCCAGTCCAAAACTGGCTTCTTGCTATGTTTTGTGGTTTTCAAGTAAATCATCAAAAAGACTAATAGCATACGTTTCTTAATTTACTTGGGCAGAAATACATGCATTTGTCACATTCAGTTCTTTCCTCTGTATTTTGCCTTAGATTAATTCACCTGCCTGTATCTACTGCACCTGCCACTTTGTACTAGTACCGATACTAGAGTCTTTTAATCCAAAGCAAGTAATTCAAAGCAATCAACAGTTTTTACCAACAATGACAAGTCAATCTTCCAGTGCTTTTGGATTTACCACTCCTCAAGAATTTAGCTCAATTCATGTTACTAACCAGACCTTAGAAGTGAGGACACCTACACTTCAAAACCACTTCTTAATCTTTTCTGTGGCCCAGGGCAGAAGATTAGAGTATCTCATCATTCTACCACCTCCTTCGCCTGGCTCCTCAAAGCCCAGACAAGAAGATGACAAAAGCAAGAGTCCGTGCCTCAAACCCACCCAGTGAAGTTCAAAATGAAGTTATTAGCAAGAGCACACATTCAGTATGCACATTCCTCTCCTATTTGACTTTATCAGAAGAGATTCATTCTGATTTAGATTCATTCTGATTTAGATCGTAAGTTTCTCTCTTCCTTGTAAAGGCCTCAGTTATTTCTACTTTAGCTTTCAATTACCACCAATCTTTTAAGCTCACTTGATGATAATGGTCAAAGTTACATGGATGAACATTTTAAGGTACATCCTTGTCAAACACTGCTCATTTCCACAGATAAACTTGCACTGCCTTAAAACTAAGGTTCTCCTCTGCATTGATTCAGTTTAAAAAAAATTTAAAAATTGCAAATGTGTAAGTGTGTGCAAGCAAATCAACTAAACCAATGTGAGACAGCAGTGCTACCAAACATATCTAATCCTTTCACAAGCTACTGATACTCAACCTCATCCTACCACCACTTCTTTCCTGTTGGGGCATAAGTATTTTTGCAGCCTTGGAGAGGAGACATCTCAAAATTAAAGATTTTTTTCGCCAAGGATTTTTTTTCAGGCTGATCAGCTCCATAATCCAGCTCTTTCTTCAACTACTAAATGCCTGAGTCAGTACAGTGCAGAAAAAAGCAAAATGACATTTTTTAGGTCTGAAGGCATAGGGCATTGAAGTAGCAACTGTTTAAAATATTCATCAGAAAGTTTAAAATGTCCATCAGACTACAACTTCAGAAGCTGCATTTGCTTAGAATAAAGCAGAATTTTTAATTCCTTCAGCAAACTAATACAGACACTCAGGTTAAGTCTGGCTTACTGATGGTATGACTCTAATGAGCAACTGTTTGTTCTTTATACACAGTCGCCTCATTAAAAACAAAGCAACTCGTTATTTATTAAAGGCCAAGGCTAAAAGATGCGTCATTTGACTAAATCAGAAGAAAGCATTGCCTTTACACAAAATACTAATTTTTAAAAAACGTTTTTTCTCATTTATTTAGGCACTTCTATGAACATTGTGTTATAACCACTATCACAAAGGCAATGAACAAAGGGCAATTTCACAGTGCAGAATCTCTAGCAGAGCACATGTCAATGTCAGAACCAGGGACAGTACTGCAGCTCCCTCTGCTCCCCTCCATGCAGGCACATCAAGGCCAAGCTCCTGTGTCCCTTCAGGTCTGAGTGCACAACACTCTATTGTCAGCCTGCTTTGGCCTCAACGTGTCCAAAACATTTGTATAAAACATTATTGGAAGAATACTTGTTATCATATTTGTCTTCTCAAACGCAGAAGTAAGTAGTAAAGCATCATTTGGCCATCACAGTTCAGTTCTGGTTCAAAGATATTTCACAGGTATCTATAGTTCAGCAAAGAAAGGCAATTGGAAGCTAGAAAAGATTTTACTTACCAGACAAGCAAGTCTGTCAAGCAGTGAACCACTGGGCATGTATTCGTACACCAGACATGGCTGGGCACCATCACTTGAGAAACCAAGTAATTCTACTAGATTTTCATGCTGACACCTATAGCAAAAAAAATCCTTTTCATATACGTTCTGAAAGTCTCCCAACATTTAAGGAAAACGCAAGACAGAGGGAACTTGATCCCCAATCACTTGTTCCTTCCCTACTGCACATAGCCAGCTTTCTGCAGTGGTGCTTTAAAATCAACCAAATACAGTGATGTTGCATATAAAACATTCTCACTTATTATGAAAATCGTTAAGTTATGCTAAAAAGACAAAAATAAGGGATCACACCAGCTAAGGTGTTATCTACCAACTTAGGCCCCTGTAAAAGGCTATAATGACATCATTTAACATTGTACTCACTTTGCCATCATTTTTATTTCTTGATCAAACTGCTGTTTCAAGTCCTGAACACTAACATCAACCATCTACAAAAGGAAGTATTTGAAGAATTGTAAGTCTTCCTTTATATTAGTTACATGTAACAACTACTTAACTGTTTACAATATTTTTTTACTCAACTCAAAAATAAAAGCAACAGAAAATGATTTTTAACTCAAGGGAATATTATTATACAAATGGATCCATTTTCAGCACAGTAACCAACTTTTCCATTTTATTTCACTGCACTTACCCACTAACAGCACTTGCTCATGACAAAATTAGTTATTCACACAAACCATTGCTTATGAAGACTAACATTCTGCACAAATATCTATTTAGAGTATTAATTGTTCCTCTGATTCTGAAAAACAAACCTCACTAGCACCCCTTTCTTTCTGCCACTTCTTTTGTGTAGGGGAGGGAGGGGAACTGTGGGAGCACTCTGCTTTTCCAGAGAGCAGGATAAGGTTCTCAACCCAACTAATGCTTAACATGGTGACACTTTTTGAAGTGAATCATTCAACATTTTCCACCGATAAACAAGTCTAAACTATAACGCACACAGTCATTTAAAAGTAAAATGCCCAGGACAACTCACAGCAACAAGCTTCTTGACTGCCACATTTCTGCCATTGATGTAGCCTTTGAACACGATGCCAAAGCCACCTTCTCCCAGCTTATTACCTCCAGCTGATTCTGGTCGTGCATCAAAATTATTTGTAATACTTTCCAAGTCATGAAACAAAAAATTGCAGAAATCTGAAAGACAAATATTTTCCATTTAGCATAGAGCTATGTTTTCACTTAAGGAACAAATGTATTAAATAGATTTTCTGCTTCAGTTCTATTAAACCAAACAGACCCTGATGTAATGGAGCCCTACTGCCAGCTTTCTGATGAAGCTACCAGAAAAAAAAAAAGAAATACAGATAAATAATTAGCTATAAACACAACTAGCATGGTAGCAGGCTTCTGATAGTATTTTTTGTTCATACTCATAATACAGGTAATAGAAAGTAAAGGTACAACAGATCACAAAGAGTCACACTGTGTCAGATATAAAAATATATGTAGATCACATCTTGTTTCTGGCAGCAACCCAAAAGTGGACCTTTAGGAAGGAACAGATCAACCGTATAGTTTCCTAGAATGCTTTCTTTAGTCATCCTTTCTCCAACATCCTTAGTAATTTCTGGCATGTAAAATCCAGCTTTAAAACACAAGATGCTAAACAGTCTACAAAATCAGTATCGAAAAAGGGCAACAGGATTACACGTAGCACAAAATAAATTGCAATTTAATTAACAGTAATGTTTTCCATCACAGTAGCTGCCTTATTGGCAAGGTGCATCTCATATTCAGATATTTATTATCCAAGCTAAATTCATAACTACACAGAACAAGAGCAAGAAGCATGATGTTGTTTCCCATAGATCCACGATGATAGGAATATAGTCATAAATCATAGCAATGCATTAGAATAATTTCACAGGGGTGAAGAACAGATCTGTAAAAAAGATTGTACTTAATTCTGCCAAAGTGCCTACCTGTGTTACTCGACTCTGAGCTGCTATTTTCCTGACTTAGGTAGGGAGGAGCTGAACGTTGCTTCTCAGTACTCTGAGCTAAAACAGGCTTTACAGATGCCACTTCTTTCTCCTGTATAGGCAGTTGTTTCTCATGCACAGGCAAGGTTTCCTGTGAAGAAAGAGGTAACGTAACTTCTTGTGCCATCCTTACAGCTTCTGAAAATGGAATTTAGAGAAAGTATTAACTACATCAGGAATCAGAAAAACAAGTAACGTTAATGCCAATATTTACTAAGCTTAGAAGACGCATAAGAGTCATGAGGTTATATTCTGCCACTATGTTAAGCTAACTCTTATTAAGACTCTTATTTAACCTTGAAACGCTTATTTAAACTGTTATTACAAATGATAGAAAATGGAAACTATGTCCACTTTTGGTTATTTTTGCCTTTCTGATGCTTAAGTTACTGTGAAGCTCTTTAGCATCTTAGGAAACTAAGAACACAAGACAAAATGCACAAGAGAAGCAGTTACCTGGAAGTAAAAGGCTTGCTGGTGCTAGGAACTGATTCCTAATCAGCACATCCACAAGATCACCAACTGTACAGTTTGTTGTTCCCCAGTCATACAGTAATTCACAAGTGGGGCTCTTTCCCATTTGTACAAATGCCTCAAATCTCCTTAAAAGACAAATTAAGACCAACATTTAAAAAAAAAGCGACCTAGAGAACCATGAAGAAGGGGAAGAGATTAAAGGGAAATGACAAAAAAAAATAATTCTGAAGGTTCTGAACTGTACTATACAATTATTTGCAAATCATCTGAAAATACAGCTAAAAACCCTAGAAAAATTCAAACTCGGGAAAAATATCCAAAATATGAGAAAAACTAAGGGAAAAATATGCATACATGGCTTCAACATTTTGTCCAGGACAAATAATACATTGGCACATGGGAATATCAAGAAAATGGAATGCCAGCAAGAGACAGAGGGGTAAGTCAGAGACAGATCAAATGGGAAAAAAAATTGTTTTCCCTCTGTTTGGTATTCACACTTCATTTTGAATATTTTGAGACAGGCATTAAGCAGAAATTGAGATCCATTATACTGACTGATTTATTTTTCCTACAGTAAAACAATTGAAGATTTAATGCTAACATCACTAGAAAGACTGGAAACCCAAGATGATACATAGGGCATTTAAAATCTCATAACCTTTGAGACAGCTTAAGGATTCAACAAGCCCTCAAGCAACAAGGTGTTCATAAAACGCTGCTGACATTACTTCTAAATTAAACTTGTTAGATTTTGGCCTTGGGCTCCCACATTGGTTGGGCTTTTTCTTGGGAATAAATTACGAGTTACAGACCAGTTGTCTCTTGTGCAAAGATACAGGATGAAGTCAATGTTCACCAGTCTCTAGAGTACGAAAAGTTATGCAAAAGCATGTATGTGTGCAGCTCTAATTAATTCCAATTTCCTTAGTCAATTTTCTTTGGCTACAGATTGCCTGAAAACTGAACTACAGAATGATCAGGAATAATTACCTTGAGTTCCCTAAGGAAATGGTACTCTAAGATGAGTCATTAAGTACCATTGGCACACAAACTGCAACAACTTAGACCAGTGGGATGGAAAATAGTATGGGATGAACAACACCATGGGACAGACCAACGCCACAGGATGGACAATGGGACAGGCAATGGCATGGGATGGACAACGGGACAGGACAGACAACAGTATTTATGTCAAACAGCTAATAAACGGTTATGTGACTTCTATCGAGGACCTTATATGCATTTGGCTGTATCTGCTTTCACCGGAGGGATCGGTTATATCAACGGCTAACTTCTTCCACCCATCCTGCGGGTCGATGAAGTCCGCCAGCCGCTGCACCAGCCCGTAGCCGAGGCACCGCACATAGGTCGAAGCCGTTACGGGCTTGCTCATCTCCAGCTCCTATAGAACACAAACGCCGGCCTTACCGAGGCGGCTCGGCGGCAGTGCGGAACTCCAGCGAGGCGTCAGTCCCGGCACCGCAGCTGCTCCGCTCCCTGCCCCGTCCCCCTCCCCATGCTCCTCGGCCGCCTTGCAAGACCCGCTCCGCCCACGACGCAGCTCCCGCCCACCGCCCCCAGTAAGCGCCCGCCGCCTACCCGGCCACCGGCCTCGCTTCGCCACCGGCCCCTGTCGCTTCCTGACGGCGGCGCCCGAGACCCGCCCCGGCCGGCGCACCTCGCTTCACGTCAGGCATTCCCGCTGCATCACTTCCCCTTTAAGGAGGGACGCAAAGGCTGGCGGCGCTGACGCCACCGGGACGGAGGCGGCTCGGTGAGGAGAAAGTGGAAGAGCTCTTTTCCTCCACGGCCCTTCTCATAGGCTGACCCGGGAGGTGCCCGCCCCCCGCGGCGCGCCCCGTGGCTGGCCGGGAGCAGCGGGGAGAGGGGTGCCTTTCGCTGTCTTTCCCCGCACGCCTGGGGAGGTTGGTGCCGCCCGCGGGCGCCTCTTCCCCTGAGGACAGGGAGGGGGTGAGTCATGGCGCCCCCTGGCAGCCCGGCTGGGGCGGGGGACGCGCGCGGTTCCGGCGCCGCGTGTCCGGGCTATTGAACCGGCCCCTAACGGCTGTTGGGAGCGGTGCCAGCGGCCGGCCCCGCCCTCCCTGCCTTCTTCCCTCCTTCCTGCTTTTCAGCCGCCTTTGCTGTAATAGTTGATAATTTTTTTCTAAGCCCACTCCCCTCCTTCGTGTTTTCTCCTCTCGCAGGTGTAGCGGCCCCGGGCAGGGAGCAGGGGCAGGCGAGGGAGCCATGCTGCCTTCCTTCAGTTACGTGACTGATCACACGGGCTTCTGTGGTACTATCAAAAACTCACCGAGTGACTTCGTCGTGACAGAAATTGAGGCACCGGAACACTTACTTGGGGGTACCGGGGCTGAGTCGCTGCAGATCGGTGAAGTGTTGCTAGAACGAAGTAGCCCATACCTGCAGCAACCCAAAAAGCTGCGAACGGGGCCTCCCAGTGCGTGTGCCAAGGCCTGTGGTGGTGGTGTGCCCAGTCCTTTGGAGCATGACCCAAGCCGGGCAGGGAACGACTGTTCTATATCCCCCAACAAAAAACAGCATGAGGGTGAACCTGACCTGAAGTCTGGCCTGGAGGAAGTCAGTACATTGGATTCCCTACTAGGCAAACCCATGGGTGAACTGCTTAATAAATTTGCCTGTGATCTGAAGGGTGCCTGGGACTTGGAAAATAATGCCAGTGCTGGCACTGGGGAGCTGTCGCTGGGATATATACTGGACAAGAAAAATCGAGCTGATTTACACAGTGCTGTTAGGCAGAAATTCCCCTTTTTAGTGACTGTTACAAAAGACAGTGAAATTATTGTGAAAGGAAATGCTGATTACAGAGAACTTTGTCAGTTAGTGACTGAAAAGGAAACAAGTGATTTCTTTAAATTTTTAGACTCAAAGCTAGAAAATTCTACATTTTCTTTTAAGCCTGATGGAAACAAAGAGCACAGAAAAATAGTTCACCACTTTATCAATAGAAAATTTGGAAAACTTCTAGAAACAAAGTCTTTTATGGTGACAGATGTCAATGATCAGCCAAATATGTCAATAATGGTACGATTTCGAGAAAAAAGCTGGTCCAGAAAAAGGTCTGCTGATGATTTCCAGGAAAAACAAGATCTTTATACAGGTAAATATTTTTAGTGAAAGTGTAAGGTATTATGGTATTCTTTAGTAAAACTGAAACTTGGAATCGTTTGCATATGATATCTCGGCCTGGTCAACCCCTTGTTTATGCTAAAATAAATCATTATTAGTGCAGTGTAGTTACATCCACTGGAGAATGAGATGAATGAATCAAGTTACTGCAGTGATTTTACATAAACTGTTCAGTGACAATGGTTACAGTTCTTTTGGTTGTAGCACCAGCTCTGTGCTATTCCCTCTGTGCTAGCTTTCCCTTGAAAGTAGAAGGTGCATCTAGATGGTGGATAAGTTAGTAAAGTCAAATTTTGTTTATAATGTCGTTCCTTAAAGCAGTTGATTTCTGATACAGAAATACAGGTTTCTAGCAATAAGTCAATACATGTCCATCAAATTGTGTTGCATTTTATCAGGTACTATTTTTAAAGGCAGTAGGGGTTTCTGATGGCTCCAAGAGTTTTGCATACTCTGTCTTTATTTTTCTCTTTCAATACTGAAAAAGTTCAATTTCCTTTAGTTTTGTGGGGTGGGAGGACTGTTTCTTTGCAGCTTCCATGCTGTTACTGTTTGAAGGGAAGAGCCTGCCCATCTGTCTTAGCAGAACACCTGTATGATTTAGAAGTGCAAATTCCTAATAATTCTGAGATGATTATTTCAGCTTTCACTCTTCAGAAAGAAAATCTAGAAACTCTAGAAGCTATCAGCTTCTTGGCTGCTGAACTTGGTGTTCTCCCTTCAGACTTCAGTTACACTGGCATCAAAGATAAGAAGGCTATTACTTACCAACCTATGGTCGTGAAGAAGGTGACTCCTGAGAGGTACTTAAAATCTGTTTTAAGCATTCAGTTTAGCACATATTTTTACATGTTAATGTGTATTGACATGGTAGATCTTCTGAAATGTTCTTATTGATGTGTCTTCCCTTCTCCTGTATATACAGCACAGTGGAAATGGCTTTAATAGTTTGTGGCTTTAGGGAATATACAGCTTAGCACTGAAGTCCCCCCACGTTGAAAATGAAAGAAAAGTCTTGCCTTTCTCTGTATTTTTTGTAGTACAAATATATTATATCTTCTGGGACAGTACCCTTCCAGTTCATGCTCATGGGATCCACTTTACAATTTCTTGAATATTATTCCCTGGCTGGAACCTAGAAGAAGCCTATAGTACATGATGCAATAGGTTTCCACATACTATCAAAGTATTATCTTGTGGTCCACAGACCACAAACTTTATACAGCTGCAAAACTGAAGTAAATCATTACAAATATGCTTTGGACAGATGCTGTCTCTGAGTATTAAGTATCAATTTCTATTGTATTGTCCAATTTAGAAATATGAGACTAACTAGAGAAGGGTCACCAAACCTGAGTGCAGAAAATACATTCTGAATAACATGCCAATAATACTAATAATAGAATATGTGCCTTGCCATTCCTTGTTTCTGTTATTCTCTGTAGCCAATACAGTGGGTAAATAATATATATTAACTTCTGCCATGGTAATAGTAAAAATTCTGGAGTCAAACCCATAATTTTTTCCTTCCTCAGCTTTAACTTTCTAGTGGGTTTTGGTCTTGGCAACAAAGTACACTTTACAAATAAAGGAAAGTAGAATTTATGTTTGCAGGATTTATTACTAACATAGAAAAATTTCACTGCAAACTGTAAGGCCAGCCGTTTAAAAGATATTTAACAAAACTTTGCGTTAATGTTTAAATGATCAAGCAAAATAGTTTTAAATGGTTCCAAGCCACTAGGAGAACAGGGAAAATAAATATTTAAAAATAAATAATTTATAAAGTTATTAAAATATTGCCTAGGATGTAAGCTTTTATGTCAAAAGTTTCCTTTGATTTGGACGACTGTTACTTAGACATAAGAACAAAGAGATTGGGTGGGTACTTTAAAGGGCAAATAGTCGAACTGTCAGCTGTGTTTCCAATTACAAGCATGTGCGAGTGTACCCAGAGAATCAGTGTGCTGAGTTTGTTTTTGTTAAGGCTGACCAAGAAAGAGCAATTGTGTTTTGGAGTCTGCTAGAGCACATTACTTTTTCTTTTTGGTTTTTTTTTTTTTTGTTAATGAAAAGCAGATTTTTAGGACTGAAGAGTAAACTGATTGTTTTTCAATAAAACCCCCACAAATTCAGTGCAATTGCCTTGAGAAAGTTCAATTAATTGCTTGATTAAGGTCAAGCTACAGAATATAAGTGCAAACGAAGCAAACATTTAAAAAGTACTTCTGGACTACAACTAAGTTTTAAGACTTCTATCTCTGCATTCTGTTTTCTCTTAATAATCTGTTTTAAACCCCTTTTTTTTTTTTAAGTGTTTTTCATCCTAGTGCAAAGGTGAAGAAAACATTTATTGAAAGTTGAATAGCTTCAGCAGTGGATGGTTTATAATTTCTTGTAAATATTTATGCAGGTTGAAAGAAATTGGAAGCAAAATGGAAAAAAAGGGCATGAGAATACACAACATACATTCAGCATACCAGCACCTGAGACTTGGTCAGCTGAAGGGCAATCACTTTGATGTAGTTGTGAGAGATCTCAAACACCACAGTCATGACTCTTCTGCAGATTTGAAAGAGAGGATATCTGAAGCAATGGAAAATATTAAGGTAAAAAAAGCCTCATGAGTGACAATAATGAACAGAGTTTTAGTTCTGTGCTGTAAAAAAGAAAAGTACTTTTAAAGAAAACCCTTGTAATAGCACAATAATGGCACTATTTCCCAGTTTTATTGCTTTTTTTGCAATTTTCTTTCCTGCATTACTTAAGGAATCAGGAGTAGAACTGCCTTCCAAGAAAGGCCCGTAAGTGAATTCATTCTGTGTTACAGACTGCAGACCCCAGAGTGATGCACCAAGACAGATGGGAAATTTGGTAGCACATGAGTGTGGATATATGAGCTGTTTACTGCACAGATCTCAGGTCAACTGAAGTGACATGCTTCACTGTGGCAGTTGGCAGGATGAAAGAATATGGTTACATGTGTTAGCTTGTTGCATTTTGTGGTCATGTGAGAAATATGTATGGTTGGCTCAGGTGGAAAGCTCTCATAGCATAAATACATGTGAAATGTCTGCAGCAGAGAAAGATCTCCTGAAATTCAGTGGATTTTGATGTCTTTTATCCTTTGTCCCTGAAGAAAACTCCATCACCAGACGTTCTTAAACCACTGCGAAAAATAAAACCAAATAATGGAAAGGAAAAACTTCAGGTGTTTTGTGCAGCAGTAATTTTCTTGTCCTGTCTCTCTAAGTCATAACCATAACACAAATTTCTTTGAGAAGATTAATGCAGGGATAAAGACTTGAATGAAAACTACCCAGTGTGCAAAGCAAAATACATTAAATGTATTTTGGAAATTAATTTTATTATGGAAAAAAGCGTTCAACTGATTCTTTGATCTTTTCTCTCCCTTTCTGCTCCATCTGACTATTTTGTTTTGCTGGCTGGACCTATGAATGTCCAAAACAAGGTTATATAATCTGAACCAATAACCATTTCCAAAACCAATACTGTATGTTTTTTGCTTGTCTATTCCATGCATACTGATTATTTTCTAGAAAAGGATGGCTCACTTGACTGTCATTTCACTGCCTACTTGTGGAAGCTTAGAATCCCAATTAGCAGAAGCAGTCTTTACTGTTGCAATAATAATGCAAGTGATCTCATGTGAAAAAAAGACTAGTATTTTTAAGAAAATATGTCCAACAGTGGTCACTATTTATTACCTGTGCTATGCTACTTTTGCTTACTTTAACTGACCTGTAATTGTATTTGTAATAATTAACTACATAGAAGTAATTTTGTTTCATTTATCTATTTTTTCACAAAAGCAAAGACAATTATATAATTTGGTTGTCTCTTTAGATGTTTCTAAATTAGATTCTAAAATATTGCAATGAATTATAAGTTATGATTTTGTTACTACTTCAGATTAAAAAACAAGTTTGTGTGCATTTTGGATGTAAATGTAGATTTTGTGTGTTGCGTGCTTAGTCTTACTAATTGTATCTGATACTTTCATGCTTTTAACATGTTATTTGTAATTATTTTTAACATATTTATTCTTTATCATTCTAGACAAAAGGTTTTGTCAATTACTACGGACCTCAGCGATTTGGACAAGGACAAAATGTTCAGACAGATCAAATAGGATTGGCTTTACTGAATGAAAAAATGGTATTTTCATTTTGAATTTAAGTAGTTACTATCAAGTTAATTTCTCATTACTGTTGCAATGTCTGGCGCTTGAGTTGACCTTCCCAGTGAACAATTTCATTTTTGAGATAAACCCATATGTGTGCTGGAAGTAGTTGCCAGATCAGTTTTGACAACGACATAAGCATGAAGATCCTCATACTGAAACAAACAAAAAAATTTTTTAAACAGCAGGTGTAGCTTTAAATAGTTCAGGAGGTGATTTTTTTCCATCTGTGGTTGTGATTGTCATCATGTCAGGAAAGTGGCTGCATTCCATACAAGATTTGAACACTGAAATGAAGCAATCTTTATACAATGTTTATTCATAGTCCTGATTGCCTCCTAACATGTGGCCTCTTTATCCTGCAGGGGGTCTATATAGTTCCTCAGAATGTCACAAGATATTACATAGGATCATATGAAAGGATTTGCTTTTTCAATATCACGATCATTTTTCTGCTATACAGAAGAGATTACTGCTTTCTATTATTCCTTGGCTACTTTCCCAAGCTCTTAGTTCTCAGTGATTGTTCCCATGTAAGCTAAGGAAAGCTTATTTCTTAAGTTATAATTCATAAGATAAGAGTCATATACTTTTCAATGTATATGGTATGGTACTTGGCACAGGTCTAAAACAGAATCAGACACTACAAAGTCAAATGAATACTTGAGTACCCTTTTCTTCTAATCATCTTTTGATTCTGAGAAAAGTCAGGAAAATGTAACCTATCCTCCAAAATAAGAAGAATCAAGATTTGAGGACAGTCCATGAAAGTTACTGTTGATGTATCTGACATTTTGAATTCTGGTATGCTAGCAGTTGGTACCAGGTGCCAGTCCCTGAAGAGTAGTAATTTAAATCTCTAGTCTTAACTCAGTTACTTTTTAATTTAAAACATGTAGGAACTACTGTTTATATTAAAAATGTGCCAGTATGTGCTTGCACAGTCCAGTATAGAGGAGGACAAGAACCAGATGTTACAGGTTGGTATAAGTGCTAGCAAATTGTGTGTCTTCACTGGCATTGCAAGTAGCAGAGGTTAGCGTAGTGTTTTTCCTGTCATGGTATCATGTAACCTAATACAGGTCAGTATAAAAAGAGAAGGATTGTTGTCCCTCTGCGTGAGACTGTGGGAAGCATTCAGTCTAAACTTTGCATGAAACACACAGGAGGGAAAGAAGGAACTTTCCTGTTAGGACAGAATGGTGGCATTACGGAGTGGAGAGTTCTAAGTGGATGCTGAAGAAGAGTTAGTGATTTCTCATAGAGCTTTGTAAGCTGGCTTCTGTATGAGCAAAACCTTTCTTTACTTTGAGAAGGAACACAGCCACAGTGGTTTGCTGTTCATGGCATCTTCTGTGAAAGGGAGGATTTGAATTTAATCTTAAAGAACTGATAAAATTTTGAGAGCTTGCAGAATATGTTAACACAGAATTGGATACACAATTGCCTGTTTAGTTGACAAATAGTTATACTTAAATGCAAAAAAATATAAATTATGAATGTTGTTCTTTAAAGGTGAAAGCTGTGAAGCTATTCTTCACACCCGAAGATACTGATGATCCTGTAAACAATGCGAAAAGATACTTTCTTCAAACCGGTATGTTCACTTAAATTGTCTTTTATATTTATTCAGGGTCAGTGTTGTGAGGGAATAACGTGTTGCTGCACAGAGAGATAGTTTTCATTTTGCTACTGCTTTCTACTACTTACAGCTTATTCCGGAGAACTGGTAGAGTTGCACAGTAAAAAATTCGATGAGGATGAGGCCCTGAATGGGCAAAACAGTGGCAAACTAATGTATTTCAGGTGCACTACAGTATAGAAATACTGTTTGCTGGAAAGGACTTTAAGATAATTTTATCAAAACAGTTTTAGCCTCCTTCCATCTGTATGCTTTTGGAATATAAAATTCTTCTCCCTAATGAAGGAAGTGTACAGGAGTGAGGCAGCCAACTCATACTCAGCACTTAACACTGTGAACATCTAATTTTCTGAGCTTTCTGTAACAATCCTAGCTCTTGGGTTTTTGTACCTTTGGGTTTTGCTTTTACATCTCCTTTATCTCTTTAATTTTACATCTCTTCCATGTTCTCCTGTGATCTACTTTCTTTCTATCATGAATTAAAATCAACAAACTATGTCAAAAGCAGAAGCATGCTGAGTAAAATGCTCTATTTGTTATATTTATTGTTATCATTCAACTTAACTTGCTCTCCAAAACTGAAAATTTGGAGTTGCTCTCAACTTCAAATATATTTTTTCTTTTCAAATATTCCACATCTATTAGCCTGCTTATCTCTGTAGGTTGACAGAACAGCTATAATAGATAGCTTCCATATTTAGTTCAAACTAAACATTTGAATGTTTAATTTCACAAAAAAGAGAAGATGAATCATTCTGCGCTACACATTGCTGTAGGATGCCTAGAAAGGCATTGATGTGGATCCTGAAAATAGCTGCTTGCCTTTTCCTGAAAGCAGAAAGTAAAAGGCTATGCAAAAGGCTTTGTCAGATACTACCTGAAATGAGAAAATTAAACCATAAAATTTTAAATATACAACATTTATATAATGTAGTACAAATCTGATTAAATGTATTTTCATCTTGGTTGAGGCTCAGAATTCCCAGTGGCCAGTGCAGTTTGTACCTTTAAAGCAAAGACATGTTTTTTACCTCCTGTGAAATAACATGTTCTAAAATGATACAAAGTAGAAGTTTAATGTTCTTTTATAGCTTAATTTTTGCTTTCAGCTACCCAATTAAAAAAAACCTTTTGAGTGATGAAGAAAGTTTCTAAATAAAGAAGAAAACAAAACCACAAAAACTATGGGTTTTTTTGTCTTACACAAAAATGTGTAAGAATAAATTTGTCTAACATGGTACAAGGAAAGGGAAAAATAACCTAGAAGTCAGCATAAAGAGGTTAGAGTGACACCTTTTTCCCCTATCTGATATTTCATCTTCTTAAGTCTATTTTTTCCTGACAGGTAATATTTGAAAAATCAAGGATTACTTACATGGTTATTTTTGTTTATATCAGAAGATGCAAAGGGTGCACTTGTGATGCTGCCAGATTTTAAAGTGAGAGAGAAGATGTTGCTACGAGCTTTAAATCGCTATGGTGTAAATCATGAAGGTTGTACCAAAGGATGGCTAAATATTCCTCATTCCATGCGCATATTCTATGTCCATGCTTATTGCAGTAAGATTTGGAATGAAGCAGCATCATATAGGCTGGAGATTTACGGTTCAAAAGTTGTTGAGGGCGATCTTGTCTTCTCAGAAGAAAATGATGAAAGTGTTTCCCTGAATGACAAGGTGAGTCTTCACAAAATAATACTTTTTTTTTTTTTTTAAAAAAAGGGCTTTATCTACTTGAATACATACTCAGATGTACTCTATTGCTTTTATTTTGAGTCATTCATTAAAATACTTATTAAAAGTGACAAATGTGAAAAAAAGTGATGTAGCTTTTTCTGATTTACCATTAATAGGCATATAAGCTAGAGGACCAGTCAGAACAGATAAAAGATGCTAATATGCATTTTATTCAATGAGAAGAAGTGCAGTGTCAGAATTGATGCCTGTAAGAATTTAGCCTGCATGGTATATAATGCTTTCTTAGGATCTGACCGGGGAAAACCTGCGGAGTGGACTCTTGGTGTTCCTTTTTTGCCAGTCAGTGCAATCTGAGTCTTGCTCTCCAGGTCAATGGAGAACCAGGGAAGTGGTGGAGTCGCCATCACTGGAGGTATTTAAAAGACGTGTGAAAGTTGCACTTAGGGACATGGTTTAGTGGTGGACTTGGCAGTGTTAAGTTTACACTGGACTCAGTGATTTTAAGGGTCTTTCCCAACCTAAATGATATTCTGTCTTTCTCCTAATCATCAAGTAAAGCATAGAATTTTGCAGTGTTTTGGTGGATAGTAAACAGGTGTGTGCATAGGCAGAATGTATCTCATTTCTTTTCAGTGAACATCTTACAAGTTTGAAAGCAAGAGCACTTGGAAGGTTACTGAACAATATCCCTGGTTCCTGTAGAGTGACTTCTATTTCCCTTGTGATTTTCTTTTTCAACAATATTTTTGAGTGAATGTTAATCAAACAAGTAGATCAAATAAAATGAAAAACAGGGGTATCAAATTCAGTAGTGAGTTACTGAGTTCAATATAGATATAGTCCTATTTAATATAAAACATCTTTCTCAGTATTTTTGCTTTTGCTGATGTAGCAAAAGATTGCGTTAGCATGGTTAACTTCAAACTCAAAGAATATGAGTTTGGAGTGATAGTTTGCTAATTAATGGTAGCTAGCATCTATAAATATTTAATGCAACACCATTTTTCAGTAAGCAGATTACTTTATATTAAGCATCTTTACTATTTTTCATACCTACAATAGATTATTGTCCTTGTAGTAGTCAAATAACCTTAGAATCCTTAAAGAGTTTGGGAGTACAGTACATAATTCCTAAAATAACGTGTGTATTTTATTTTTTTAAAGTTGTTTTTTTTCTTAACTTCTAAATGTCTTGTCAGGTTCATGTAGTCACTGCTTCAGAAGAGTCAGCTAACAAATACTCTATAAACCAGGTAAGTCTGCATGAAAGAATCTGAGTTGTTGATCTCTTTATTTCAAAACCAAAACATTTTAACCAAATAATGTGATTAAGTTAACTGGTGCAGTCTTCCTTCTTGTCAGAATGCACATTAAATGCATGTGAGCTACTCTTCACTCTCACAACAAACAGGAGGAAAGAATATTTACTTTGTAATGGAAATAAGTACAGTGTCATTTGCAGTATGGCAATATTTATCTTGAAGCTGAATGTAAATACTTTGAAAATTTTTTCAGTCTGCTGGAAAAAACATTCAAGAGCAGCTAATGATCCAGTTTTCAAAGGTTCAGGGCATGTATTTATGAAGTATTGCATAGGCAACTTAATGTCTTCATTGCTGTATCTTTCCCAACAAGCAAGGAAATTCATGTTAGTACATTTCTAGTTTGTTTTAGGAATCCTGATACACTGTTTATTTTTTCTGCTTTAAGTGTATCCAAGCCACCTGCCTGACACAGCTTTATTTCACAAGAGAAGCTGCTGTTTTACTGTTTCAAGCTCCAAGACACAAGATTTAGACACATTTAAAATTGTAATCAAATTTATTTTAAGTGGAATTGGTGGGCTTTATTTTGAATACGTTTGTTGCTTTGTTATTTTCTTTGAAGGTTGTTCTTCCAATGGCGGGACACAGTATCAAGTATCCCAGTAATAAAGTTGGGCAATGGTACCATGAAAGACTTTCTAAGGATGAGCTGCAGACGTGCAAATTCAGAGTGTCTTCATTACAGCTGAACATACCTGGATGCTACAGACCTATTTTGAAAACTGTTCGGAATCTGTCACATTTTTTGGAAGGTAGTGAAAAAGGAGTTGAAATTGAAGACAACCATCTGAACAAATCAAAAGTCTCTCTTCATTTATCATTTGACCTTGATGCTTCATGTTATGCAACAGTCTGTCTGAGAGAAATAATGAAATGTGACTTTTAAGATTCCAGTTAATGAAAGATTGCAGGAACATTATACAATGGTAATACATGTAATGCCAAGGCAATAAGGGAAAATAACAAGTTCAAGCAAAGAACAGGAATAATTTGTAGATTGAGATTCATACTAGTTAGGAAATAAAACACCAAAATCTTTTGGAATGTTCCCAGAACTTTCCAAGCCCTGGTATGCACTGGAGTAAAACTATGTGTTATGCCAGGCAGGTCTAACAGAACTTAAAAAAACCATGGGCCACAGGCATAAGTTTCATATTTGCATAGGCATCGGACTTGCAAAGTTAAGTCCTGGAAAAATCTATCTTTTATTTCATAATAATTTTTTAATGGTTTATATTAAATGCTGTTCAAAGCAATAATGTTACAAGTTTGTGGCCTACAAGTATGTAACTGAAAAGTTGCTGTACTGAGGTTTACTAAATATATCGGTTTTATTGTATTCAGGCACTAAGTGTAAGGTAAAAGTCCTGAGTCAACAGTGACAACTCATCTGATACTTTATCAGACATTTGATGAATCCGCTGACTTAAATTATTGCTAAGGGTTACAGGGTTAAGTAGTGCATACCTGTTAGTGCCTACTCAAGTAATTTCATCAAGACAAGGTAATTAATAACTGCAAAACCATTTATAATAAAACCAAAATCCTGTTTTATTATTTACAGAATGCAGACTCTATTCCTGTTACTGTGAAGCCTTATGATAGCAAAAAAAGTTAATGAAACCATATTGGAAAAAGAATTTTATATTTTTTTCTTAATTAAAAAAAAGTGGTTATCTGTGATAAAATGAGTGGATTTGTGGAAAAGGAGAGAGCAGAAAATGTCATTGACTTTAGCAAGGCATTTTACACTGTCTCAAAATATTAATGAAACCAAGTTACGTTATGGTCTGGATGGGTGGACAACCAGATAGGTAAAAAAGTGATTGGATGGTGAGGCTTGGAGAGTAGTGGTTAACATGTCATACCCTACCTGGAGTGAGTACCACTGAGGTCTCTTCCTGGCCCCATCCTGTTTAATGTCTTTGTCAGTGACCTAGAGGAGGGGGTGCAGTTCACCCTCATCAAATCTGCAGCTGACACCAAATTAAAGTAATAAATGGATACTCTGGAGGTTCAGGGCAACCTAGACATGCTGGATTAACAGGCCACTAGGAACCTTATGACATTCAGCAAAGACAAAGGCAAAGTGCTACCCCTGGGAAGGAAGCACCCCTGCAGCAGACCAGGCTGGGGAAGGGCAGATTTGGTAGCAGCTCTGTGGGAATGGCCCTGGAGGCCCAGTGGGCAGCTGAACATGGGCTAGCAGTGTGCCTTGGCAGCAAGGATGACCAGCAGCCCCCTGGGATGTGTTAGCAGGGACAGAGCCAGTAGATCAAGGGAAGAAATTATATCTCATTTTTCAGCACTTGTTGGACCATATTTAACTTCTACATCCAGTTTTGATCCCCAGCACAAGAAAGACATCAAAAAACCAGAGGAAGTTCAGCAAAGGGCCTCCAAGCTCTTTGGGGACTGGAGCATTTGCCATTTGAGAAGACACTGAAGGAACTGGGCTTCTTCACCCTGTAGAAGAGGCAGCTTGGGGGGAACCAACAGCAGCTCCCCAGTACCTACGGGGAGGTTAACAAGAAGATGGAGACAGGCTTTTCATAGCAGTGCATGGCAGGAGAGCAAGAGACAATGACCATAAATTGAAATAAGAGGTTCAGGTTGGTTAAAAAAACCAACAACTTTTCCCCCGTGAGGACACTCAGGCAGTGGAACAGGCTGTCCAGAGGCTGTTCAGTCTCCATCTTGGGAGGTTTCCAAGACCAAACAGCGTAAAGCCCTGAGCAATCTCGTCTGAGCTCAGAGACAACCTTGTTTTGTGGAGGTAGTTGGACTAGAGATCAGCGACCTCTTCCAACCTGGATTACCCCCATATGCTAAACAGAGCATTGCAAGTGTTTATTCAATCTGTAGATGGCAGTATGGCTCAAAACGAAGCTGAAAACCTCTGCTCATTTTTACTGAGCGAGAATTCATAATAGAAGTTGAATTCTGTTTATGGCATCAGTCTTTCAGTTGTAGCTAACAGCTCAGTAAGATAAATATCTCAAGGCTGATAAATAGGCCTAGAATTGTAGGAACAGGAAAAATAGAAATATCATGTAAATTATTTCAAAGCATTTATAAAACTATAGCAATGAAAGATCCAGGTCATTCACTGCCTTAAATAAGTGGATTACTCTCTAAGTCTGTATAAGTAATTCAAAATGTGACCCTTAGCTTTTACATGGGAAAATGGACTGTCATGCAAACAATAGCTACAGAGCCACTCTAGGTGACTTACAGTATTTGCTCCATTGCTTACTCCTCCCCTCCACTTTATGGTATGCAGCCAAACTGATTGAAAAAATCCATTTCCCTGCCACAACCCATCTGAAACAGCTTTGTTCCTGTCTTTGCTTTTCAGCATCACCTCTTCTGTCTTCCACCTGCCTTTAAAAATACCCCTCGCCTGGAAAATTATTTTTAACTCAAGTCATTTTGGTACAGCACAGTTCAAAAAGAGTTGTCCTGTCACCGCTGACATGGTAAAGTGCTCCAGTGCAGACAGGAAGCTGCATGCAGTTACACTGACCAGAAGAAATAAATTAGCACTGAAGTTCTATTTAAAGAGGCCATCGTGGTCATTTTCCATGTGGCTCAAAACAGCCTTGAAAACCGTCTCATCACATCCAAGATTTGAATACAAATAATATTAAAAGTTAAGCCTTGATTTGGAAAAACAGAAAAGGTCAGATTAAAAGCTTTTTGACTGAAAGGCACACTATTTTAAAATAAAGATCAGAAGATGGTGTTAAAAGAGTTCCCCTATAATCATTTTAGGCTCATTTGTCAGTATTTCTATTGAACACTAAAAAGACTAATCTTCTTAACCAAATCATTCTTTCAGCAACTTTAAGGTGAAAGAGCTAATTATGTGTGTCTGCGGGTTAAATTCCTGTAGTAGAAATGTTCTACTAGGGAAAAGTCAGGTTACCTATTTGAGTGTTTATATGGTAAACATCTCTCTTATTTCAGCGGGCATTTATTTGTAATTCATTCTCTTAATCCTAGCAGCTATTTTGCAGGATTTTGTATGGGAACAGTTGAATTCAGTTTCGTATGAGTGCAATACTCAGTTTCTTAAGTATAATCTATATAAGCAAAATATATGTGCCCCTGCATTTAGAAAAGAAGATTTATCACTTGTCTGAGTTTAAGGAAAGGATTGATGTGTTAGTCATCTCTCATCTTACTAAGTACTTCTGTTGCTACCATCCTTTTCTAATAAGACTTAAAGCACTTTGCTAATACTAGTGACAGATCTCTGATTCTAACAAAAGGGGTTTTAAGTTCAATGGTCAGTTGTTTTCTTCAGCACAGATAATTGGGCATTTGAATGGGAAAAATGCAAATGTTCTTAATCTGTGAAATCCTGTTACTTTTAATTCATTATAAATTTGACAACTCGTATTATCCTCAGTGAGAACGTACAAATTTTCAGATCTTTCAGAATGAGATGGCTTTAAATTGCATTCCTATCATAAAGGAAGTTCAGAAGCCAGGTAGATGTGTGATTATTGGCCCAACTTATTCATTAAAACTCCATTAACTTCTCTCTTAGTGCCAGTACCTGTCAGCTGGTGATTTGACCTCTTACACCCAGCTGATAGCACAAACCTCCTTTTCTTTCTCTTGCAGAGCTTCTGCCCATAATAAAAGCTCAAGGGAACAAACTGAGAAACTATTAACACTTTCCTCTCTTTCAGTCCGCAGTCATGCCTTGCACCCCACAGGTTCGGATCTAGAGTCCTTTTAGAGAAAATGAAACCAGAAGGTGAGCTCCAGCTGCATGCCAAGCACACTGGTTGCCCAAAAGGAGGAACAGGAATCCAAGTGGGAGGTTGATCATTTGATCAGCTTCAAACCTTATACATGGGTGTGTTCTGTTGTGGAACGTAGAGAACCTTTAGCCCAAAGTAAAGCCACTGAAACGCATGTTGTGTAAGTACAGGGACTTCAGTGCTCCAGTACGTTCATCTATTTCTGTCACACTGAAAGGCTTGCTCATGTAGATGTTGTCTGAGAATGTTGTGTTTGCAAGGAAGGCAGAATCAATAAAGTCAGATGTCTGCACCATCTGGAGCTAGTTCATTCTGCTTAGCAGAAGTCAGAATCTTAGATTACAGCAGTTTAAATGCATTTTCAGCTTACAAACAAGTGTTTCTACCTGATTAGAACAGTGAGATTTTTAATTAGCTTTAGAAATGGGTGGTTTAAAAAAATTGATTCTGCTTTTCAGAATGTTCCTGAACTTAAAAAACCAGGACACCCTCTCCCACTTCCACCCCAGCAAAAGACACTTTGTCTTTTTGCCTTCATATCTCTAGTTGCTTCTCTATTGAAATCATTAATATCTGCCTAGAGCTCATAAGCCAAATTTCAGAACTCTACATAAGAAGTACTGTAATAATGTATGGCCGAACCGTTCACTTGTGAAAACACAACAGGAATCATTTAGTGATTTTTGTATTGATATTATATAGAAACAAATATATAGAATTAAACTGGATTTGAATTTAGTGCTCTACAACTGCAATGGTTTGGATCAAGGCTCAGTCTTGTACTTTATCCCGTTTGCAGCAGTTCCTACAAGTATATTTCTTTCCCCAGTGCTTCTCCTCTTCCCTGGAATATGTTAACCTCTTCCCAGAGTCCCATGTTTGCTACTTGTTGTATGAAGATCCACATTTTGTTTGTTTTTGGTTTTAATTAAAACTACCTCCTCCTGACTTCATTTGATGATCCTTGGTCCTTATATTCCATTACAAGGGATAGTAAAGGCTTCATCCCTCTTGGTACCCAGCCATTTTTATGCTTCCTGTATGTATCCCCTAAATCAGTTGCTTACCATAACTGAGCAGCTACGCAGCCTCTGTTCCTATGGAACCTATTCCATACTTTATCATACTTGTCTTTGCGTGAGCTTTTGCTGGTTTTTAGATGAGAGATCTAGAACTGCACACAGCTCCGTATTTATACCATGGATTTCTTCACTGACATAGTGATGTTTATTTTGTCCTGTACCTCTCCTAATTGTGATTCCCTTTTTCACACACCCTTCTTCCCCAAGCATTGAAGCAATGTATTCTTGGTGCTAGGTACATAATCCCAAGAATCCATCCCAGGGTGGTGTTTTCACCCTGGTGTCTGATGAAAGCTCATTTTTTTATATGTGAAGTTGGGATTTGTTTTGTCTGTGAGTCACTTTGCATGTATCTACACTGCAGATTTCATCTGCTATTGTATTCCTCTGTCATTAGCATCATAAGGATTTTCTGCAGTTCTTCACACTCCACCCTTATCTTTGTTAGGCTGAGTAACTAAGCATCATCATCTATTTTAGTCACCTCTGTGCTACACCCCTTAATGCACACATTGAACTGCGTTCCAGGGCCCTCCAGCTTATGCAGTGACTACTTCAAGGTGCTTGGTAATGGACTTTGTCAAGTGCCTTCTGGGAGCTCAAGTGCATCATCTCTAATGCAGCAGGCATTTCCATTCAGCTCTTAGCCTCTCCACAGAACTCCAAGGAGGCTGTAAGGCAGTGCTTTACAGAAGCCACATCAGCTCTTCCCCAGGAGATCATAATTCTTCAAGTGTCTACTTCTTCTATCCTATTGGTTTGTTCATTACAGTTCTCTGGCTTGTAGGCTTGTGCCGTCTCTCAGTTTTTCATCCACTTTGCACAGTATATAATTCTAACATTATATAATTAAATAAGTTAGATATCTACTATATCATAGAATAACTGCAGAAAATGCACACTGTTGTTACCAGTAGTGTGAAATTGAGTTGGACGTATGAGAAATGTGCTGAAGAAGGCATGCCAGCTTAGACTATTTTTTAGCCTCATTAAAATGCTCATGGGTTTTGAAAGATCTTGGTTTGGATCTGTACCCTGCCCACTTCAGAGTGGAAATTTGAATCCATGTTTTATCATAGTCCGTTAACCACAATTACAGCCTGTTAAAATAACTGTTGATGAAGGTAGTGTCAAAGTGACATTTTTGACTGAAAATAAGAGAAAGACTCTCTTGAAATTTGAATATGGGAGACAAAAAGTCACATTCTAATTCAGGTGGAAAAGACTTTGAGTCTGTGTGCTGTAGTCAGCAGATTATTCTGCAACAAGAGACTACTGCAGCTGCATGCCCGTGTTCAGTGTTTCAGGTCCCAGCAGTGAGAAACAGGAAAGATCATCCCTAATGAGAATCTTGCTTCTGAGCATCACAGGTTTGGATGGGGAAACAAGGAAATATTTAGTTCAGTTCCTATGTGCCCAACAGTAGAAATGAGCTAGTGAAGGAATTTGGAGTCCTCAGGGATTTGCATGTGCTAAATAGGACATTTGGGAATGTTGGTAATACCTAACCACTGCTGAGAACCCAAGCCTTAGCAACAACATCTCACAGAAAATCAAGTTAAACACTTAAATCAACATGTGAGTTTTCAAAGTTTGGGCTATAAGTTTGCATTTAACTATATCAGTTAAGGATGCATTTTAAGAATCCTAAATTTATCCTTAAAGATCTGATACAACATGCTGAAATGTGGAATTGCCCGTTGGAGCAAGGCACTCCCCCTCCTTCCTTTCTCAGTGCAGGTTAAAAGGACTGGGAAAGTAGATACCTACCTCCACCCTTGCCTGCCAGTGGATACATCATGTGCTCTGTAAAAGCCAGGCATTTCTGGTCAAGTTATCTAGCATCTTCCCTGGGATACAGAGCCCAGCTGACAACCATTCCACAAGGCAGCTAAAAAAGTATGATTTTTTTTCCCGTGGGAAAGGAGTTTCAGGAAGGAGGGATGGAGCACTTCTAGGAATCAGAACATGCTTTGGATTCAGGGCTGAATCTCTCCAGGCCCTGAGGGCACCCACAGCTCTGACTGGCCCTGACCTTCCCTGTGCCCTACCCATGGCTGTACCCTAGAAGAGCTGGATGTCTGGGGTTAGAGCTGTCCCAGTGCCTCTGGCTGCCCTGCTCCTGGATGGGAGAGTGGAAAGTGGCTGGCCATGGCATGGACACCTGACAGAACCTCTCACTAAAAAATTTTTTGCTGTCTTAAAGCTCTGGTTGCACATTCATCATTTTGCATGATGCATGCTGCAACCAGTCCATACAATTATTTCCAACACTTTCTTTCACACCTTGCAAATAATGCTTGTTAACTGAATGGTTGACAAATTATTAATCCATGTTAAAAAAAAAAATCCTGGAAAACCACAGGGCAGAGTTCATGACCTCACACTACCCATAAGCCCTTATTCTTGGCTAGACATCTGATACAGATAGTGCTTATCTCCTACCAGCGTGTCCAAAGTAAAGAGTAGTTTTCTGTTCCACAACGTTTTCACATAAAAACACATTCAGGCATTTTAGCAATCCCTTAAGCAGCCCATCACTTGCTTATTCCCCCAGAATAATTTATTATATATTTTATAATGTTACTGTAAATGAACTCTCATCTATTTGTTTTTCCCAAGGGGGAAAAAACCAACATACTCCATCAAATTAAAAAGCTCTCTTAAAGATTGCGAGTCCTTCACCTCTCTTACTCAGACAGCCTCTCACAGCCAAGCTGCAGAAGTACATCTCAGGGTGTGTAAAACAGCATAAGATCATTTTCTAGATGAAAAAGAAACCTCCAGGGTTGATGTTTTCAAGAAGCGGTTTAAGGGAATTGTGAAGGAGAGATGATTTTGGAGGCTGGGATGACTGCTGTATCAAAAGGGGTTCTTGATAAGAGTGATACTCTGCGGAGTGGCATTGGGAAAGGCAGGAATGGAGAGAGGATGAGATGGTCTGAGAAGGAAGCAGTGCCTGTAAAAGAATGATATTGGGAAGAGAATAATATGGGAGGAGAAAGTCTGTCAGACAGTAAGAGATGAACAATTAGATCCACCTGTATAAATTGACATAGCCCCATTTAACTCAGTATTTCTCGGTGCACCTACATCAGCACAGAGTGACTTGTACTGACCCCACTATTGCCTTTGTTTGAAAGAATGAAACCAGTGTCTTAAATAGCAGTTCTGTTAAAAGCTGGGGTAGAGTGGAGTAATGAAATCAACAGTACTTAGCAAAATATACTTATGGGCTCAATCTGATGCTGCCTTGCAGTTTATGGAAGCATTTATCCCTTCTCCAAAACAGATGAGATTGGAGATGGTTTTGCAACTGCGGCACAGAAGGATGAGTGACTGTGCAAGTGTGGAAGTATGTTCTTCAGTACAGTGACACAGGAGCCACTGGCTGCAATCAGGACCTGGGGTCAGATCCTTGTCAGTTTGACTGACAGGAGTCAGCTGAGATACTGCAGGGAATATATAGTACAGTGGGGTGTGGGCTGTCAAGGAACATGCTGATTAAAGGGCGGTTTGAAATAAAAGACAATCTAACAGAGAAAAAACACAATTTTGGTCTATCTCACTGGAAGTGAACCGCCATTGTGATTATAGTATTCCCAGCTTCAAATGAATTGTCAGGTTTTATTTTATGCCACTTGTTTTCAAAAGAAGCCAAAGATTGTGTTGTGTTGCTAATTTATAGCTACTTTTTAGTACTTTTTAATCAGTAAATTGGAAAAAAATATTATATCACAACCTTCCTCCTTCTGTCCTCCCCACATCATGCATTTTTGTAGTATTTTGCTCTTTTATTTAACCCTGACTTTCTTCACATCACCATTTCAAACCTTTCCTCTCTTTTACATGCTGAGAAGGGTTTCCATCATAGGAACAGCAAATAACTCGTGCCCTACTAAGCTAAAAATGTGACCCTTTAATGTTAACCATTCCAGTGAGAGAACCTGCCACGTTCCTTCAATGTCCAGCCCTGCCTACCCCTGCCCTAGGGACTGCCATTCAGCTTTGCATGGCTCTGCTGGTGTTTCTTTCCCACCTCGCTGGTATGGAAAGAGCTGTGTAAAGGAAAACTGCAGGACAGAGGTTCAATTTCACAGTAAGGGCATAAGTTCATAAAGTCATTGCCTCATTTTCTTACTGAGCTCAGCCCTTCAACCCTTGAGAGCTCTCCAGTACAGGCTCAAGGATGTCAGAGCAAGGGGAGACCCAGCAGAGTCCAGAGCTTGTCCTACTTGAATTTACACAACAAAGACTCTAACAAATATTAGAAAAATAAGCTTGTGGAAGGCTGGTATATTGGCTTTGGCAAAACAGCTGGCCTACAGCTGATACTTTTTCTCTGAGGACCTTTTTGATGCTGATTCTGCTCAGGAACTGCGAAGTGATTTGTCATCTTCAAAGGACAGGTTTGTGTTTAGTGCTTTTAAGGCTTAGCTGAGCAAACAGATGAAATGCTGTTCCTAAAATGGAGTTAAAAGTGGCACTCTGCTCAGAATAAAAAATATTCTAATGAATTGAAAAATGAGAATCAGGTGAATGTGAAAACATTTCATCCTTGAAAACGTCTCCCTCCTGCCCCATATATTAAAGCAATACAGATGTGACAGGTAAATCCCTTACTGTGTGGGACAACTATGGTTTATGTTGTGGTCTCTTAAGCTAACATCAGGAAATAATAGTGAATATATTATATCAGAGATCTTTCTTTTGTTACATGCAACCTTTACCTTTTAACATCATTTTCTTCCAATGTTATAATGCTGAGAAAGGATACATGAAAAGAACCAGTGAGCATTTCTACTGTCAGAACTTCAGCTGTCTTCTGAAACGCTGGTATTTACTAGCCCCTTTTATGTTCTCCATTGTAATATACGAGCAATTTGCTGTGTCTTCTAACATTCCTGTTTTCAGACAGAAAATCATGCAGGTGAAACAATTCATAATTCAGTTTACTATCAGCATAATTGTCCATCCAAAGTAGAAACATCATAAAAAAAAAATTGATTCTAGGATTTAAACTGCTTTTAGGCATTAAACAGGAGACTTCCAGCCTGTCATATTTTGAACGAGTGAGTAAAGAATAAAACAGCATATTGTGCTAAGGTTTTTGATGAAAGACCATCATGTGGCTGTGTAGGAATGCTGAGGTAAAATCAGAGCCAGACAGACAAATTCTCCAGAAGTATCTGTGGGAAGGGCATTTGATTTTACATGTCACGGAGTCTGACCACAAAGGTTACAAGAGAGACCCACGTATGCACAAAATGCACTGAAACAAGGTGTTCAGTCAAAAGAATTGCTGCTTTCCAGAGACATGTGTATGGGGGAGAAAGTATGAAATAGTGAAGTGTCACATTCCTCGTGTTCTGTGTTTTAAAAGACACATTGACATATGCTTGCTATAAAATAATTTGATATGCATTCCTTATTTCTAGAACATCAGATTGATACCATTCATATGAATCAGATTCCAGTAGAGGCTGCACATACAGACACACATACACACTTCAAATAATCTCTCTGCCCCATTTCTTGTTCCCCAGAACATCTGAGGCAGAAGGGCTTTTCCAGGGCTCTTTGCTGGCTCTTTATGTCAAAACCTCTGCATTAGATACCCACATTCATGTGGAGCTGCTTATCTCAACTACATACAGATTATTTTTCTACTGGTGTATAACAATTTGCATGACGGTACCTAATAGAAATCAGAATGTGGGCACGATTTGCAGTGTTTCCCTTTTTATGGCTTAATTACATATTTTAAAACAGTTGTATAGAGTTAAATATAAAAACAAATCTGTACTCATAGACTCTGAAATAAATATGTTGCTTTGTGAGGTTCACAATTAGCACATCATGCAACTTCATTCCGTAGATATTTCTTTTGTATCAGTTAGCACGCACAATAGATTAAATAAAGTTTACTAGAATTTACTAGATTGTCGTGGTACATTTTAGTATTGAGATTGGCAGAAAGCACCAATTTATTTTACAGGGCCTTAGATATAATATAATTGAATGGATAAAGGGTAAGTTCCCAGGGCAAAACCTGGGGAGGAATAGAGAGAAATTCAAGGCAAAATAGTGAATACTTTCCTTTAAAAGGTAAGGTGTTCCTGATATTTCAGAACTGCCTCTGAAAATCAAGCCTGTCTGAAAGCCTTACATGAAGCTGCCTACAAAGACCTCTCAAAGAAGGAGGTTTGGATGGTCTAGATGTTTTAGAGTGGAGCCAAGCTCTCTCTTTCCCAGTTCAGGTGGGTCAGAAATATTCTAAGCCAATCACACTTGCAGTCCCATCCACTAGCAGATACCCTGAGGCTGGCTTTTCCTAAGTGGTTGTAATGTTCTCAGCCAAGCTACAAGAGTCCACAGTCAATAATGTGGGCAGACCAGGCGTGGCTTTCCCAGCCTTGAGCCTGCTCTTAACCTTGCTGTGTATGTAGGGAGACATAATTTGCAATTCCACATTTAAGAATTTTTGAGGTCTGTCCGTGTTTTTCTTAAAAGCCTAGAAAATTACAGCCTAGAAAGTGCATTAAAAGAATATTATGGTAGCAAGAAGGAAAATATAGAAATGAAGATCCTCTGTGCAACCTCAATTCAATCTTCTATCGAAATGAAGATCCTCTGTGCTACCTCAATTCAATCTTCTTCTGTGTCTCTGTTATTATACAGCCCTTTATCAATTATTTTTCCCACAGGAAAATGTGAAGGATTGATAGAGTTCTGAGGAAGACTAAGAATTGTGTAGTGAAAGAGGCTTTGTCTTGTGATCTGTACTTATGATGGAGGGGTCTATAGAGAAAGGAAAAATGCTCTTTTCTTTCAGGCAGTTGAATACAGAATTGTAAAATGTGGAATTGCAGCAGCTGAGTACTGTGGGATTAGATTCTGTCCTTGCCTCCAGCACAGAATTCCTGTGTAATATTTGTCAAGGCATTTACCCACAGACTTTTTATGAATATGTTGTGTTAAGGAAAGCTTTTTCTGAGACCTTAAGGTCTGACCTGCAAAGTGATGAACCATGAACTGAAATTGAAAGTAATGATACCTTGGCTTTCCTCCTTGTGAAAATGCAACTGGAAGGATCAGATTTGGCATCTAAATTCGATACAAAATGTTTCCTTTAATTTCTTGTCCCACATTTAGAGATAAATAATTCTTTCATTTTCTGAAGTTTTTGAGAAAAATTGTTTGTTGTTTGTGAGGCATGCATGGTACTATAATATAATGAAATGCCCATGAGGAAATCCATAAGTCTCTCCTGAGCAAGGTTTGAGCTCTTGCATGGAACCTAGAGCAGTGCACTGGATGCTGAATGTCAAAGGACACTTTCCATCACAGCTGCCTGTCTGTTGTTTGTGGTTATTCTATCCCTTGGGTGAGACTGCAGACCCATGGAAACACAATATATACCAATATTATTAAAGTCATTTCCTAACATGTTGTCACAATGGCATTTAGTAGCATTATCTAACTTTGCACACTTGACCTTAATAACTCTGGTGCAGCTTCTTCTGTACAAGATTGTTATATGCTGGCATTGAGAGTCACACAAACAAATAGATCCTGAGGCAACGGGGTACTACAACTCTTTTCCATATATGATGCCATTTCAGAAGTAGCCCCAAAGGAGTCATTTATTTTGATTGAAAAAGCATTTATTATTCAGAAGTAACCTGAGAACCTGATCTAATCATCACTGACATCAGCATAAGTATCACATTTGTTCACAAAAGGTGATGGAGCTGACTGCTATGATGTGGCCCTCAGTTCACAGTTTAATTTGTCTGAATGTATATAGTCATTATCTCAAAGAAACATGCAGCCTTAAGATGGTGACTTTTGTTTGTTGCCAATTTGGGCATAAATTCAAACAAATACTCTGAAATTTCTATATATTTTCCATTGGTTGATAATATCGTGGCCACCTGCAGTATCTGTTTAGGTGAGCTTTTAATTATGAGAGATGAATGAAAGTGACTGACAAGAGCAATTGGAGATAAATGCAGAATTCTGAAGGTGAAAACACTCTGCCCTTGCTCTTTTGATCCAAATTGTGGCTTTGTCAAGCAGGAGGTGATTCAAGAAAATAAGAACAACTGATTTAACTGAATTATGACATAAAATGAAGCAGCAGGTGAGAAAACCCCCATCATTATGAAAACAATGCCATCCCTTGTATTTACACTGCAGCTGTCTAAATCTCCAACTGAAGGTATTAACTGAGATCAAAGATATTCACACAAATGGAAAGGGAAGGCCAAAACTCAAAGTAATGAGCCAGGTAACTATACACACTGACAGCACAATGATTTCCATTTAAATCAGCAACAGCACTGATATCATATTTCTGGGGGCTATAGCACCTTCCATTCAAAAGGATTTTCTGAAATATCCAGAAAGGAATCATGTCAAGTGGCTGAACCACTGGAAGGCTGACACCAGGTTATAACCCAGCCTGCAGCAGGGTGTCAGGTTGCCCTGGGGTAGCCTCCTTTGAAACCCATCCTATTCTCCTGTGAGAAACAGAAAGGATGAACTGCAGTGAAGGCTTTGGACTGGGACTTAGCAGATGCGGGTTCCCAAGCATTACCCTTGTGACCTTTGGCAGCTCTTCTAAATACCACTCACTGCCCAACATTTAATCTTTTAGTGCCTGTGTTTCCTTCTAGTGTTTTGGAGGTAATAGAAAGCCTGTTCTCTTCACACTAAGGAAAAGATGGGATATAGAATCAACATTAAATGCCCATCCATTAAGTGTTAAGAACAGCTCAAACCACAAGCACTCTGGTTTGTATAAGGCGGTCATTTTGAAGAGAAAAGTAAAAAAGAACAGTAGTAAACAGTGAAAAGAAAGAAAAAGGAAAGATAGACAAAATATTGAATACCAGCCTGACAGTCAATTATTATTTTAGTCAGTTATCTGTTTTGTGTACTGTTGGATCTGCAGACAACACTGCAGTTTTTTGAAGGAGAAGGAAATGGTGGCCAACTAAGCAAGCCCCTGATTAAAAAGTGGATGGTACAATAAGCTGCGTATCTTAATATGCATGGCTCAGAAGATAAAGAACAGTCTTGACTGGTGCTTGACAAATTAGTTTGTTAATGCAAAGTATTTCTTATGTGATGGATAGCCTTGCATTAATTTGACAATAAATTGATACTATTTTCTATTTTTAATTATTAAAATTAATATTAATTATTACAGTGAGAAGTGCTGGACTGCACAACGTGACTATTCTTACATTTGAATGTGTTTCAATAAAAGAAATATCTAAATGATTAAATTAGAGCAAATCTTAAAAATTAAGGCATGGGTTCATAGCTAACATAATTGATGTGATGTTCACCTAGGAATATCTAATGCTAAGACTCCCTGTAACTTCTACCACCAGGTGCCTACATGTTTTTTTCAAAACTTGTGAATCAGCCATTCCTCTCTTTAAAAACACAATTGCAGAAGACAAAAAAACAACCTGGCATATTTGTCCTCCCTGACTTGAGAGCGTTCAGTTGCAGATGTCCCATCTCCTAATTTTCCTGGGGTGGTTTGTCCTCTGTATCTCTTTGTCAAACAGTGCCACTCTGCTAATAAAAGATTTATGATTCATTGCAGTAATAGATGGCAGCAAGAGTGAGCACAGTCCTGTAGTTTAATGACAAGATGCTAGAAGATACATGCTAAAAAGATGGCTTATGGATTTCACTCAGGGATTATTTAATTACAAACAACATTTATTGTCTTACAGTCACTGTGGGAAATAAAGCAAGGGGATGGGAACTATCAGAATAAGGACAGGTCACTTGTTTGATGACTTGGTTTGCCGCAATGATGGGAACGGACTATTTTATCATCAGAGAGGATTAAAAAGAAACAAAATAATGCAAAAGAAAACTTGGAAAGTAAACTTAGGAATAAAAAATAAATCATCATCTGGTCAGAAAGACGTTAGAAGTCAGTTTTCTTTGGCATTTACTTAATGTGAACCCAGTATTACGTGGAGGGAGTAGGCGTAGGTTAAAGGCTAGTAAGCTTTATTCCCATGTAAACTTAAAGCAAGATAATAGGAATGGCAATATTAAGATTTTTTACTAACACAAAAAGGCTGATTTTTATGACAATGACAATGATGCTGCATTATTGGAGGAATTATTCTTTTCAGGTAAAGCAGTGGGCTTCCAGCGCCTAGCAGTCAGCTAATATCAGGCTTCCAGGGCACTCTGCCAAAGCATCAGCACACTTTGAGCCTGGGTTAAGCCCAAATCAAAGATGTGCTTCAATAGAAGCTCTTTTGACAGTCTTCCTGCCAGTGTTGCAGTAGGTAGCTGACAAAAGGTCTTGCTTTGCAGCTAAAGTTAGACTTTGGTTTTGGTTTCAGCCCACCACATCCATTATCAGGGCAATATGTTAGCAAAACTGATAAGAAGTCCTTGCATCCTAGCAGCCATCAAGGAAAGGAGTATGCACCCATCACTCTGAGAACCTGGGCACAATAAAGACGAGTATGTCCCCTTATGTCTGAAATGGAATTCTAGGATCTGGCTCTGAAAGGGTACACTTGCATCTGAGCTCGTGTAATATACGTTACAAAAGGTCCTAGAGAAGAAACTGAAACCAGAAATCTCAGGAAAACCATATTGTAGGAGTACATAGCAGAGGACTGATACTGCTGAAGTTATGAAGAGATGTAGGGATATTACACTGCTGCTGAGGACATGGAATGAGATTTCTAGATTGCAAGACTATGTATTGCAGCCACACACTTCAAACAGCCACTCTCAGACCTGTGATGTACATGTGGAAGATGACCTGCTTGTGGAGCAATTTCTTGTAACAGTTTTGGATTTAATTATGCATGCAAAAGAACAGCCTATAAAAACTCCTGAAAGATTTGCATGCACAAACTATTCAAGCAGATAGAATGGAAAATAGAATAAAAATAGAATTCTTTTAGAGAGAACCATGGAAATCTCAGAAAGATTAAAAGTATCATATGGCAGAGAGGATGATGAGCAAATATAGCAGGCTGCTTTTTTCAGTGAACTGAAAAAAGCATTCAAATTCCACAGAGAGCTGGAAAGAGTTTCAGTCAGTTTGCCTTCATGATAATGAAATTAATATATTTTTATATCTTTAAGATGTCATGAAAACTAAGCATTTTGGTAGCTCAGATGCTACATGAACTCCATCATTACAACCTTATAGTGACCTTCCAGTATCTGAAGGGGGCCTACAGGAAGGTGAGGGAAGGTCTATTCAAAAGGGTTTTTAATGATAGGACAAGGAGTAATGGTTTTAAGCTAGGAAAGGATAGATTTAGACTGGATATTAGAAAAAAGTTCTTTAATATGAGGGTAATAGATAAGTGGAATGGGCTGCCCAGAGAGGTGGTGGAGGCTCCATCCCTGGAGTCATTCCAGGTCAGGCTTGATGGGACTCTGAGCAACCTGACCTAGGTAGAGATGTCCCTACTTGTGTAGGGAGGTTGGACAAGATGACCTCTAGAGATCCCTTTCAGCCTAAAACATTCTATGATTCTAACTCAATCTCCTTTAATCCCTGTCATTAGTTCCCAGCCCAGCCTCTTGCTCTGTCTTTGCTGTGTTCTGATACTGGAGCATAGCAAAGCATTGCTCCCTTTCATTGAAGGCATCACATTGGTTTAGAGGGAACCCAACTTGATCTGCAAGGAAGGTTACGTTGGCACTCCATGTTGCTAAGCCACAATATCTTGGTTTTGAATGTTTCAAAGACTGATGTCTGCACTGGGGCAGAAAGTTCTGCTTGCCCTTTATCTCTAAGTGAGAGGATTGCCCTTACCTTAGGCCTTGATTTTGCTCTCATGGAACTCATTGTGAACTTAGACCATTTTTTCCTTTCCAAAATCTTCCCTTTGAATGAATTTCCTTTGCCATAAACTTCAGAAAGTTTATTAAATATAATGATCCTTCTTCTGTATCCTTTTACTTACTGTAATCCTACACTATTTTTGTCCCATTATTACTTCTTTTCATTGTCCTAGGATCCTTTGTCTGTAAATGTCAATGGATTAAGGATGCTGAAAGGAGACAGTTTTATGCCTTCAGAAAGTAGCTTTCTACCTTCTGTGAAAGCACACAATTACCTTCCTCACTACAACATATGAAAGAAGATAATGAATTTAAAGAATATTTGCATATTTCCGTAGCATAGGTTCTTCAGATGATATATGTAATGTCTTTTGAGAGACTATGGGATTGTCCATAATCAGCATCTCTAATTTGCAAATTCTTCTTTGTGTAACTTAGAGGATAAAGACAAACTCCTGGGGACATGATCAGCCTTGGATGCTAAAGTGAACTCCTGCTGCAGGTATTTGCCTGCATCATACCTGTGACTGCATTTCTCTTCCAGGCCTCCCACATGGGAATATGGTCTGTCTTCTTCCAGTTCTTCAAGCTACAGTGGGAATGTTTCATGAGATGTGCTGCTACCTAGTTTAGTTGAGAAATACCCAACTGGTAGCAAAAGTATCAGAGACTGCTCATGTAGCCATGCCACCAGCATCACTGAAAGCTAGTGGCAGTTCTTTTTTCAGGAAAAAAAAAAAAAAGTCTTTTTCCTCAGGCAAAGAGACTTTGAGTGAGTTCACTGGAGTTAGTTTTCTTGTATATGTAACAGTTTTCCAATAAAATAGATTTTTTTTTTTTTTTTCTGCAGCTCTCTCTGCAAAATTTCAAAGGCTTTATTTCTCTTTAAAACTTTTCACTGTATTTTTTTATTTTGCTAAAGCAGTAAGGGAAAGAGATTATATCAGAAGAGAAATCAAAATTCCAGAAACTGGTCATACAGATTTCTTGATAAAAACATTTCATGATTGTATCAGAAACATTATGAAAAATTTCTTAAATGACAAGCATTAATTAATGAATTCCTTAAACGATCAGCATAGTCAAGATGCCAAAATCAGTGGAAGAATGTTTTCAGTCATTTTGATGATAAACAAAACTTGTATGTCTATGTTTTCCCTAGTGTGATTGATTATGTTAGTGACTGAAAAAACAGTTCACATTAATGATGAAATTATATTAAATGATCTTCTGGGAACTACATTTTCAGCTGTGCAATAGCTCTTACAAAACAGCTTTTTATCACATTGTGACTTTGTAGTATTAAGCCTTAGAAAATCTATTGATTCTATGGAAACAGTTCTTAGAAGGCCTTTCTAGCAGAGGATAGCATTAATTCACTGTCACTAAAAGCTCATTACAATTTAGGACTGATGTTATCTAGAAATTTGCACTTGTCTTAAACTCTATTTAACAAGACTCTTTAAGATCTGACATGAGCAAGATATTTTTTAAAATCTGCCTTCTTTTCCATATGTGGAATGAGATGATTAAAGGCAGCCACTGATCTATGATTTTTGCTTACTCAAGATGTCAGGGCCATAATTCAGTATATGTTTGAGACTAGGAGGAGTGGCCAAGGCTGCACACTTAGCATCTAAGACATTCATAGGGCAGTAAAGGTGATCTGGATTCTGTTCTTATCACCAAGAACAACTTACAGCTTTCCTCCACAAAAAAACCCAGGAATCATGCCAAGTTAGACCACAGGCTCCTCTAGCCCAATAGTCTACTTCCAAGAGTTGCAGATGCTCAAGGAGTTTAGAAATAAGGTAAGGATGCAGTAATAACTCCCCAGAATGTTTTCCTGACCCCCAACAATTTGTGGCTCAGGGACATACCTTGCCAAAGATACTTTTTCCTTCATTTCTTCATTTGTCTCAGTTGAGATGTGTTTTATTTGCTCACTTTCCCTGCAGACTTTTGTCAGCAACATCTTGTGGCACCAAGTCCTACAGCTTCACACAGCTATAAGTAGTGTGGAGAATAACCTCCTTGTTTGCTGTGAGCCTCCCTCCCTCACTTGAGGCCCCATACTTCTGTACTCGAAAAAGCAGTGAACAGTAATTCCCTATTCACCTTATCCAGGCCACTGAGGGTTTTGTAGTCCACTTCCATATCAATCCTTGGTTATGTCCAGTCTGAAAGTTTTTGTCTGCTTAGTTGTTTCCCATAGGAAAGTTGTTCAACAGCTTTGAAGATCCTTGTTATTCTTCTCTGACCCTTTTTCATTTCAGTGGAGTCTGAGCAGAGCTAATTGTCTTTGATTGCTGACTTTCATCAGGAAAACGAAAATTAGCGGTTATTATTTGCTGCACATCTAAATATCTAAGAAGAAAGGAGTTGTACTCCCTTTTCCTGCCTTTCCACAAAGGCATTCAGATGCCATTGTTGTTACAAAAAATAATTAGTTGCTTTCTAACCAGTATACAGAAATTTCTAGTCGGTATTTACAACTGCTCCTCAGTCATCTGTTCCATAGGAAGTGAGCTGTTGCCAGCAATAAAACATCATAATTTACTTCAACTATGTTTTAAGTTATATATTTAACTTTATTGCAATTCAATTTTGTAATCAAAATTAAAAAAAAAATACAGCAAACCAATACACAATAAAAGAAAATTTATTAAATCGCTGATGTTTTTTTCTGTAGTTCAGCAGAAATTAAATTAAATTTTCCAATGACCTTCTTGAAAGGCTGTAACCATAAGTTTAAGAATTCTGCATCAGGATATCATACAAAAGAAGGCCATGGACACCTCCCTTACAGCTTTTTAAAAATTCTTAAAAAAAATACTAACTCCTCTCCCCTACCTTAGGAATGTATACAATATCTGGATCAGAAGCACCAGGGTAGTGGTTCTGGGGTGTCCATCATGCAGCTGGGGCTAAGGGCCAAGGACCAGTTAGTGGTGGGACTGAGGCACAGTGTTGGGTGCTTTGACGTTCCTCTGCGCTGCCTCTGAGGTCTAACTCACTGCCCTGGATTCCACTCTGGGGACCAGATGCTGAAAGCTAGTGATGGTGAAGTTAGCAACTGAGAAGTTTTAACATATTTTAGTGCCCAAGTTCCTCTTCGGATCTAGTTTTCTTTTAGAATGTACAGCGCAGGGTAACAGTTACCACATTCATCCACAGAAGCTTTGATGTGTCTCATGCAGCCTGCTTAGCAAAGACTGCAGAGGGGGAGGTTGGCTGTCCTTAAAGCCTTTTGAACGATTTCCATGTTTAACTCTCTTTTTCATAAATATTTCAGATATGAAGCATTGCAAAAAAAAAAAAAAATTACAAAGAACTGCATTATCTTAAAAGAAAAAAAAAAAAAGAACAATTTATTATTTCAACAAATGATGGATGTTGGAAATCAAAGAACAGACTCAGTTTTGAATAATGTTAATGTTCTCTCCCTCCAATATTGCCTTTAAATGTTGATATATCACATCTCTGAGGAAAAGGTGGTATTACAGCCGCTGGTAGTGATTATTAGATAAAGGTTGCAATTGTGTGCTCACTTCCCCCTCCCTCCCTGAAAAGGGTCTGATTGTTAAAACATTCTCTGAAGAAGCTGTTTCAAGCTTTTCTGCTATGCTAGACTTCATCCTTGGTGATTAGCAGCCTCTTTGCTTTGAAGATTTAGTGCAAGCAAACTATACTTCTGTGACCTTTCATTTATGTTCTGAACTCTCTGAAAATTCTAGCTTGGCACAAAAGAAGCAACACACACGCCAACCTGACCAAAGGAAAGCAGCTTTCTGGAATTGAAAGATATAAATCAGGAAGCAATTCCTCATTCTTCCCCATTTAGATATTAACGTTTTCTTTCTCTAGCTCAGGGAATATGACTTATTTTTATAAATTGCCTTTCAGAGATTGCCCTTACGGTTGAGGCTTTGGCGTGACACAACAGAAATCTGTTTTTGGTTTGTGGCTCTGATTTAGACTTGCTGCACAGCCTGTCAAGTGACCAGGGACAAGAGTAATCCTCCCTAACAGGCATCAAAAGATAGACTTTTAAATCTGAGTGAGTCACTCACAGACTGCTAATCTGAACTGGGCTCTCTTTATAGGTACAAATTCATCTTCTCCTAACATAGACAGTTAGAATAGGCCAGATGAATTTCCTTGTAACGATGCTTATTTATCTCTGTTAGCTATGGAGGGCCTCCTGGTTGACATGGTGCTTCTTAGCAGGACTTCTGAAAATAAGACTATTGGTGAAAAAGCTCCTACTTAAAATCTCTCTATTCGTCATCTGTAAAAGTTAACTATGACCGTACCTTTCTATTCTTTCTTTGTCTCTTCTTTTCTGGAGATTTCTGAGGAAAAATCAATGTTTTCTCATGTGTATTTGTGGTGCCTACCATGAATAGCAGGGTGGAGGGGAGTCACAGGTTCAGGCATGGCTCTTGCTTCTCAAAAAATGCAAATACTAAGCTGTGGCCACAGACTTCAATGGAAATAACATTTTGAAATATGATGCATCTCAAAGACACTTGCAAGATTGTTAAAGAATCCCAGGAAAGATCACAATGGTTCAGAAGAACACCCCTGATGGCTGAGAAGAGCTCTATATACTGAACCTTCGGAAACCTTAAAAGTTCATCAGTAAGATCTTCATCCCTTTGATTTACTGAGGTCAGAAACTTGACCTAACACTAATTATGTTACTGGAGAGCGGTTACTGAAATTAGATTCTTAATTTCCAGTACACAGTTGCTCATACCTGGCTGGAATGAGTTTAGCTCTTGTCACAGGCCTAGCTTTTTGAAAATGCACTACTACCTCTGATCAGTAGGCAAAGTTATTCTATAAGTAACTTCTTTTTGGCAGAGCTTTGTTCATAGCAAAGTATCTACAAATAATTACTGCTTTTCTAAAGTCTTGCTTGTATGTTGTAAGAAGATGCATATATTGAATTCCTTTCTTGTGATTTTGTACAGTTAGTTAATGATTCTTCCTATTAAACTGTGCTAAGTCTCATTTCCAATCTCCAGCATTGGAATGAATTTAATTTTTCACAAGTTCTTGTCAAAATAGCTTTATTTTCTTTTCTTGCTGGTGGTTTCTAAATAGTTCACAACTGCCTGGTGATATGCTTGTTGCCATCTAGATTTTCCCCTACAGAGAACCAGCAGAATACTACAGTTAATGAGTTCTCTTTGACTTTATTCATAAATGGATAAATCAAATAAATGAATTCCATCTGACTTTCTCTCATCTAACTGCAACAACTAGCATAAGGCTACCTCAAAGTATTCCTAAACAATGAAGAGAATGAAATTACTGAAGTTCACACATGTCTGCTGTTTGCCTATTATAGAACTAGGTTTAACTGGTCCAGACCAGCCTTGGTAGAACTAGTGTGTGAGAACATGCTGGGCAGCTGGTTAGTGTGGTTTGACAGATAATATGCCTTCTCCTCAGCTAGCAGATGTTGTCCTTCCTTGCCTCAAACTCCACTCTTGCAAAATAAAATGCTGTGGAATGATTATTGTAGCCTAGGAGAGAATGCCTGCTCCCGACATTGCAACTGATGCCAAAACAGTCATTTTGACAAAAGAAGAGCTCTGGAAAAAAGTATTTCACCTGGTAAGGTAAAAAAAATCTTTAAAAAAGCAAAAAACAAACCCAAGGGGTTGAACTAGGAGAAAGAGAGGATGGGGAAAAAATTAACACCAATGTTCAGGAATGGAGTGACATAGAAAAGAAATGAATTAAGGAAGTTAGTTAAAGAGAGAGCAGGACATCTAAATCACTCTGCAAATATCTGGAAGACTTCCGAGAGGGGAAACAAGGGAAATAAAAATATAAATAAATAAAGAAAATTAAGCCACGTGTTCTGAGGCAATTAGAGATCATAATTTTGTGCAACATGATGAAAGATTTTATTTATAATGACACACTGCCATCACTTAAATAAGTCTGAGCTGATTCCACTGACATCATTAGCTTTCCATGTAGCAATTTTCAAATTAAAAAAAAAGTCAGAAAAGTCAGATGACCCCTGGAATTCATGGAATATGCAGCCATGTAAACTGAGAGCAGAATTTAGCAAAGTAAGTTGTGTCAGTGCCAGTAGTAACCATTTTCTGTATTATGTTGTTTGGAGATTAGTCTTATGAAGACATGAGGGTTTGTTCAGTGCAAGTATTCAAACCTTTCTTTGTGGTGTTACTTTTATCATCATAAGAGGTATATTTTCTTTTAAAAACTCACAAAAGCATAAAAAATAAACCTATGTCTGACAGATTTTATTAATTACACTAGTAAAGCAATATTCTATACACTTAGAAAGTACATATTTATGACTCAGTTATCACTCAGATAGTGATATATACACTCATATTTTAAGGTATAAGCTACTTCTTTCATCACATTTTTTAAAAATACTACTCATAGAAGTTTTTCATGTGTGCTTTTCCCATATTTTTCTTTTGGGATCAATAGTGCCCTGAGGGTTACTGTGCTCAATCTGTCTTTCTTGCCGGAGGTTACTGCAGGTCCTAGAGACCCTCTCTCTGAAGTGGGAACAAAGGCGATACTTGAGCATATCCTTTCTAATTGAAACAAAACAGTGGGAAAGAAAATTCCAGACTCTGGGACTGGGGTGGGAGGTTGTAGTGTAGGAAGAGTGTAAACTTCTCTTTATACTTTTTGATACATGGAACAGAAATAAATAAAGAGCAGCTATTGTCCAACAGATGTACTCTGAACTAAGCCTTTATCAATCCAATCATCATTGCATTAATGAAGTGGGATAAAGAGTTTGCTCTGCAAAAAGTGACATAAGTCCTACCCTTTTCCTAGCTCCTTAATAATTTCCTTCCTTGATTTTCTTTTACTGCACCATCCCTATTATTAGATGCCAAAAGTTCAGAGGATTTGGCAGACTGCTGCTATCATGTGGCAACCCCCTTTGGTGCGCAGTAGATATGTTGTGGGTTTACATTGTGTATCTCCTTTCCACATGCTTGAATCAGAGGACTCTTTTTATCCTGTAAAATGCTGAAACATTGCCACAAAACTGCAGCTGGAGCTGTAAAGAACACCATAGGCTTGAAGGCCAGGCCTCAGAGCAACTTTATTGGACAACAAGGCAAAATTTTAAAAAGAAAGGAAGAAAAAAAGACAACAAGCACAGAAGACGATTTTCTTCCCTTTAGCAAAAGTGGAGCTTCCAAGAGGGGCTGCAGTTTTCACTTAGTAGTGGGTTGTAATAGTTTGCCAACTGCAAGCTCCTTTAATACCTCCAATGTGACTATTAAAAGTTTTATTCAGAATATGTCAGATTCTATTATTGTAAGAGAAGATTAAATCACTTGTTCCCCAGACCCTGCATGGAGGGATGATTCGACTATTTGCAGCAAAGTGACAAATCACATCCATTAACTCTAAAATCTTCGAGTGAGGGGTCTTCCATCTTACACTACATCTTTTTTTTAAAAAAGTAAGCAATAAAGGAAAACAGTAGGAAAATGGCAAAAGCAATCCTTATATTTAGTAATAGTACTTTAAAAGTTCAGGGTAGCAAGAGTGTTTAAATCCTTTTCTGAAAGACAAGGAATGTATTTGTACTTTAAATGAGGTTGGCAGACAAATCCAGCTGTGGACACAGATAGTTTCTTCTTTATTCTATTATCATCTGGAGAAGAAGAGATTTTGTGTTAGAAGTAATTTTATGTATGTCTGGAATCCTCTCTTTTCCTCTCAATAGCTATTAGGAATTTAATTTTTCTCAAGATTACAAATAAATCTGTTTATACTGCTTTAAATAAATCTTATACTGCAAGAGGATTTTTTTAGAAGTGATTTTAACTGAGTGAAAGAGCTCCTGGTCCTTACTGTGTGCATCTCTTCACTCACTTTCTTTTGGACATGAATAAATTCAGTTTCCTATAGGCATGTCATCTACTGATGAGTAAATTGTAACCCAATCTGGCAACTGCATTCAGCCTTTCTCCTCAGTTTCACTCTTTCTGGACGAAACAGGCTCTTAAAGAGAGACTGCAAACTTGATATAGGCTGAAGGTGTGCAAAGCTAGATTTTAAGAAGAAAAGTCTAAATTAAAATAAAATGCTATAATAAAAATTATAATGCAATGTTAAAAATTGCTTCTGAGCTTTCCCAGTGATTGAATCATCTTGACTCAGCAATATCTTAACTCTCATGTGCATTTGACTCTTGCAAATATTCCTGCAACGGAAATTAGCATGTCAGGTCTATTTCTGAGATGTTCATGTCATTGAACTCCATTGTACCACTACAAATGTCCCACAAAGAAAAGACCTGGGTAAGTAAATACTGTACAGGCTTATTTCTTCCTGTCTTTTTCTGAATCCTGTTTATACTGGGGAAACACAGAACTTCCTGCTGTACAAACTTTTATAAAATATTAATTTCTAGTATTTTAGCTAAAATATGGTTAATTTCAGCAGTAAATGTTTCTCTCTTTTTCCTTTTCCCTAGAAATTTGTTTGAGAGCCCACGCCTGCAATGCACTGGTAGCCTTCAACTCTGAAGTTGGGGGAAGTCTCATTGAAGAACTGCAGTCACAATAGTTGGACATAAGCTCTGGAAGGGCACTCTGAGAAGAAGATGGGGTGGGCTTTAACCTTCATTAAATGAGTATTATCCTTTATAAAAAAAGGTGGGGAGGGACTTTTTACAAGGACCTGTAGTCGTAGGACGAGGGGTAATGAGCTCAAACTGGAAAAGGGTAGATTTAGATTAGATGTAAGGAAGATATTTTTCACTATGAGGGTGGTGAGACACAGGAACAGGTTGCCCAGGGACGTTGTGTATGCTCCGTCACTGGAGGTGTTCAAGGCCAGGTTGGACGAGGCCTTGCAAAAACTGTTCTAGTGGGAGATGTCCCTGCCCATGGCAGAGGAGGTGGAACTCGTTGATCTTTAAGGTCTCTTCCAACTGGAGCCATTCTGTGATTTTATGACCGAGATCAGAATGTGGACTGCAGACTAAGGAAAACATGTTCTCTTATGTTGGGAGCTACTAGTCCAGGCTAAAGTTGTTAACACAGACAATAGAAGGGAAGAAGCCAAGAGAAAAAGCTGGGATTAAAAAGCTTTTTAAGAAAGTGCTAGAAGAGTCTGTGGGGTAGAGAGATATGAAGATAAAGCCAAAATGTGCCCCAGTGCTCCCTCCTATATTATAAGGTGACTAGGCAATGGATGGGGGTCTAGAGTCTGACAGAAGACATGCCTGAGGAGCTGGACCTGAAACACTTATTTTCACAGCAGAGGAGGATCCTACACAAAAAAACCACAATGGACATTACTTCATTCTCCTTTGTTACTGGAACAGAAATTCAAAGGATGAAGTGACCCTTCTTCTCCTCACACCTAGTGGTGCCTTATTTTTGTGGTTGAAATATAATTACGGAAGTGGATTTTCTTCTCTCTCTCCCTAGGGAGATCTAGAGAGTAGCTTCTAGCCTGATGAAAGAAATGCAGATTGCTATTCACAAAAGAGCTGAAGAACATCAGGGTACCACCTGCAGAATACTGAATCAGCAGAATGTCATCAAAAAACACTGAAGGCAATGTGGAGGCATTTTGCAAAGGGAAGTGACCATCTTTTATTTTTCTCCTGCTTTAGGAAAAGAAGGAACTTAACACTCCAAGCTTCTGCATTCCTTCCCTTCAAGTTACTCCAAGGGTCCCAGTCTTGTGGTTAGCCTAGACACCCTATAGGTAGGGAGGTGGAGGTTGGTATGGTACCCAAACCCAGTATTTTAACAGTTATGGATCATGCTGAAAAAAATAGGATATTTAGTTAAAATGTGATGGAGTCTTAAGGAGACCAGTAAGAACCATGAGCACGTGACCCAAAGAGCTCCTTGCTCTGGCCTTTGAGGTACCAGCAGAAGGGCACAATTCATATTTTCAGCTGCTGACAGTTGAGATATTCTGTTAATTATGCTGGAGAAAGCAACCTTCCACACAAACCTGATGAAATTACAGCAGGTGAAGTGAAGTTCACTGTTCTGATGTGCCATGCCTGGGCTTACAGCCACTCTTACTGGGTGGCAGGGATGGGGGAGGATTTGATTTCCAAGTAACAGTCAAAAGCCAGTGTCTAAATCTGGGCTTTAGAGCAGGTTTCTCAGACCTTCTGGGACAGGTAGACCACAAACCTTGTGCCTGATGCAGTAGGTATACAGCTTAGAGAGAGAGAGAAAAGGAAGACATGGGGCCTGCGAGTCACACCAGAAGTGTGAAATCTGGGCATTGTGGCTGCAAATCTAATCCTACAGCCCTGACTTAGTTGGAGCATGAAAAATAAGCATTGAGGAGGAGTAAATACCCTCTCAATCCATAGCTGGAAGGAGGCATATGTTATGTATGCAGGGCAGGCTCATGGCAGGTCATACTGACCACTACCCAGCTGCCTGGCTTTGACCTCTTGGGAAAACACAATCCTGACAGGGCAGTGTGATTTCTGGGTTACATGAGCCCTATAGATCCCAAGGGCAGGCTATGTTACAGTGGCCAACTGAGATGTTCTTCTGGCCTCCTGGGCAGGACAAAGCCACTGTTTGGCTGTGTTAGTGATATGATCACTGCCCTATGGGGAGAACCTGCAGGCCACAGCCAGAGGCAGATTTGCTTTTGGAAAGAAAGATATACAATAATATTGGTAACCTTCTAAAAAATGACTTTTTTCTTTACCATAGACTAGCTTTTACTAAAATACAAGAATCCTTAAAAATATGTTTTAAGTTGACTGTGCAACCAGGTACTGCTCATTGGGTGAAGAGATCAAGCAAAGCATGATGTTAGTGGGATAAATAGAACTATTCTTTATAGGAAGCAGTTGCAGGACCAGGTCTTGCATTGGTGCTGTAAGAAGATGCTAAACAGTGGAATCAGAGGTTGTTATAAATGCTGAATTTCAGAGCGATCCTTCAGAACAGCTAAGGTGAAATGACATAGGTTAAAGATGTAGATTCAACCCTTGACCCACTAGGTATTGCAAAATCTGTTGTTTTCATACTAGGAAACTACTAAATACTGAGGCTTTAGTCTAACAACAGAAGTTTGCATTCTTTTAAATTACATTGGATGGAGTTGAGAACAGATTCTGGGGCACTGAATTTGCAAAGACAGAAACTATGATGGGGAAGATTAAAAAAAAAACACCTGTCCTCAGAGCAGCCATCCTGTAGTACAGGTGAAAGGCGGACGAAGAGTCTCAGCATCGCAGGTGTTGGAAAAACAAAGTAAAAAATGCCAAGATCAGGTTTCTTTCTAAATCAGCAAACCCCAAATATTGTTACTCAAGAGTCTGTGTCCTTTGCTTGTCAGAAGTTGCTTCTTGAACATGCTTTGCCACAGTCTGTCTGTATAAGCAACCTTGTCTTTAGAAGAGAAGCCATGAGCCTACCTGTGAAATGAGTCATTTTACTGAATTTATTACATGAAATGTAGCCCTTCAGAGTAAAAAGAACTAAGTTTTATATTGTGGCTTTATAATAACTGTTAAGAAACATAATACAGGTCACTGTAGAAATACTGATGAAAAGAATAATTCAGTGACTTTTGGATTTTCACCAAGTCGTATTTGCTTGCTATTTAAATTCACTGGTACGATGAGACACTGTGGTGGGTTTACCTTGGCTGGGTGCCCGGTGCCCACCCCTAGTCCCTCTATCACTCCCCCCCCACACACCAAAACCTCCGTCAGCAAGGCAAGTGGGGAGAGAGTAAGATGGAAAAGGAAAACCCGTGGGTTATGATAAGAAGCAGTTTTAATAAACAGCAGAGAAAGCAAGGTCGCGCGCTCGCGAAGCAAAAACAACAAAGCCATTACTCTCTACTTCCCATCCGCAGGCGGTGTCAGGCCTGTCCCGGGAAGCAGGGCTCCAGAACGCGTACCGGTTGCTCGGAGGACAAATGTCTTCCCAGAATCCCCCCCATCCTCCTCCCTTTATAGTTGAGCTGATGTCGTATGGTATGGAATATCCTATTGGTCAGCTCGGGTCGGCTGTCCGGGTTGTATCCCCTCCCAGATCTTGCCCCCCCGTACCTTCGGTGCCGTGTGGGCACTGATAGTCATAACAAGGGTGTGTGTTATCAACACTCTCTGGGTCCTAGTACTGCAGCATGAGGGCTGTATGGGGAAAATCAGCTCAGACAGACCCACTACAGACACCAAAAAAACCCACTTTGTTCTCAGAAGAAAATTTATTCTATCAATGCACAACAGTAAAGAGATCCACGGAGGGAGGATTTCTAGATATCACAGTAAATCTGATATTTCAATAAATAAATTAAGTATCAGAACTGAAAAGCTCATGCAAAGCTTGTGTTGTAAAATTTTTCAATAAAATGCAAGACTTTTTCTTAGAAAAAAAATTAGTGATAAAAAGTCAAAACAGAGAACTGCATTCTGAAAGCCAGGGAAAAGACAGCAAAATGATAGAACTGGTTTCTCTGTGAAGTGTGCTGTAGCATATAAATAGGCAATGTCAGTGCCTGAGCATCTATCAAAACCCTTCAAAGACCCTAGAATAAAGAACCAGCCTAAACAATTTCCAGAAATTGAAATTCCCTTGTATAATGTGTAGAATGGTCTGACTTGCCATCATACTCTACAGAAGCTCAGTCAAAAAAAAAAGAAGCAGATTCTGATGTTTATATTGCATGGTGTCTCTTTGACTTCACTATGAATTAGTTCTTTAGTTCTCAATTTTAATTTCAGAGCAAGCTCAGCTGTGCTCAAACAGTAATATGAAACATATTGAGAGTTTAACAAATGTAGGAACTATCTAGGCACCTTGGAGCCCTGAATTAAAATCAAGTTCAGTACTCGTATATAATTTCTTTGATTTATTTGAACTCTGTTATTTTTATTGCTAATATTTGCTCCTTTGAAAAGTTAACAGCTTGCTTGCTAATGTAGAAAATGTAAATTGAATATTAGTGAGCAATGTTACACTAATAACACACTTCCTGTTTATTTCCATATGTGATGTTGTTTCAGTATTTAAAATATTCATTATTTATATCTCTTTTAAAAGCACATGCCTTACCAATACTACAGGCATTGAACTAATTGTGTTTTGCTGGCAGCAACCACCAAATTTTCCAAGGGTGCTCACTGGTAATTACAACATTGTTTAATCTGGCATCTCATTCACCAAGTGGCTGTTTTTAAAATGCTATCTGATGAATTACAGCAATGTGGAGGCAAAAGATTCACTACTACTGACCCATTTATAGAAACATTAAAAGAATTAATTGGAAGCAGGGATTTTCTGAACCTGAATGTTAGAAGGAAGAGTCTAGAGTCTTGTGTGCTGGAGTATGGGCATTTGGGAACAACCTGTGGAAGACAGAAACAGCAGCTGAAGATGAAATGAAGAAGATGGAGGAGAGACAGAAGGACTGGAAAAGGAATTTCTCATGGCTAAGCCAGAAGGAAGATGCTCAGAACAGTAGGAAATGACTCAGCATCATTCTTCAGTCAGCCCTTTAACAAAAAGATGGTCCAAATAAAACCCTCCTGAAGGTCACTGTGAGGTAGGCCCAAGAGATTTCCAGCCAAAGCTGGAAGGTGGCTGTAGGTCACAGGTGTGTTACAAAGTGATGCTTTCTGTATGGGTCCTTCTGGTTCGTTTTTTGTCAAAATCCAGTCTGGTGCCTTTGGAATCACTGGGACATTTTCACCTTTGGGTTTTGAAGACATGGGGTGACAACAACAATTGTTTCAGGTTTGTTTCCTTTCCTCAGACGCTGTTGGGCACAGGGCTATGCAAAAGGAGATATTTTTGTTTTGTGATCTTGTCAGAGCTGCTTACTTGTGCCTGTCTCACCCTTCCCCTCACAGTTAGCCCTGATTGCCCTTCTAGTAGAGGAGAACTTGTGGAGTATGGCGACCAAATGCACATAGAGCACAACATATGCAAAACCACATCATTCCTCAGTGTAACCTCCCTGACAAAACAGGATCATCTGTGTACCAGTAGACATTTTAGGTCAAATCCTGGCCTTGCTGAAATGACAAAATCCCTGGAGACAGAATTTTTCATCCTTGTGTTCTCTTATGGGAGCATTATATAAGGAGAATTAATTTACTGCCACAGAGTTCAGGGTAGGTCTTAGTGTAAGTTAAAATTAATACATACAAAGGATAGGAAATCTTTCCTTTAACCCCCTCCATTACATTTTTTTAACTGATCTGGAAATATAATAAACCAGCTCATTTAGATTTAAGAAAGTAATCTACTTTAAATAACATCACATCTCATTTTTTTTTAATAATAAATTGGGTAATTTACTATCTGAAGACACTAAAAATATGCTCCAAACATTGTTAAATTGAATGACCCAAACCTCCAGAAGTCTGGAAACTGTTGCTAGCATACAAAGCTGTGCTCATTAAAGTATTTTTTTCATACTTGCCTGAAGTACTAGTATATATAATATTCATCCATGGAACAATAAAGAATTTAGTTAACAATTTTTGTTAAATTGAAACAATGTGCACATAAAAAAATTGCTCACTCAGTCAAAGAAATGCAAACAACCACTTCCAGAAACAGGCATTTCAGTCATACTTAGAGTTTAAAGTTTGGAAACAGTTCCAGGCATCTTTATTTGCAATGCTATTCTTTGCTAATAGTTTGGCTCTGGTTTACTTAGCAGATCTGCTCAGGGTGAAGAACTGCTTGGCACTGATTTTCGTTACCTATAATATATGTGAAGCAAGGGAATACTGAAAATGAACAGCTTCATCAGAATAGGGTTGGTATTTTAAAACAAACTACAGTGAAAACTATGGAAACTTTTGTTACTGTATGTAGCATATTTTGCCACTTCATTGTAGTCAATTGTATTTCCTTTTTTCACTTTTTTTTGAAAAATATGGTAAAAATACAAATAAATAATATGGAAAAATCCTTTCCTATCTATCTCCCATTAAAATAACAAGCTCTTGACAAAGAATAAATAAAAGAAACCTGAGGGCATGAAAAAATTAAAGAAGCTTTGTCAGGGTAGATCAAACATTGTTGTATCTTGCTTCACATAAAAGATCTGTAGCCTGTTCAGTGGGAGTTAATGTCTTTCAAGCCACAGCCCTCGGTTATCCCATCCTTCATGCAGGCTTTGGTTTGTAACCAAACCCTTAGGACACCTTTTGGCAAACACTGATGCTATGTAATCTCCTGCTAATAACAGCACTTGTTAGCTTATTATCTCATTGATTCTAGGCTATAATGATACTTAGATATATTTCTTCGCAATATGTATCAAATCACTAAAGAAGCACTCAAGAAGAGGTGCATGTCTGATTTTCGAGAGACAACCAATAACTTCTGACAAGCCATTGCCTCCCGTGCTTTTAAGTCCATTCCAGAAGGGCTGTTTCTTCCAAAAAATGAAATGGTAACATTGACAGCTGACAACAAGAAACAGAAATTCTAGTGTTATCCTCTCAGCTCATGTATTCTGTAAACTTGCAGGAGAGTACAGTGTTTTGGTCCTTCTCGGAGCATGCTATTAGAGCTTAATATTTTCAGACAAGAACAGGAGAGAATTTTAATCTCTCAAAGGGATGAAAGATTGACCTGGCAAGACTGAATGACACAGAAGTTGTGAAGTTCAGCAATCCCCATGGAAATAAACAACTCTCAGGAAGTACTAAGTGCTGTTTCTGGAAATAAGTACTATTAGACTACACCAACATAACAGGAATTTAAGTTCCTTTAGGTTGGCAATAAACGAAGACCAGAGTCTAGAATAAAGCAAAATAATGCTAGCAGAATAGAAACTGACGTCAACAGAAGCAGAGCTGCATGCATTTCTTTGAAACTGCAGAGATCTGTGAGGCCTGGGATTAAGAAAGACAATTTCTTGGAAATGGCAAGATAAAAGAGAGCTACAGCCAAGAGTGGGTAGATTTTGTAACCTGTGAGAAATGGGATTCTGCTCTGTCCCTTGATTTTCTTTGCAAACTGCATTACAGTGTAATGGATCAAAGTCTCTGCTGCACTGTAGCTTCACTCACCCAGAAATATGAGGGTCACTTCTATGTCAGTACAAGTCTCAGTTACTGCAGAGCCAAGAGCTGCTCTAAAGCCTGACAACTTCCAAAAAGCTTTTCAGGAGCAAGTCTGGCTGCAGCAAAACATGCCTTCTCCTCTGTGGAACGATGTGGGTCCAGCTATGTGATTGAGCTCAGTTTGAAAATCAGTAACCTAAATATAGTTTGGAAAGGGCATCGGTCTTTCTAAGAATCCAGGCTGCTCAAAAAGATATGTCTCTACTACACTAAAACATTGCATCAGTGTATAAGCGATCCCAGAGGAAAGAGGGAAGGAAACAATGCTGCCTTCTGCGCACACGTGCCTCTCCCATCCAAAAAGACAAGCCCATCTTTGTTCGCTTCTGCAGATTTTAAGTTTCTGCACTTTTTTCACTAGTTCTTCAAATATTTATTACCTTTTAACCACCTGCAGCTAAAAGTTAAAAAAATGTTCTCACTTTTCTGCTGTAACTTAATTAGCGTATAAATGTTGCCTTGACAGCCCTGAAGAACTCAGTCTGATCATCCCCACAACAGGTACAAGGTCAGAAATGCTGAAATTTTTCCACACTGCCGTACCAATCAACCTCAGCTGTTGCTCAAACAAGGTACTTCTAGGAGTGAAAAGACAGTTTAATCTCCATGTCCATTCAATTTTTGGCCTCTGTAAAGAGACTGCCAAAAAAGTTGCCAATTAGTGCTAATTGTAGAGAAGGTTTTTGTGATGTGCACCCTTGTCCACCGAAAATTGGATTACAACCATCAAACTCATTTCCTATGCTGCAGATATACTTTATTCAGGTCACCAGCACTTCTGCAGTTAGCCTTTTTAAAAATAGTGTCTGATCACACGTGAAGAGAACAGAGGTTGAAGACTCACTGTTATATTTCACTCTCTTCTCTCAATGTGTTGGATTTATTTGGGGGGTTGTGTTAGTTGAATTTTCTCAACACAAAAACAAAATCAGACTTCAAGAGTCTTTTGGTTCTCATGTGGTTATGTAATAATACATTAATATAAAGGATTTCCATTTTTAGACATCAAACCCCTGACAGATGTTTTTGGATCTAGTTGCATTTAGTTAGTCTCCATTATTATGGCACACTTTGATCTGGAGAATTCCTTGTCTGTGATCAAATGTAAAATGAATTCAGATTCATTCCCTTTCATCTCATGCGAGCAAGACGTGTGAACCATTTACTTAGCCCTGTGACTCTGTATGATGAGTATTGTCTTTTTCACTGGTTCCTGGTGGGATTTTTTTCTTTTTCTGATAGATGAACCAGCTCCTTTATATGATATTACAAAAGACACCGGCAGAATGTCACTTCACATTTGTTCAAGTCCCACAAGCAAGTCCCACAATCTCTTTAACAAGTGATATTTTACAATGTCTTGCAGGAGATTTTTGCAAACTGATGTTAATTAGCCCAGAAAAAAAAAAGGATGGCAATTAAGGCATCAAAACTGTCTTTGGAAAATCTGAAAGGTTTTACTCAACTCTAGAGAGGTAGATATTATGAAGGCTAACACTACAAAAGACTCCGTAACTCATCTCCTTATAACTAAGCATTGTAGTAATCAGACAAGAAAGATTACCCTTGTTGAGGAGTCTTTGCAACCTATTAAGGCTCAACAGAGTGTGCTGAAAGAGATTTTCAGTAATATTAGTTTCTTTGTTTTCACAGGTTTACACCATATCATTATTGTAGCTGTGTGCATTTCCCATACCTATATGTTGTTGCAACAAGGAATATGGAAAAGGCAAATAGGTAAAACAAAAATACTCTCCCCCTCACACTCTTATCATCAGTAGTTTAAAATAAAGTATTGCTATGTGTATTGAACGTCGTATGTCAACTATTTGAGTTCTGCACTCTCAATTTGCCCATAATATTTTCTTTAACCTATGAGAACAACTAATGTTTATATAAGCTTTGAAGAACATGTTCTTACATAACTTATTTGTAGACATGGTTTTCTTTACTAATTTATTTGCAAACTATTTTATAGCTGACTCTTATGCCTTACATGAACATATTTAAAAGTGAGGCACTATCATGGACTACAATCCCACAAGCATTTAAGAGTGCATGTAACTTCAGCAACTTAAATAGCCCCTTAGATGACATGAGGGATGTCTGCACAGCACTCACAGGAGAGACATCTTTACACAGAACAGGATTGCTTTAAATTTGTGGTCCTAGGTGCTGCTAGCAGTTCAGCTTTAGCCGAGATTCATCTCAATAGCCAAAACTGAGCCTGGCACTGTGCAACATCTCTGTCATTGTGGACTTCTCTGGAGGTTTCAGATATGTTCTTTCTGGATTTCTCTCACTTACAGGTTTTTCAGTCTTCTCTGGCACAGGCTGCCAGTCTGGTCCCCAGTTCCTCATTGATGCCTTGAAACAGGAGTGCAAAACCTGTCAAGCGTTGATAGCATGGGTGAAGGCCTCCATGCCTGCCCCTCCCTGGGCACTTTCATGTTCCCTATCCATGCTTACAGGGTGGACAACTCCCCATTTGAGCTAGAACTCTTAAACTGAGGTTTAGATCACCCTAAACTGTTGGATTTGTATTTTGCACTTCTTAGATTGAGAACAGCAATATGGTCATATCAGTACCAAAATGGACTCTAATTTCAACTTTAAGATACATTTTTTTGATCTAAATTATTAACCTGTAACTTAGAATTCTGTGCCAAATAAAAATGCTGACCTTTTTGCTGACAGCAGTAGTTATTTACTTGAACATCTGTGCAATGTTTTAGCTTTAGTTTAACTTCCAAACATTATGTATGATATCATTGATTGTTTTTATTGTCAGTTTAGTGCATTTGAACCACTTCTTCAGAGAAAGCTACTTCAATGTTATATTATATTGTAGGCTAGGAAGGAGAAGCAAAGTTTATGAAATTCTGTGAAAAATCAGTGAAATCAATAATTGCTGTACTGACCCAGTACAAAAAGACTGTGTAAGGCTGACTTCATCTTTTCAGCCCTCCTTATGTCTGGTTAGGGGCTGCTTATGGAAGGATGAAGAAACTTCTAGTCAGTCTTTTAGAGTAAAAAAATATAAAAAGCAAGTGTTGCAGCTGGCTGGACTGCACAAGCAGGGGCCAGAGGTGCATTGTGAGGGTGAAGAAGCAGCTTCTCTAAATAAGTTACTAAATAGTAAATGCTGAGTTTAGTTTCACAAGCAGAAACATAAAAATATTATAAGCTACCGATTGCTGTCCTTTTGGTTGCTTGGAAAGATGGATGCTTGGAAAGCATGAACAAATTAAACTTCCAGCATGAGAAGAAAAGTAAGTATGGGGAAATTAAAGTATTGAAAATTTGTCCATTTTCAAAATAGATGGCTAAAAATACAATGTCAAAGAGCTGATAAAATCACTGTTTTTATCTGCCATGGTCCAAGAAAGCACCCACAGTGCATCGTTGCTGTTCACCTGATATGGAAATTTACCAGGCTGCACTAACCGAAACCTTTGCAAATGCATGGCCTTCCAGCAAATGTCCGAGGCAAAACTGTATTTTCACTTTCTTACTACTTCACAAAACTTTCTTTTATTTTGGCAGGAATTCAACTCAGTGGATTTTTCTTTCCAAGCTAAGCTTTTGGAGGGGACACTGAACAAGGCATTATATTGTAAGGTAGTACGCAGATGTTACTGATGGTAACACTTAAAGGTAAAGGAATAAAATGATCCATGTGGTACGACTTGAAGCTCTTATTGGCACATGATTGAAGCATCTTTCGTAATCCCTTTTTTGCTTCAGTCCTGTGAGTCAGTATGAACCCCATATTCATACTGGTAAAACCTTAATATCACACAATCTTTAATTTTATTTCAAACTTACAATTCCCTTTTTCTGATGCAATGCAAATTGTATATTTGCAACACCTTCCATCCTTCTATTTGCTTTCTGATTTGCTGAAAGTCTTTGGTCAATTTATTCTTCAAACATTTTCTGTCTCTAGGGTCTTGTTTACAAGTAATTATTATCCATGTTGGTTCTATGCTGCCTCTGGATGGCAGTAAAGAGGCTGATGCTAGAGGGATTTTTCACACAGGATATTTCTATGCCACATTGTGTTGCACACGACATCAGATGTTGAATTCCCAAATGTTACAGTTCTGGGATAATACGAAGGCAGCAAATCTCAGTCTCAAACTGAAGTGTTCCAGTCTTCGAGAAACATTTGTGGTCTTTATTTTCTCTCATTAAATCACAACCTTTTTGGCTTGCACACAATTCTTCAGGTTATGATCAAATAATTTAATGCCATTTGAAATCATTTAAATGTCATGCATGCTTTCTACAACAGTACACATACAGCATAAACTGAAGCAATCTGAAAATTAGCCACTGAAAAGGTGCATATACCTGCTACATCTTATTGCTATTTCAACAGTTAAATTAATGGTCCAAAAGATACAATCATTTAAATGAAAAATGAATTCTGAATTTTGAATAGCATTACATCCTGGAGAAATGAATACACAAAGGCTACTTTGCAGCTGTGGAAAAGATTGCAAATGGTTTTGTTCTGCCAACAACTGCCAGCCAGAAAGGGCATGCAATGTTACGGTTTGCTGTTCTGTTCCAACACAGTGAAATTTTTGGTACATAACAGTAAAGCGTTATGCCCTCGTAGACAAATTTCATTCAGAATAGTAGGGCCCACAGAGGGTTCATAGTTTCATCACATAAAGGGTGATAACAAGAACTGTGAGTCAGCTGGACAAGAGGCCTTTTGGTGCTCATGAACGTATCAGAATTAGTTTGCTATTTTCTTTCAGTTGCAGGATGTTGGGATTTCCCCTTCCTCACATTTAGGGGAAGAAAGCAGCTCAGTCATTGTCAAATGTTACCAGAGCAACCCAGGAGACCCCCAGAGACTGGCAGGGCTGTTGTGTTGAGCCTATAAACAGTGATGTGCATAGCTTCTTCGG
>VYZX01023466.1:257092-281557 GCA_013401335.1 Brachypteracias leptosomus
GATTACTGTAGCAGACAATTATCTTAGATTTCTGTGTTATCTCCAACAGCAGAACTCTGTTCCCAAATAGGTGATGCATCAGTTAGTGCCAGTAAGTAATCTTCTGATGGCATCAGCCATCCATGCATCCACTGCACTGCACAGTGTAGGGATCCCAGAGTCAGTTTGGGATCTTGCTCAGTGTCAGTGTTGAAATCATTTCTACCCAGGACTATTTGCCACCTTCCTGGAGAGTCTGAATTCATCCGAAGAGCACATCTCTGAGAAACCTCACATTTGGTAAAAATAGTATCCAGAACTAGATCCGTCTTCTACTTAGAATTACTGCTAGGAGACCTTTCATTTCTTCTGTCTGTTGGCTTTGCGAGAGCTTGCGTTTTGGAATAAACTCAAGTGTGCAGTGATCAGACTAGAGAGAAATACATGCAAACTAAATAAATTCTCTGATACTCCTTTTTGCAACTCTACATTACTGTGTCATCTTCAGCAGCTCTTCTTCAGAATCTTGGTCAGGCTATCCTATGAAAGCAGGATATTGTCCTCATCTTCTTTAGGTCTGGACTGGTTTCACCTAAGATCTTTTCCCCTGTGAACGGTGGCACTATTATAGCTGCCTATTAGTGTGCCACATCCATCAACAAATTTGAAGCCCTTCATTTTTAGTGAAATCAAATATTTGTCTTTTGACTCTGGTACTCATTCCTAAAACTGTTTTTCTAGTTGAGATGTTTTTTAAGGGATAAAGTAAGCAGGTTCTCTATAGTCAACTGTGAAGATTTGTTCATTAGGTGTCAGTGCCTGCATGTAGGAAAATTTAGGAAACTGTTTTGTTTACTCAATGATGTGCAAATCTATCAATAACAGCTTCTGATACAATTTCCAGAATTCTTTTTTACATAAAAGATGAGAATGAATCAAACACATGCAAATGTTATAAATTACTCAGGTTCCTGAGTTTATTTGCTGTAACTGGTTCCTGCTGCAAACCCTACCAGGACAAGATGTCTTTTAAGTGTTTTTGGAGTGGGATCATTAACTTACATTCAATATAACATACTTTGGCTATTCCATTTTATTTTTCTGCCGCCACAATGTGGGAAACAAGATGGTTTTATGTAGATGTCTTACAATAAGAAGGAAAAAAATGAATATACTCCAGTGTCTTCTTAAAATAACAGTACAGGAGAAGTGTGTTGTGGTAGCTCATGTTTATATGGGCAATTTTGTTATTACCATTGCTGTTATAAAAAGGTGGAAATTCTAACAGAGTTTCACTTGTTTGTTTTCCCAATGTTTTAGTCTCCCGCATTTCAGAGTCTCTTAAGGTTTTCCCTTTCCTCATGGAAGCAGTTACTCTGATAATGGAATACAGACAATGAGTTTCCAGAACTGGAAACTCAAATTTGTTCTGCCAGTGGATAAATAAAGGACATCTCAGGGGCTGATACCTCAGAAATGGTTCTTTACATACGCCTATTTCTAGGCAAACAGAAGTGCACTCTTATTCAGGAAAGAAAAAAAAGCAGCACACTATGATTCCTTCATGTATCTAGCAAGCATGACAATTAGACTAGTCTTGGGTATTTTTCAACAGAAACACTTCCAGATTCAAAGAGCTGTCTTGCTACAGTATTTATCTTCCACATTTGGAAGGGAAGTGGAAGACATAACTGACTTTGTACCCATCACACTGGAGCACAGAATTACAACCATTAAAATCAGGGTTTCAGATCTCGCTGAAGCACATTCTTAGTGAGAATAGCACATGCCTGACATAACCACGGGCATATTCAACGAGGGGTGTGAAAGTGGTCTTGCTCAGGTTGGAAGTACAAACTAATATAGCTCTCTAAAGAATGTAAAGCCACATACTTCTCTCTCTCTCCACTTTAACACCATTTCTGAGATCCATGCGTACTGTGGTAAGTGATATAATAACAAGGTGTTGATGATTTAGCTAAAGACATCTGTGGGAAAGGTATGTTCATCTTATGTTCAGACAAAGCCTCCAACTATGTTAACAGCATTTTCTTGTGGGCTACATAGCACACAAATGGTAAGACTTTAAACTGAGAGTTTAAATTAAGTTTGAAGTTCTGGACAAAGATCAAATACAAAAACACATTGCATTTAAAGTGTAGGACTTTAGACTGACAGTTTAAAATGTGAAGTCCTCATATCTGGACATGTTTCATGGCTCTGCTACGAATTTCTTGAGTGAAGCTTAGCAAGTCATTTAAATCATGATGTGTTAAGTGGTTTGATCTCCTAAATGAGTATAATGGCAACTGTTTATCTGAAAGGTTGTGATATTAATATGCCATTGAAGCATTTTGGAATCTTTGAATGGAACCTGGCATATAAATATGCACTATTATTACCAGTGCAACTGGGTAATTTATTTACTCTCAGGTGTTGCTACAGTTATAGTTTAGAAACAATTTTGTATCTTAAGCCTTTGCTTGCAGTGGCTTTTCTTGATTATCTTACACTGCAAATTTATATATCTACCTTAACCAGAAGTTTGAAGGAAAACCATTCAGCTGCTATAAGAATATTTTTAAAATTCTTTCTTTCAGCTGTTAGAGAAATTGAGCAGGAGTATTTGGCACTTGGCTTCTAGCATGCATGTGCAGTAATCACCACCATGAACTGCTGCTTTGTTAAAAATAGTTTAAGATCCAGTTTTCTATTTCATAAAGAAGAAGTATCTTGTCCTTACCTAAAGGGATGGAAAATATAACACACATGCATACATTTAGATGACTAAAAATATATGGGCACCTGCTACAGGAATATATTGAAAACTTAAGGTTAACAGTCAAATAAATAAGGTACAAATATGATGCACTAAATCTTTTATACAGTGGATTCCAAACTACAGCTGTTGTGAAAACCAGCACCCCTAAATCTTGATCCTCTGTCTGCTTTGCCCCAGCCTGTCCATAGGGTGTGCTTCCCTTAGGATTTTCCTTAAAGGACAAGTATCTCTCAGTCTATGGATATCTTGGCACAATACTATTTTTGCTACAACTTTCTAGAAGTGAAAAGGAAGCATGGTTAGAGCAGAGCTGTGATCTGGGATCCTTGAGTTATGCCTTTGAAGGCACCGACAACTTTTCCCAATGAACAACAGCTCTGAGTCTCTTCCAGGTTGTATCCTGGACCAGTTGTTTCCCCACTCAACCTCACCCATGTGGAGCTCAAAGAGGAGCATCCAATTACTTTGGCTCTCATGCCCTTGTCTTTTCTCCAGAATAGCTTAGCTGCACCAGAGGGTCCTGTTTCCACAAGCTGTTTTCTAGAACTGTAGTAAGGGTAATATTCCCTGTGGATTCAGATCTTAAATGATGGAGAATTGGACCTGTATGCCACTGACAAAAGTCACCAATAGTTTTTCCCTGTTTAAGTCAGTAAGATTATGCTGGTTTATCTAGCTGGAATCTGAGCGAGTTGAAAAATATTCTTCACCCCCAATTGCTGATCTTACATATTCAATTTCCTTTTAGTAATCAAAGACATGTAGACTAACTTTAGTGTAAATGAAATCAGAATGTGATTATAAATCAGAAATTTTGTGTTAAAAATTACAGAAAAATTCAGTATGTTTACTGCCAATGTATTGCTGAATGTGGCTGCTGTAAACCAGACAAGATTTACATACCGACAGGTGAAATTTGGGCTGTAAATTCTAAAATTGAATTTGGCCAGAAGTCTAATTCCCGGTTGTATAGACAAGGATAAATGTGCTCCTGTAGCTTGTTTGTTTTAAAGGATCGATACTTTCAAATAAGTATATTCTTATGATGAAGAAAAAAAAATTAACTTGTATTCACAAGTTGTTTCCATATCACAAACTTTAATAGTGTAAGTTTGCTCACTAGCATGGTCTTTGTTTATACATCCTACATCTACCCTGTTCCTTTGGTAAAGTCTTAGCAGACAAAGGTCAATCTCAGCAGTCAGAGTACTGACACTGATGTATGCAGCTTCTTGATCTTGACTGATCATGTCAGTCTCTCAGTTTGTGGAGATAAAAAAGAGACAGGTCTGGCTTTTATGCCCTCTTGTAAGAAGTGGGAAATAAAGAGCTATCACACATTTAAGAAAATACTACAGCCAGCCATGTCTTTTTTTCTTTTCCTAAAGCATCTGTGAGTAAGAAGTTTCAAAGTATCAAATACTTTTTTACTTACTTTCCAGTAAAGTGAGTAGCTGTGGTAGGTAGAACGTCTATGATTGCTTAGAATTGAGATTGTATAAGGCAATTTTTACAGGATCATGTTGTCATTGTTCATAACTTTACCAGACTTTGGGTTGATTATATTTGAAAATTTTCAGAGAAAACATTTTATCTCTGATAACTAGATTATACAAACAGTAAGTTGTTTTGTACCTTCTGGGAACAGGCTGCCTGCCTAAAAGACATTTTCTTGGGGCAAAGATACGGTATATATGACAGTGGATTTGTCTTTGCATTCTCTCAGATTTTGTCAAATTATAAACCTCTGAAAATTCAGACTGCACTAGAGACTTCCACAAGTCCAGGAGAACCAGGAAAATAAATAAATAAGATCAGAACAAAGCATGTTCCATTAATTAAATACTTAGATGTACTTAAAAAAGAATACTTGTAATAAATTCTGTTGTGCATTTATTTTAATACATTTTAACACTATTAGATTTTCATGAAAACTAGCTTTAGTGTATTTGGTGGTTATAAGTAAAAAAAAAGGTTGTATTATTTCATCTTTTCCACAGCAGTGCAAGTAATTTTATGTCTTATATGAGCTTTACTGCCAATCAAAATGACAACAAATAGCTCTTCTTAAATAAGAGATGGGCTTTAATAATTGAGTTTTAACAGCTTTGGAAGCATGTTTTAAGGAAGTGTAAAGTTATGTTCTGGCATTTCTTCTTGACAGCATTTTATTTTATAGAAGTATAAAAGAAGCGACAGGTTATTGTGTATGTAATCATGGCTAATTTTTGACTTCAAGAACTCCTCTGTGATCTTAAAAGCTTTTAATTTGTTCATAGGCACAGGTTTGTACAGGCCCTGTGCAACATCTGTAAGCTGTCTTAACAAACAGCCATAGTGGTAGCTCTTCCTCCCAAAAAGCTTAATTAGATTTGAGAAGTTGTTTAAGCTCTTATATGACTTTGACATGTATGAACACCAAAACAAATATTCACACTTTGAACCTGGTACTGTAGGGTACTACAGCTTTCACGGAAAAATGTCTCATCCTCCAATCCCACTTAGATTGGTGTGTTTCAAGGTGAGCAGCATCTCAGAAGCATGGTCAGTGCTTTGTTGAACTGAGAATATCTGGGAAATCCGAATACTGTGGCAAATCTCTCATGTGTTTTGGTGCACCAGGAATTTTGAGTCAGAGTTCTCAAATACTTCAGTGATATTAGAGATCCAGAAAATAGAAAAACATAATTGTGTATACCCTTTTTCCCAAACACACATTCTCCACTACCCTAACACGCACAGTATCATAGACACTACATTTCAGGAAGTATTTTTCATTAAAAAGACCTAAAGGCTGAAAACATCATACACATTATCACATTTGAAATATATTGCAATGTTTATATATTGTCATGTGTACCAAGTAATTTACATTTCATTCAACATGGATAACTAAAGAAGACTAAAATTAATCATATTCATCAGTAATATGGATACCTTTGTAACCAGTTCATGGCATTTGAGGAAGCTGCATATCTATTTCAAAGTAATTTAGAACTTGTTAAAATATATTACTTTTAAAATATATTCAAATACCAATTTTTAGAAATTGGTATCAATTTCCATTCCTTAAAAAAAAATCTTGAAGTAATAAAATTTCTCCTCCATATTTAACATTTTAGTCAGTAGAATGTCTTTGAATAGTTCTTGATGTACAATTTCAAGGATTATATTTACTTCCTAATAACCAATTTTTAACGTCTTTGTAAGAGCCTGAAACACCTTTGTTTTTAAAATTTATAGTAGAAGTAAATTTAGGATAGTTATCAAGAACAGAATTAATTTCTAAATAACGAAAATCTACTGCTTCGGTGAAACTATTCCTACTTATGTTAACTTGTAAATTTGCTACTATTTGTGTTCAAGCAAAAATACACTATTACTCTGAAAAACATGTGAATTCTTCCAGGATTGTTTCACATTTATTTCAATCCCATTGTCCTTAGTTGCAGAACTGCCACAGGTGTTGCCAGGAGCAGCACTGAGCCCATAAGGTTTATTCCTGTGTGGCTGGATCTGTCCCACTACCCAAAGTCCTGAGCAAGGAGTGAGACTCACTGTAACATTTATAGTTTCTGCTTGCTCTGGAAAGCATAAGTAGAGAGTGAAATGAGATCTATCTGTCCTGTTAGGTGATTGGGAACACTTAGAGGAGACAAAAAGCAAGCACTGCCTCAGCTGTTGAGAGGGACACAGTATTGCCTGGGTCTCTAGCAGGCCACCCAAAAAGAGATGGGGGTTTCTTGCAGGCCTCTCCCACTATCCACTCTCATAGGAGTCACTTGCAGTTTCACATTTAATCAGTCTTGCTTTTGGATTGCTTAGTGTATGGCAGTTTTTGCTAAAAAGTTTAATTCCTAACATCCATCATTCCTCTTACTAAAGTGTTTTTTGGCATATCCTAACAGGAGGAGACTTGACCTGCAGGTCAGATTTTGATACAGTCAAGCCACTACCAAAGGTATAGCAATCAAGATAATCTCCCTCCCTGCACTAAAGAAGTCTAGATAAAATCAGTTAGTAATAAAGCAGCTGTTTAATGTCAGCATTCAGAAATAATAAACTATTTCCTCTGCATTTCTGTTTTATATGATGTGGCTCTCTTTAAGGATTAAGAGTCTACAATATAAAAAACCAAGCAGTGGTATATGACAGTATATTTATTCACATCACATGAAGATCATCTAGTCAATATTTCTCCTCTAGGATGCTGAGGAGAGTCTGTTGTCATTGCTGTATGAGCCCTGCAGAGTATCTGAGAGAAACGTAAGGCAATGTTCTTTAATTGTGCTGTGAGTCATGACTCTTACACGCCACCTAAAACAGACTCCAGTAAAAAACTTATCCCCTTCTGGCTGGAGTCCAAAGCTGTTGCTCACCATCACTGCTTTTAGTTGGCTTTACAGTTTAACGTCTGTAGTGCCTTTTGAGTCATCAGAGGGAATATGCCATACTGCATTTGTTCTGGTTGCTGCTTTCTTTGGTGATACCAACCTGGATGTCCTCCAACAGGAGTGTTTACCTCCTCCATTTCTGGGCATATAGGAGAATATATGAGAGGAGAACAGAGAGTCCTTGATTTTGGCGTCACTCTTTGGAATCAGCTGCTCCCATTACAGAAAGTTGCATGCCACTCCTCAATATCTAAGGATGGGGAGCTTTCAAAATGCCAGCAGGAGTTTTAAGTGCAAAAATACCTCTGAGTATTTTTTTAGATGAGCGTTCATAGCTCCTTCACTTTGCACAAAGGATTTCACCACGAGAAGCTTACCATCCTGCATATTTGCCAACAGTAAATCAAGTAAGTTCCAAGTAAGAAAAAGTGCCTGCATTGGTTTCAAGTACCTAAGAATAGGGAAAGAAATGTTTGCTGCATTTAGCCCTCTCTGCTTTCTAATAAGGGCAAGGAAAGTACCCTGTGTTCCTGGCTGGCCTCCTGCCCTCTCATCTCTGGCGTGGATGGCCAGTGGCTCTGTGCCTGTTTTTCACCTCCACCCTGATGTCAATCCTCCTTACCAGGCTTCTGTCAGGTCACTGGGCTAAGCGCTGTGAGAAGGTGATCTTCCCTCTAATCTCCCGCCAGGCTATTTTCTTGGCAAGAACCCACCCTGGATACGTGACATTTGGTCTACTTTTACTTTTAAACCTCTTGTAAGAGGACATCATTTTCTAATTCTCTCACTTTAGGACCTTTCTGTTTCATTTAAATGTGAACCTTTCTGCTACTGCCTCCATTTTTATGACATCCACTTATATGACAAGTATATACACTGAAGTCCAGAGTATTTCACACAATAGTACTACCTAGCAGATGCTCCAGTTTAAAAAGAAATCTAACATAATTTCATTTTTTCATAAAAGTTTTGTGGTTTATTTTATATTTTGATGCATCACACAAATCTAAAAACATTATGATACAAAAATGGATATACTGTCTGTGATTAATGTAACTTGCAAATGCATAGGCAGATGCATCTTCAGAAACTGGAAGATTTTATGCCAGAAAATGGAAAATTAGAGGGAATAAGCTGAGCAAAGCTGAAGCAACATGATCCGTAATACTATACTGATAGGAGTGTCTTCTATATGTGTCATGAACAGTTCTTAATTACTAGACCATAAGAGGTCTTCCTAATATACTCAGATTTAGTATGTCAAACAAGGAATTTATCTGTTGCCCTGTAGGCTTTTTCCTGTGATTATAGAGATCAAGTTTTAGCTATTTAATCACTTACTTGAAGGACTGACCCAAGTAAGGTAGATGTCTGATTGCCTAACAGTCCGTCACAGTCAATCTTTGCAGCTAATAGTTTTCATCTCTAAGACACCGTAGTAAAGTTACAGATAATTATATTTAAGTGTCCCTCTGCAAGGTATTATGTGTCTGCCTGTAAATGACAATGAAGAGATATCAGACAAAGCTGGCTGAGTTCACTAGGCACCTACAGTGCAATTCTCAGAAAAGTTTGGTCCTAGATGTTCTCTAAATGTGGAAGGAGATTATTATTTTCCAAAGAGAAATAAGATACAGTAATAACAGTAGTATTATGCCAGCAACACAGGCTAATTTCTACTTCCAGACAGATAATGCTCTTGCCACATTTCTGAGTGGGCCTTGTACTACAGCTAAAGTATTATATAATGCATTACTGACTGCAGACAAGAGCATATTGTTAGGGTGTTCACTGATGTGTGCCCAAGTCGACTGCTGAAATCTGTAGGAAGAGTTCCCATGTATTATCAAAATTTATCTTTTAGCAACTAGAGAACATAATTTTCCTTAGCATGCTTTTGAGAAAATTGGATGTAAAATGTTTCAAAATCAGAAAGACTGAATCTATTGGCAACAATTTATGAGTGAAAAACACCATCTAATACTAAAGATAGCGTGTAACCTTGAGTCAGCCATGAGAACAGTGTGTGTGTGCATATCTGTTAAAAAAAAAGAGTATACTTATCAGCAAAATCCTTTAGAAACAGAAGTTCAAAGGAACTTCATTATTGAAACCAAAGTTATATTTTTTAGACAATGCATTGTACATAAAGAACTCTTACAGGTATATCTACTGCATTTAAAAAATTCATTTCTTTGTAGGAACATGTACTGAATATGTGGCTTAGTAAATGAACTGCAAGAAAGGAGAAAAAAATCATAAACTCTATAAATGAAAACATTGTTTAGAGAAGGGGAATAACAGAGCACATGACATTACTTCATCAAAGAAATATGATTGCATATTTTGAAGTAATGTTTTCTTATTGCAATGCATGGAGAGCAATGCATGTAGGAAGAGGAGAGTAATCAGCGTGGTCAGTTGTGGCAATCTGAGAGCAAAGAAATTTGCAGGCACAGTGTGCACACACAGATCCACTGAGTTTAATGACAGAAGAATCCATGGAGTAATGGGCATTTGACAGCATTTTTACACCCATTTTAAAGAGCAAATTATAGATTGAGTGCTAAGGAAAGCAAGCAATCCACGTTGATATTTATAGCAACGTAACCTTATGAATTAAGATGGCTCCCTCACTTATATATTTTTGAGTCATCATAACTCGTTAAATTATTTGTTGAATGGCTCACTAAAAGGCATATTAAGGAGGAATGGTGTCTTTCTCTATTTATTGTTAATCTTTCTGATGAGGCTGATTTGCTTTTTATGAAAAGCCTGACTGATGCCACCACCTGCTAACTGGGGATCATTGTATCAGATTATTTCCTTCTACCACCTGCTGTACCGAATAGAGCTGGAATTCAGCTGATGTTTTTACATACTGGTGACGAGATTGTAACAGTTTCTGAAACCTGTATTTTAATCTAGGGGTTTTCCTGGGAATATTCTGCTAATTTTAGTTAGTTCAAAATCCTGTAATTATGAATTTAAAAATTCAGAATCTGATGACTCAGGTTTTAAGAATTATGCTTTCCTTACTCATAATTTAGTTTGGTTCCAAAATCCAAGTACTGAATTTACTTTATTATGAAATTTATGAACTTTTGATCTTTTACTATGTTTTAAAATCAGTTTGTACTTCTTTTATATAGGATTAATTGGCAATAAGATGCCAAGCCATGGAGGATGGCATAGTATCTGTAATAATAAAATTCTCGTTATGTCTAAATTAGGATGTAGACTGTCCATGTCTTCTAGAACAGGAACAGGCAGCCATTCAGAAATTACCAGAACTACTCTTTTTGCCTGAACAGTTTCAAAGGAATGCAAACATGATGGAGCCAAGTGTAATTTCTCCCTGTGAGCACTGATTTGATGTGACCAGTCTTAAAGAATGGCTAATTTCCAGGTAACTCACTATATACACTTTCCTGGGGTTCTATGCCTTGTAGTAGCAGTTTTCGGGAGGAAGTCTGCATGTGAGCAAAGTACATTACCCCACAAGAGGACTGCACATCACTCAAGTCCCTTTCAGACTTCTAGGTAATACTGTGAGTAGGGAACAGCCTTATAATTTTATTAAGTGTTAAATAAAAATGCTCATTATTGTCTCAAAGTGTAATGAAAGAGTTTATTATTATGCATGTGTGGGAGCCTAATGTTAAAATTACAGTCAAACTAAGGGTTTCTCATTCTTTAGTAACAAATGCATTATTGAGTACAGAAGCTTAATATTCCTCTGGTTCTGGAAAAGAAAATGTTTAAAAGAAGAGAGAAGTAGTCTCAGGAAGGAAAAAAAATAGGGGAAAAAAAAGAGTGTCTTCTTGTCTCAAATGTGAAGTACTTTTATTTAAAGTACTGTTATTCAACTATTGTCCATTTTGTGACTCTCCAAGGTTTTAAATCAAATGAGCTGATGATTTTGCTTCAGGGCTTAGCAAACAGGGTCTGCAACACAATACTCTTTGCTTGACTACAGTCCTACTCTTAGGACTGCCAGTAGTAGTTATTTGGATTTTGATAGTATCATTAATGTTTATGTCCTAGGTTACAGGAAGCACAAACACTCTCTCTCAATACTGATTTTAGTCAAATGCCTCAGTTTTGTACCTCTCACTTGCTGGAGGCGACTTTGTAAGCCTTACATGAAGCAGAACAGTGGCAATTCAGGAAAATATTGTAAGCTTTTATTAAATCAGTTTTTGAAACACAGTAAAAAGTTATTGCCTTTTTATTCAGTGGCTGAACCAATTTTTAATTTTAGCTCCTTTGTTTAAACCTAATCTAAATATTTTCCCCCCAAAATTCTTAACTAGGGAATGGAAAAGAGAGAACTGGAAAAGCTTCCACCTTCATATGATTTCTTTTAAGCTGCCAGAAGTAAAGCAGAGGAAAATACTCCAGTGATAAGGCAAGAAGTTCTGCTCAGCAACTATAACTTGGAGACCTCAACAAGAATGATGTGGGATCCTTGAGTTTATTTTCTGTTGCCACCTTAATGAGACGTGAAACCATGCAACAGAAAGCTAATCTAACTGCTATACTGTAACAGATTTTCCACTAGGGAAATGGAAAGTATGTAATATATAATGGAACGTCATCAAGAAAATGGTTTACAAACATGCCCAGCTTAGTCTACTGAACAGCTAATGGAAAAACAAGATCAAATCTCCTTTGGAAGAAATAGGATTAAACATGGGTCTTCTCCAGGATGAATTGCCTTTACTCAAATTGAGTAAAACAACTCTCTCCCTTCATTAGTTTTGTAAATCTAAAACCAAGTTCGGCCAAATTTAATTTGGATTTGTTTATCAAAATAACAATTTCTTTGTATCCTCCTTGAAGATGTAATCAATTACTCCAGTTAGGGCATCACTACTCTCTGCAAAGTCAGCATGTACAATCCAGCTATCAGGACATAATCTTTCTGATTTAGTAAAGATGGAGATACAGCATCTCCAAGTCTTACAGAATAATGGATTCCAAAATAGTTTGAAAGTATAACTGAAATGAATTAATTTTGGTAAGTTACTTAGAATTACATACAGTGGACCAAAAAAAATTGTCAAAATGATATATGATTTATCAAAGAAACAAGCAAAAGCTCTAAAAAAAAAAAAAATAGTTCAGGGTTCTTCAACATGTAACTTCAAATGCTGAGTTTATATAGGCCTGGGGTAATAAACAGTTCTTTACACACAGCTTTGTACTGCTTTGCCATGGAAGCCCTCAAACATTCTTTGTCTCGGTGGTCAGTTTTTCTTGTGAGTGGTGTTTTTCTCGTGAGTCTCCCAGCTGGGAAATGTAGTGTATGAAAGAAGATTAAAAAATCATGTATTTGAAAAAACAGAATGACGATGGTAGTTTCTGGCATGCCAATTCAGTGACTATCAGCTGGCAGAGAGCTGACAACTCTTTTCCTAGAAGTTTCTTGAAAGACATGAAGCATATATCCCTGCAGGGATAGCCTGTTACTGCTCTACATGATTTCACCCTGCTTTCATTCTTCAGCAATTGCATAGTCAGTTATGAATTCTAATATATGAATGGTATTCTAATAATGAATGAGAATATCTTGCCCAGATATTACAAAGATACATGAATTTGTGATGTTCCCATATTTGTATATTACTATAAAGTTAGAATAGTAAAATCAGTGCAAAACAAGCTCATGCCTCCTCTGAAATGCAACACTATGATACGATGCTAATGTGCTCCAAGTAATCTTTTTTATCATGCTGTAGAGCCACACCTAGCACTGTGAATGAAGCTCAGATACCTCTGGATCCTTGCAGTCTTTGTGCAGCTCACTCATATGGACAGACACTTTGATAGAAGTTTCTGGTTTTGAGGAGTTTAATTTCTGCTAAAGCTAGCATTTCCAAATGGCACAGGATACAACTGGGCAAACACAAATTTGAGTTAGCACAGTTAGGAACCGTTTGACTTCCTATTAACAATGTGATGCTCACATTTTATGACTGCTCTTTGTGTCTTGGACTGTTAAATGTATATTCTCTTGTGTACTAATTTTAGGGTACTACCCAGAGTGGGACTCTGGAAAAGGCTGGTAGCTAAGAGAGTGCCATGTGAGCCAAATTATCCCTAGCATAACTAACAGGATTGATATGAGAGATGAATTGGGCCCTATGTCTCTTTACTGTAGGGAATACTTTCTCTTGAGCCAAAGTAACAGCTGCAGTGTGTTTGCGACAAAAAAAAAAAGCTGGCTTTTTTGGCAGGGTGAGTGCACATGCCTTTGTCTTCACAGTGCAGTAATCCTTATTTTTCTGAGTGATTTGTATGGGGTCACTTGTATATCTCAGGTTAGAGGTTTGTTTTTTTCTTACTCACTCTTCTCTAAGAATATTCAGTGGCCTACACTTGCCTCCCCTGGAAAGCTGAAATTCCCCTGGCTGATAAGACAGGCATACTGGAGCACAAGACCGGGTGCAGTCCAGAGCAGGATTCCTGCCCCAGGGGTAGCAGAAAGCACAGAGGAGTTTGCCAGCTTCTGTCCTGGGACATTGAGCCACGGTATGTCCACGGTGCTTCTGCAACGCTGAGTGTAACACCTTGTAGCTGGTACATGGCTCTATGTTTTCCTTCCCAGGGGATTTGTAAGGATATCAAAGTGCCTTGCAACACAGAGAAATCATTTCAAACAATGGTAACCTTCTTAAATTAGTAGCTATGACTGCCTGGCATGTATTTAGTTGTTTGCAAATAATACTTTTCACCAGTAAGCTAGTGTTTCATAGGCAATCCTGCAAAATTATTCATATTGAAAATAATGTGGATCTCCATGAACACTAAGGGGAGCAAGTTCTGATTACATGGTATAGTATACAGTACCATGTGCCCTATGGAAGCCTATATTTTACAGGGTAAAACTTGGCAAAAGACTTCAGGCTAAATAATAAAAAAGTAATGAACTTTCAGTTACCTTTGATAAGAGTAAGTGTGCAAACATTAACCTTAGAGTAAGTCACCACTGTTCAAAAACTATCATAGTGTGACTGCAGATAGTAGCATAAATATATGCATCTTGTAAGGAAAAAAAAACACCCACTTTTTTTTTTTTTCAGAAGAGTTTTTGAATCAGCCTAAGAATGAAAAAAATAATTATATCTTGAATCCATTTATAGTATGGTTGAAAATGCCTACAGATTTCTGTTAGTTTCTATAAAATGTCATTGATTTCATTCTCTTTAAATTCTGTGTGTTCATGGGTTCACCCATGGGGTCACCCTGAGTTGCTCCTCTGTGCCCTGATCTCCTCAGTGTCCACACTGCACACACACTGACATACTCCTGGGCTCCCTCTAGAGTGACCAAGCTGGTGGAAGGGACAGTCCACCCCAGCTCTACCCACAGAGGGTGGATGAGACAATGCCAGGGTTAACTTCCTGGCTCACCCCAGAGCATCTCCCACAGCATCCCTGCTGTTCTCACACCTTCACTCTACTTTATGCAGTACCCCAATGCTTACACACCTTCCCATCTTGCTCTCAAGACTAGAGAAGACCTTAGGACTGTACTACCCAGTGTGGGGTGGGTTTTTTACTTCATACTTGACAAGTGATAATTTTATTTTATAAATGCGCTTTATTTGGACCCTATGGTCATCTAGTCTCTATTTTACTTGTGTCAGTGACAATACACGTATATTTCATTGCAACATACATGCTGTCCTTGTGTACTGTGGGGCTTCCACAGCTAGATCTTTCCCTTCCTAACTAGCCTTTGGAGCTGCAGCTGGGATGGTGGGTGGACCTGCACTCTGAAAGAGAAGCTAAGGATCCAGCAGGATGGTGTGGGGTAAGGTGGAGGAGAGAGCAGGATGGAGGATGGGGCAAACAGCATCAGATCTGCGTCAGCTTTAAGTTATTTGGAGTATGCCCAAAGTCCTTGCTGAAAGACAGTATCTGATAATGTTTTGATGGACGATGCTGATGGCCCCAAGGTTCACGAGCAAAGCTGAAGCTGCCTGCAGTGGCAGTGGTAGGGCATGCAGGAACAGCCCAGCTGCCACCACACACAGTGGGGCGCAGACGGGAAGGGCCATGAGAGAGGCATCAAGCCAGGCTCACTGCAAATCTCAGTGTCTGGGTGAGGCCAGCTTGTTCCAGACAAGTAGCCTTGACCAACAGGGACTCAAGCCACTCTTGACCAGGGCCAGGTGGCTCCATGCTGTGTGTGTGTATATATATATATATATGTATACACATATACATGGTATAAATATAACCTCTTGGACTTCTCAGGGTAAGCATCAGACAAGGTGATAAATAAGAGAAGGGATTGCAAACAGGGCAGATTTGTGCAATGGGTTTAGTGTCCTAACAAGAAGAGTCAATAAAGAGTATGAAGGATTGATCTAAATTGTATTCCACAAGACAGAAAAATGCCAAGATATAAAAATAAGTAAAATATATACTTCATATAGTCTCCTTTTCCAAATAAAATTCATTCATAAGTCTTACTTTTTACAACACTTTCACTTACTTAAATGTTGCTTTTTTCTTTTCTGAACGACTGACTTTTTTACTGCTACTATTTCAAACTTTGTGATTTTCAGTCAAAACCACTTAAAAAGGCCACTTAAAAAAAAAAAATGAAGGCAAAAGTAAGTTAAAGGATTTAATAGCTAATCTGTGGTAGGTTATACTGGACCTAAAGAAGAAATTCATTAACTACTAAACGTTCTTTTTTACAAATCCTACTCTTTTATCTGGTAAGCCTTATCTACTGCAGCATGTTAAGCGTACAATACAAATACTTGAATAATCATGACATAATTGCAATTCAGTTTGTCCATGCAATCCTAGTGAAACCCTGAGGAAGGCGAGTGGTTTCAGCGAGCACAGAATATCCTTTTATTTTATTCACTTGCAAAGTAATCGGCACAATATACTTCATTCCAAACATATCTGCTGAAAGAGATAAGTGAAAAGAATAAACAGTGCAAATAGATGGATTTATTTCCCGAATGTAGGAGGCATTTTAAAGACAACTGTTCAACAGCAAGCTTTTATGTCAATGCAGATTTAATGAAGTCAGAATACATTACATCGCCGAGGACTGCATTTGCAGATGTAAACCAGCATAGTTCCACTGCCTTAGCTGGATCTTCACCAGCCTGTAACTTCCAGCCTTGAAAAAATCTTATTGAATATTCTCAGTTGCTTCTCTTTCTTTCCTCTTCTGTTTCTTTGTAGCCTAAGACTATTTTCTCCTGATTTTTTTTTCCCTACATCTCTGCTCTTTTAGTAGGTCTAATGATTCTCTTTTTCCTCTCCACTTGGGTCTCTTCAGCCTCCTCCAGGAACCTTTTCTCTTCTGTATCATAGAAAAATTTGGGCGGGGAGGAACCAATCTCTGAAGGTCAACCTCCTGCTCAAAGCAGGGTTAATTTCAAAATTAGTTCAGGTTGCTCAGGGCTTCCTTGTCCAGTTGAGTTTTGAGAATCTACAAGGATGGAAACTGTATCACCTTTCTGTGTCCTTGTTCTAGTGGCCAATCTTTCATCTGCATTTTTATTTTTAATATTCCATTATGTAATTTTACAGTTCAGCTCCTTTCAACAGCTTCCATTATTCTTCACCTTTGTTTCATTCTCATGCCTGTCTCTACCTTTCTACCTCTTAAAGTTGTAGCAAACATGCTATTTCCATGTTTTCTGAATTTTCTGATATACTTCTATTTCTTCACACTAGAAATGCCCCCCTTCCTTTGATATACAGGGTCATATTTACTCCTCACAAGATTCAAACTGATGCCATATGGGTAGAGGTCAAATTGAATGACCGCAGCCTATTGCCCAAAGCCATTCAGGTAACATGAATACTACTAGAACTGCCTAAAAAAACCCCAAACTCTTTTATTTACCTTCGGTCCTGCACAGCTAACCCATCTTGCATTTGAAAATTAGACTTAATACCCAGAGAGCTTCAGTGGTTTCCAGAAGCAAAGTGGCTGCTGAGAACAAGAAGGTGTTTGATTTGAATGCCTGACATCGCCTAAATCGCCAGATTCACGTTTGGAAGTTTACTTTTCGTTTAGCATGAAAACTTGAAAAAACAATTGAAAAAACTGGCTCAGTTGGCACTGGATTTTGCATAGTAGTCCCATGGCATTGCCAGGAGCTACTAGAACAACACTGGCAATCTAAATAAAGGTCAGTTTTAAATTGCTCTAAACAGTCAATCTTTAGCCAGACAGAGCTTCAATGCTTACTACAGAAAAGCTGGTGTTCCATTCTAACGGAGAATACACGAAAAGTTAAGCACATTCAAATGAGATTTAAGAAAAGTAATTTTATTGTTTTTAAAATATTCATATTTTGAAGTAAACATTGTCTTTCCTAAAGTATTTGAAATATATACATAAATGCATATATGAATTGTTAAAAAAATGAGTAAACTGCTTATATTTGCTTTGAAGTGGACTACAATGAAACTTCATGCTTGAAGTGAGAACACTGAAATTTGACTTCCATGATGCTTCTATTCACTTTTAGAAAAAAATAATTTTGCAAATCATAAACAAGTGAAACAGCACATCTTAAACAGTGGTTATTTGCTTATGCTTAATGAGATAGTGCCCATTTACTTCATCACTGACAGCTGTTTAAGTTGACTAAGGAAGGAGGTGGACAACTTGCTGCACTGTGATCACTGCTTCAATGACTGAGATTCGAAGAAGTGGGACATTCTCATCTGCTGGAGAGGTCCCGGGCACATTCAACAATTGCTGCTCTCAGTTTAATTCCTTCCCATTGTTCAGGCATTTTTACAACAGCCAGTAAAATTAAAGCACTCATCCTTAAATTTTGCTCTACTACTATGTGAGAACCCCCTGTATTAGTCTTCTGCAATGGGACATCTCAGGGTACTGAAATAAACCCTGTATCATTATGCTTCTGTGATGGTGGGGATGGAGCTCTCTCCACTCACCTCCTATTCTTTCTCACCACCCAATGCTCAGAGATGGAGTTTTGTTTACGTGTCATGATCAGCCTTCTCCAGTGTATGCAATTTAAAAGAAATAGTTTGGTATTTTTGCTTCTTGTTGGATTACTTTATACTCATGGTATTTGGAGACATAGGCTTTCTGTTCGTTCTCACTTTATAGAAGTCTTCAGATTCCAAGCATTTATTTCTTGCCATATGACAGTGCTTAGCAGTGACCCACATAAACAGTTTAATATGCATCTGAGAGTCAAGAAGATGTCTCAGTATTCCCAAGGATACTCAATATTCTCAAGATTACGCTGGTTACCAATATATTTTGGAAGAATCCAGACATTCCTTCTGCAATCTTGGACTGACAGAGGATATCTGACTTCAGTAGTGAAGGTTCTTCCAGCACTATCCTCCTTTGTTCAAAGCCTGATCAGCTCATTCCCTCATTTCAGAAGAAAACACGTCCTCCAACTCCGTTTATAGCCCACAAGATTCCTAAAATAAGAAGTGAGCCAGATCACAAAACAGCCTTAAGACATAAAAGGCTCTTCAAGCCCAAAGGCCATCCTTGAGGCCATTTTACCTTTGACAGAGCAGACACTAACTCCTTTTGTACATCAGTAAGAGCAGAGGAAGAGGCTGGATGAGCTCGGTTCCCCCTGTGCACTCTGTTCCCTCCAACCATACAACAAGCAGGTTATTGCATCTGAAGTTGTTCACGCTGTCTTGGCCACCAGTGCACCACTGAACAAATGCACTGAATGCAGCACTGGCCAATATTACAAACATCTCTGCTTAAACCCTTTATCTGATTTACTTTTTGTTGAAGCGTACAAGAAAAGATTGAGACAAAGGACTTAAGAGGAGACAAAAGGAGTATTTGAAAACAATTTGGATGTACATTGCACATTTTCTGGGGAGTGTTGGTGGCTGAATAGACAGACCTCACTACCTGTATGGACTAGACCACCATCCAGCTTAGAAACCTGGCTCACCAGGTAGATATTTTCATTTAGATGGATGACACTAAAAATTATTCCATTTTTGACAGTGATTAGTCATCAACTAAATGGATTCACCAGCTTGGGGAATTTTTAGTTCAAGGACAGTTCAAGGCACCCACCTCATCGAAGATGTAGGTTTAAGCATGGCTAGAAGAACTAGATTTGAAGATCAAACAACTAAAAAATACATTTCATTAAAACAAATTCCAGTACTGCCTATTTTTCCTGAAAAGGAACCATTGTGCTCGTACAGCAATTGCAAGAGCATGGCCTCCTAACAACCTGTTTTCAGCGAGGCTGATGATCCACGGGCACCATGTAAGGGGCACAGGGCTCCCTGAACGCTGGTACAAGCAGTTTCACGAAGACTTTGCCCAGACTGAATAATTTAAGTGTTAAAGCAAAACAAGTCCTGTCGGTCGACACCATGGTGTCAGAATCTTCCTTGAGATCTCCTTCCTTCGAAGCTGTGCGTGGAAACATCCTCACCTTGGAGCTGATCAGGGAGGAGATGATCAGCGGGCTGTGTGTGGATGGAACCTAAGGAGACAACCCCTGAACTTCACCGCGCTAGGAGGGGGTGCCTATGGATGGAACCTGAGGAGACATCTCTGAACTTCACCGCCCCAGGCGGGGTGCGTGTGGGCGACGCGGGACCTGAGAGGACACCCCCGAGCTCCACAGCCCCTCTCGGGGTGCATTCGACACCGCCGGGCTTCTCGAAAGCTCACTTTTTTTGTTAGATGACACCTCTCTCGGGCTCTGACGCCAGCTGCGCCGGACGACGCGGGGCGAGGCGTGCGGNCCGAGCGGCGCGGCGTCGGCCCAGGCGGCCGGCGGCTGCCGCTGAGGCAGCGGCCCGGGGGTGCTGCGGCACGCCCGCCGCGGAGCGAGCCATGCGGGGGGCGAGGTGGCTGGCGGGTCTGCTGTGCCCCCTCTCCCTGCTCCTCGCCGGGTCGTGCGGAGTCCGCTTCCACCCGGGACAAGGTAAACAAGCGGCAACAAAGGCGGCGGCTACCCCGGGGGTCCTGGCCCTGCGGCCGGCGCCGCGCCCCCGGCCGCGGGTGGGGAGGAGGGAGCGTTTCCTCACGGCGGCTGGGAGGGGAGGCCAGTGGGGCGGCTGATCGGGGGTGCCCCCGCCCGAGGCTGAGGGCGGTGGGGCCCGGCGGCCGGAACGGGATCTGGCCCGGCGTGCTGGGGACAGGGCCCCTCGTCCCCCTCCTGACACCGCACCCCGGGCCGGTGCCCTGCCGGGAGCCGCTTGGGTGCGAGAGGAGGTTGCGCTGTGCCGGCGCGTCAGGCTGAGCCTCTTGCTCTCTGTTGTAGAGACCTTAGTGAAGCAGCTCTCCTCCTATGAAATTGTCACACCTGTCCGAGTGAATGAGTTTGGAGAAGTTTTCCCCCACACGCATCACTTCAGCAGGAGGAAAAGGAGCTTGGAGGCACCGCTGAAGCCCACTGCTTTCCGAACGCATTACCAGCTCAGTGCATACGGGCAGGTTTTCCAGCTCAACCTGAGCGCTGATGCCGGCTTCGTCGCTGCTCAGTACACGGAGGTGCACGTCGGGGCCCCGCAGAAGCAGCCCTCCCCGGATTTGCGCCACTGTTTCTACCGTGGGCACGTCAATGCACAGGAAACGCACATGGCTGTCTTCAGCATCTGTGGTGGCTTGGTAAGCATGTTGGTTACTGCCTCCCCTCTCCATTCATATTCTTCTGTAGTGGGATGCTTTTGCCACAGAGCTGAGCTGCAAATTCTTGGGCATCGTTCCAAGTAGTTGGCCATGAAATGCCTTGGCATCGGCAGTTTGCAGTCATGATGATACTTTTTTGGTGGGATATACAAATGCTGCTTTCAAAGGATCTATTGCTGGCCTGTAATAGAATTGGTTGATGTAACTCCTGACACCAAGAGCATTATAATGGAGGAAAAAACATGCCTCAGAAACACAGTAAGCTATTGTTTTGATAAAATGATGCTGTTAGTTGGCAGCAGTTGCATTGGTAGCTTTATAGATGCTGTGTGGTTATGAATGAGAAATACTAGTGCTTGAGATGATGAGAGAAGAACTAGTGTTGGTATTTTCCTTGCTCTGTTTTTAGCTGTGGAGGTATGTCTTGTTCTAATACCTGTGCAGCAGTGCTTTCTAATCGTGTTTCTGTTAAAAGTGAATGGGAAGCTTCCTACTATCTTCAGTGAGAATCTGTCTCTAAAATGCTTCTTAAGAACTCAGTTATGCCAGCAAATCAGAATTCCATTGCTATACATCATTTATCCATTGATAGCATCCCTTGTCTTACACAGTGGTAATGAAGAAATTATTATCACACAGCTGTCTATCAAAACAGTTGTACTGTGTTGCTATATCTTACAGTTTTGTGTCTAGGAACAAGAAGAAAAGATACCTAGTGCTTTACTACATCACTCTATATTGAAATGCTGAGGACAAGGATGTGTGATGAGCACACTGTAAAAATATGATGATGTAAATATTAGTGTGAATTTAAGTTGAGGTTGTTCCATGTTTTTTGCAGTCACTCAGGAAAGTAAAGGTGCTAGACTGTTTTTTGGGGAAACTGAAAAAATCCAACTTTGTATTTTAGTCTCTTTCTAGTAGCCTATAGAAAATAGAATGGAATTGGCTGGATGCATACAGGAAGGTGTGATGCATATTAAAAGAAGGTGATACACATAATGGAAAAGAGTATCAGAAATAATAGGTACTTGAAAGAGATACCTCTGTTGTCTTGTGTTTATTTTTGGATATTTGGATATGTGCCACCTTGTCTTTGAGTTGAGATCTGTAGGCTTGGGCTTGTCCTTGGACATTGCTGGAGAAGCAAGTGTTCAAAAAAAGTAATTCTGTATTCATCAAAATTTTGCCTATATATCTTGCTTTGCAAACAGTTGTCATTGGCTCTTATCTGCATTATCCAAAATCCAATTCAAACCTATACCAGGCACCCCAATATGTTACACTAACTCAGAGGGAGTAGGAAAGAGGAGGAATCACAAATACGTGGTTGGGTTTCTTTTTCATGTTTCATGTTCTAGTAGATGCTCATATACTATGACATTGAGAATAGTGTCATACTCTATGGAATAAATGTAAGAAGTTTTAAAACCTTCTGTTTTCATAACTTTAGTTGCCTGTGTTAATTTTTTCCCTGCAAACCATCACTTTTCATTACTTGAAGGGACCGTGTGTGCTGAAAATAATTTTTCTGAAAAATGTGTACCTGCTGCACTTAAAAGTTGTCCCAACTAGCTTCTCAACTTCTCTCCCACTGCCCTCCTACCCCTCTCCCACCCTTTACTGGTACGTTCCAATCTGTATCATGTATGCTTCAACTCAGAAGTTCCAGAGTGCCTTTAAATTGAGCCTTTACCCCTTCTAGGTGAGCCTTGTGAACTTGCACTGCAGCTTCCAGCAGGACTTCATGTCCTCAGTCATTGTCTGGCTGACAGAACGCCTAGTCTGAGCCACCAGCAAAGGCCTTTCTGTCCTAGTGCTCTTGGGACCTTTCCTCATTGTTCATTTTGCCTCTGCATAGGCAGACAGCCTTGTGAAGGGTATGTAGCATACCCAGTGTGGTGGCTGCTTTCTCCTCACTAATGAAGCTGGTGCGGTTTTCAGAAGAGAATACATGCATGCATGCCTTGCATGGATGCTGGTGCACTTTGTGGGACATGCCTAAAGCTCCCCAAGGGGGATTACGTGGGGATGAAGAGGTGGTCATAGCCAGCTGGTTGCCTGTATCTGCACAGAATATCCTCAAACCTGACTGAGAGCCTTCAGCCTAATGTCTTACTTTCATGGGTTCAAAGTAAATGTTAAACTCTTCATGTCACTGCCAGGGGAGACAACTCTTTTGGAGTTGAAAGGATAATGGATGTGAAAGGAGGAGATAGTGGCCAGTTAGAATTTTCCTGTGAGATCTTGTCCTCCCTAAATGCATTCCCTACTCCAGGTGGGGCTACCTTCAAAAGCTAGTAAAAAGATAGCTTTTTTTCTCAGGGTTTTCAAAATTTCATAGCTTTGTGCATTCAACAAATATACTTCCAAAAATAAGCTAGTCAGTTGTTGCTCTTTTATTGAGCAGTACCATGCTTCATGAATATGTTCAAAGATTTAAGTGGGACTACAGCTGAGGTAAGATACTATTTATTGTGAGTGAGACAGTAGAAACCAGACTAGTGACTTCGTAGCCCTGTATTATATTTATTTTAAGTAAAATACCTTCTCTTTGTAGGATCCATTTCACTCATTGCTGAACATGACCTTGATATTTGGAAACTTAAAATAGAAGAGATTGCTTTGCTTTGAACTATTAGGTATAATTTTATCTTCCTACTTTGCATATATAAGGCAATTGCTGTGGACCAATGCTGTAAAACCTGGGGAGGAAAAAAGGACTTGGACTTAGATAAAAAGGTACAGGAAAATGGGATTTAATAAATTCCTCTGAGGATGTGCCTGAGAGATCTGAAGTTAAACTAGGTACTTGCCTTGACTTTATTCTGTAGACATCTATCCCCAAGCTCTGCACTGCCTTCATTCACAGCTTCATTCCTGCTTCCCAAGTTCCTCTTTTTCTTTTTTGCATTCTCAAGTTGAGTGTGTTCTCTCTCTCAAGCTCTGCTTTCCCTTTTCACCCTTGGTTAAGCCTTTTTCTGAGTGTGCCAAGAGCATGTACAACCCAGAGTACCCATGGAGCATTGCTTAATGGCTCCTGACACCCTGTGTGCAGTTTTGTTGTGTTACGTTTCAGAGCGTGCCCTGGGTTCAGGGATGCAAATGGCAAAGAGAGGTTAGAAGGTCAGCAGGGAGTCTGTAGTAATTGCAAAGAGGGAGTGTGTAATTAGGGAAGTTTGGGGTGCCATCAAAGGAAGAAGGTCATTTGGATTGATGGCCTGGGTGCCTAGTTGAACATCTGATCACATACAGGCATATTTCTCGCACCTTTAGAGTAACTTTTGAAATTTCACACTTTATTTCACTTTACTTTCCTGTGTTTTATATCTTTTTACTTCTACTGCATTAGTAAATTATAGCTTCCTACAAACACAGGAAACAAGATCTGCTGAGTATATCCCTGGATGCATGTAGATTAGAGACCTCTCAAATGTTATCCAAACAGTAAAATTGAAGAGGTAAAAAAAAATATATAGAAAAAATAATTTAACTTTTGAGAACCTATGGTTTATAAGTTTATTGGCAAATACCATTGAATAAAGCATCTTAATGAGGGAACTATCACTATGTATAACTAGACTGAGCCTTCAATTCCCAGCAGGCCTCTGCCTGAAGAAATAAGCTTTATTTTTTTTTTTTTTT
>VYZX01023466.1:281576-292689 GCA_013401335.1 Brachypteracias leptosomus
AATCCTGAATGAATGCTATGAAAACATTTTAGTCCTTTGAGGAGCCTGGTATTGTTTCTTGGAGGTCAGGAATGTGTGGACAAGAATGATGCTGAAGATAGTTAAAATAATTTTTTTTAAGCTGGAAGAATGGCCTAGTGCCAAAGGTGTTTTATGTGACTCTACTGTGTGTGAGAGAGAAAGGTAAGAAAGGAGGAAACTCAGTCTCTGGCGTGTAGAGCAACTTGGTGTGCTAACTGGCAAAAGTTAGGAGTAGGAAGGTACAAGTGAATCAGATCTTGCATGGATTTGCTAGCTGTCGACTTTCTGCAGTCCAGGAAGGTGGGACTGCTTTGTTCTAATCCAGCTTCTGGAGTGTTACAAGGTATATGTGACAAATTCCTTGGGAGCTCAAGGAAGCCCCTTGGTAACCCTCCTTTACTGCACATCAAGCTTACTTTTGTCTGGAGAATGGCCGAAGTATAAACCTCAGTGTGGATCTGCAGAATATCTTCAGTACAAGAGGTTGTGTTTATTTTTATATTTTTTTTATAAACATGGGTCAGCAGATCACCTTTCTGAGAGATTTTTAAAACAATTCTGTCTGCTACTATGGATGAGTACCGTGGTTCTTTTTAAGGAAAAGTAGGCAGTCCTGGAATTTCTTAATGTAATTTTTAGGTTAAAAAACCAAACCAACAAACTTGCTAGAAGCTATTTCTAGCATAGCCAGCATTGAGTTTCTTGTGGAGGTCTAGTGCAGGTAAAATACTCCAGAAATTTTCTCCCCAGTTTGTTGCTGCTTAGTACTAATAACTTCACTGAGTTCAGCTGCATTGGTTTTCCAGAGAAAGCTTTAGCACTGAGAGATATGTTTACTTTGACATAACTTAATCCTTTAACTTATGGGCTGTCACTTCAAAAAAGTTACCTTCTATATCTAAAAGGTGGATTACTTTTCAGCATTCAGGTGGCATTTGTAAACCTATGAGCATCCATAAGCCACATACTAGTTTTTACAGATTTATATCTTAATGTAGAGATTCCATCATAAGCTAGGAAAAAAAATCATTAAAATGTCAACTCAAGAGGATCGATTGTTGTTCGGGCAAACTAAGTCGTATTGCTGCTGACTGGCTGATGTGGTGACTTCCACTTAATAGTTCTGATTTCATTCATCGTATAGGTATAAAAGATGAAGCTCCAGCCCTGAATCTCAGTGCTTCCATTGTCACCCTGTGCTTTTGTTCTGTATCTCACCAGCACAAAATGGTTTCAAGTACAAGTTCTTTTACTTTGCAAGTAAAAGATAAAATGTTCTTTGGCTGTTTTTGTAGCTGAACAGAACAAAAAAGGATCAGGAAGTAGACCAAACTCTACCTTCACTGAAAAGGTTTAGATAAAGGTTTTTGTACTTGATTACTTAGTTCGAATTTTTCACCTGTTTTTTCTTTTTGCTGCTTTCTTCTCTGATTTATTCTTTTGCTCTTGACTTCACTTCATTAACAATTTTAATCTCATTTATTTTAGTTTTTCCTATTAGCTTTTTCCCAATATGTATCACAAGCAGAGCCAATTTTAAAATATTTCCACTTCTGTGACACTTGATCTAGCATTTTTCAACAAAAGTCTATTTTAATGACTGCAGTTGCCCAAAGTCTTCCTAGTGTTGCTCTGCTGGTCACAGAATGAATGGCATGTATCTTTTACCATTTCTATCTCATCTCATTTTAGTTTGTTTTCCCACATATGGACACTAGATGTCTTTTTCACAGACATCTGAGAGTGGACCATATTACTTGAATTTACATGAATATGATCCTATATCCCAGAGTCAGTTTCTGCCTACTTGCCTTGGCAAAATCACTATTCATCACACTATTTGTTATAAAATAGTAAGACGGATTGGGTCTCCCTTGCAGCTGTTACAAAAACCCTGAAACATCCCCAAACTCTTTACGTTTCTTCTTTTCTTGAAAACATTTCTGCAGATGCTGGGCTTTTACACATGGACTGGCAGAGATCAGAAAATACAGGTGGTAGTTGCAATTGTAAACTGGGAAAATACTTGGGGTTGTGAGTTGTGCAGCTAGAGGTATGTCACAGAAAATGTCTATTGGAAGGAAGCAGTAGGATCTGAGTATGTTTCTACCTTTTCACCAGGAATTCTGCATAAGTTGTCCTTTAAACAGACTAGGACATACTTACATAATATAAGGTGCTCAGCTGTTGCTGGCCTGCCTTTTGCCCGCACCCTGTGCCTGGTGGCCTTCTTCCTCAGCATCTGCTTGAGCACATTCTGTTTGCCAGCTGAATTGTTCCAATGGCTGCAGCCTGTTCATAACTGCTGCCTTTATAGGAGGTGCACAATCTCTTTTTCATCGTTTTGGGTTTATGCAATGCAAGTGAATATGCGGGGAAGCTATGGGCAGCCACAGGACATTGGATTTACTTTTGTTTGTTAAACTTCTAGTAAGTACACAGAAGATATTGGCCATGAATGTAAGTGATATGTGTCAGGGGAGGGGAGAGGACACAACATGTGGCCTTTTGCTCTCACTGAAATGGTGTGCAAAACAGCTTTTTTTTGTACTTAAGCTAATGCTTCCAGCCCCATGTGACAGTCAACAGTTAGCCGTCATGGATCTGGGGAGATTTTGTACTCTTGGGGAATGGATAGGCTTCCCATCTGTGATAACGTATCTGTAGGAGTCTCAGCTGTCTGTTTCAGACCTACCCTCATGTAGAAAATAGTGAGATTAGGGTAGCAAATTCAGACACTGTGAGAACAGCTCATAACATATTGACAAAAGTATTCAAGGTGACTTACTGTGTGGTTTACTAAAAAAGGTGAAAATTTGGTCATACCTTGCATGTACTTGAGTGATAACTGTCTGATGGTACAGATGAGGTTGAAAGAACTTTATGGAGCTATTCATCTCCCAGTATGAGAAAAAGGTGTTTCTGCATGTACTTTAAAACATCAAAGCTAGGAAGTTCTCTTTAAACAGAGATAAGTTGCAAATGTAAACTTACTTGACATTTACTGAGGCAGACAAAATTATATGATGAAGTTTCCTCCAAGATTAAGTGTATGGATCCCATAGTTCTCTATTTATGGGAATACTTGGCTTGATGACTAGCTTTATTTGTGTTGAAAACAAACCCCCTAAAAAAACAAAAATCAAAGCCAACAACTCCCTCCCTCCCCAAGAATCCCCAGCCAAACAACAAAAAACCCCCTTTATGTATATGTACGCATTTTGTTTCACCACTTCCAACAGGTATAGCAGAATAGCTGCTTTTCCATAATGAAATCTCCATGTATATATCTATGAAAAAAGCTGTTATGTGTAATTTTAAAATGACTTGTCTAGCTTGTTCACTATGAGTTTTTTATGAAGGTAAATATAATAAATTGCCCCTAGAGAGGGGCATCCTTTGACTTCAATGAATCTTGTTAATTGCCATGAGCCCTGCTTTTTCCATCTGTCTTTGAGATTGTTACTGTAACATTCTCTCAACTTTCTCAACCTCTCTGCAGTGTAGCCAGCCTGTTGTTGTTACGAACTGCATTTATAGACTCCTGGAGTACTTATTTTTTAACCAGGTTTCAGCCAGACTTTCTTGCCTAGAATACCCTTACAAAGTGATGTTCAGGGTACCTAATGCCAGGTTTTACACTTCCTGAAAGAATATTCTCTTCCCTGTGCATTACGTAAAAGGAAAATACCTTTTTTGTGTGTGCTCCTGCGTAAAAGTAGCGTGGCAGTAAGGACGCTGGATCCAATGCTATGGTTACCAGTGTGGTTGGATTACAAGTGATCTAATAATACAAATAGGTAAGATTCCTTTAGGAGTTTACATGTAATTTAAATTCCAATCTGGAATTGCATAATTTTATTTAACCAGTGATTAGGTACCTTTTCAGACTGCAACACTTTGGAGTGTAGGAGGATGCGTCATCAGTCTTGTTCAAGGTGTAGTTAAGAGTGCTATAGGTGTGACTACTGCTGTCTGCTCATGAAATCTTAACTCACAAAATTTGTAAGGAGATGTAGTTAGATCATAGTTAAAGTTATGATGAAAGATTCTTTTCCTATAATAAGCTTTTAGCATTTTATTCTAAGAACTTCAAATATAATGTTGCTTTCAATCACTTCTAAAAAGTTTTTCCACCAGAAAACTTATGCATTGCTAGATATTCCATCCCCATGGTTTAGCTGATGTATTATTTATTATGTTATTACTATTTTCTTATTTCTATTCGCTCTAGTTTTAATTAATACATCAACTTGCAACAACTACCTCTTATTGTGTTTCTAACTGAGTTATCTTTTAGTAGAAATATTTATTCCAGGTGTTGGCAGTGTACCACGATCAGATAACCTTTAATACTTTTTTTCTTCAGTTAACTAATTAAGCTGCTATTCTTAAGGCTTTCAATAGAAAACGTTGTAAGAGTAGAGCAGGAAGGAAAAGGTGAAGGGCTTCTTGCACGGTTCAGAAGAACTTTGAATGAACACAAGGGGGAGGGAGGAGGGAAGAGAATGATATAAAAGGAAGGGGGTTTTTTAATTCACTTTGACTATGAAAGTACTCTTGCTGTAAATGACTTGCAGGTTTTTGAGTTTAAGAAGCCATACCATGAGGGCATGAAAAATACTTGAGCACAGGAGTGCAGCTTACCTGGGAGGGAGCCTGCCAATTTAGTCATGTTTTCCAGAACTTCAGTTGTTCTTTTAGCATTTTTCTGAAACCTTTCCAATTTTGCTGTTGGACATATTAATTCCATGTTTCTGAAACCTGCTATATATCCCTTATGCTTTCCATGTGTTCTACAAAGTTACCATTATACACAAGGATGTAATTTGTATACGGGTATGGTACATACTTTAACCCCAACTTCTGCAGTATTTATTTCTACTACTCTTGGTATAGAGCAAATATCTTGATTAAGACTATACAGTTTTAAGCCACTTTAAACCAATAAGATGTACCATATATAATGAGTAGCTGTGTTGATCTATTGAACCTTGATTTAATATAAAGTGTCTAACTCCTCCGGAGTCTTTTAAATCCAAGAAATAAATTTTCTTTCTCATGTGGGTTTTCTCATAAATTTCCTCAAGTCTATGCATATGCATAGTCCTGGGTAGCACTCCCTCTTTGGACCACTTATTTATGATGTGCAAGAGACTGTTTTCAATTTTGTACTCCACTTCTGCTGGAGAGATCTTTTAAATGTACTTTTACCTCTTTATCTGAGAACAGAAATAGAATGTTTCAGGCAGATTTCTTGTTATATGATTTGAGAGGCATCTGTAGATGATAAATAAATCCAGTTCATTTCTGATTTCATTTCCTGCAAATGCTTGGGCTCCTGTTTCAGCAACCTGCCTCTGTACATCTAAGTGACTTTGCTTTATTTGGTTTTACCAAAATATTTTTCATTTGGCTCTCTCAGCCCTTTTCTTTGTGCACCTAACTCACAGTAATAGCTCCTTTCCTATCAGCAGTCTGTCACCAAATGAAGTATCACTTTTGTGAGTGAAGGGCTATAAAGCAGTGTACCTGGTGACTGAAGTTTTGTAGACTCATGTGTTAGGAAAATGAGATAACCATGTGTAGCTAACCAAAGTCCATCTCTAGCCTGGATAGAGAATTTAAAGGATTGGAATCTATGGCTTGAAGATCAGTGTCTGCTTGGGTTTTAAATGACAAATTTCATACCCCTCTTAAGACAGAGCACTGTTTACATCTCTTATCCTTTGCTCTTTCTCACGTACAGTATAATGAGTTCTTCTCAACTTGGATAGGGGACATGCAAAAAATATATCATAGACTACTGGTAGGAGGTCTTACTAACTAGCCAGTGGTAGTAATTACTTGTTTATCTATGCATTGTTGAAAAGGAGATAATTCATTGAGGAAAGAATGAAAGTTTGTTGCATTAGGGAAGAAATAGCTGATCAAAATTCTGTATCTAAACAGACAGTTGATCCTGGGATACTATGCAAGAATCTGTGGGCCAAAGTGAGCAAGTGAGAAGAAGCTTGGCTCCATTTTTCTAAAATAGTTAGCCCAGGTATCTGGAAGGGTAGGGTCTCCATTCTTAAGGACATTATTGTGCCTCCTTGTATTAATATTTTGATTTAAAACAAATACTTAAGAATAATTCTGAATCATAATTCTGAGATCATGAAACATAACATAGGATTCTTCCTTTCTAGATGTCTGTCCTAACCTTTCAGGCTCTAAGCTTATGGTGTGCTCAGTATTTTCTTGGGTGTAACTAAGAAGATTTCTCTAATCATTTGCTGTGAAGATGAGCTCAGTTACTGCTACTTCTGAGTGTCTTTGAAAAGACAGAACTGCCTTATTTTTCCCTCCCTACATGACTTCAGTGTATTGTTTTTCAGCACAGGATTCTGGATTTCGGTTAAGAAACATACATCAGTTCTGGTTGAGATACTTAGGCTATAGAGCAATGAAAGGCGAGCCATAGATCTTGCCACACATTTTATATTGTGTATTCATTGTTAGGCTCAGCTTGATGAACAGGCTTTGGAGCACCATTCTGAGTGGCTTGATGGGCTGGTTTTATAGTAAGCTCTTGCTTGTGTGAATTTGCTTTTTTGCCAGAAAAAATGCTTCTCCATTTCAGGTAAGTCTTATTATTTGAATTGAAAAATGTCTTTCTTTGGTAGGAGGCATGGATTTTTAGTGGCACAGAGGAGAAGGTACACAGTGTACATGATTTCCATTGCTAGTACTTAAACAAAGAGGTGTTAGTACACATCTAGAGGGGCAAGGCAGGAATACTCCAATAGGAATATCAGCAATCCCAGATTGACTTAGATTACTCATGATGCTTCATGCTGACTCTTCCCAATCTACTGGACAGACTAATACATAGATAAATATGGTTTTGAATTCCTAGATAGGATTTTTGCTCTCGTAGCACTTGGTTGCCTGATTATGGAATCAAGATTCTGAGGGGAATTATCAAAGTGTTCAGACTCACTCAAAAATGTATGTCTTAGAGATTGATTGATTTAAGTGTGAAATGTTAGAAAAATATAGCTGCTTTATTGCAGTTCATCTTTTCCAGTAGAGGTCTGATATTCTGGAAGATGAGTTTAGTTTAAAATGTAGCACAAACTCTTTCCTTATTTGTTCTGTGCTATTATTCACACAATTGGTATGTTTGCTGTAGCTGAAACCATTTCTTTGTAAAATCTGAAAGCCTACTAGTTGGAAAAGCCATTGAAGAAACAGAATATCTGCTCTAGCTATTAGAAGGAGTAGGAGAGAAGTAAAATGTATGAGCAGAATAAAGCAGTAAAAATAACGTTTTTGCTTAAATCTAAAATAACATTTTATGTTTCTTATCTAGAAATAGATTTTATGGTATATGAGGAGAAAGAAATTAATTAGCATGTTAGTGTTCACAAATAGTATGTTGTCAAATTTATGTTTTAGTAACTGGGACATTTAACAATTTGTATAATAAACATCAACATGAATCTTAGCATCAGCTCTCGCTGCTTTGTCCCTTAGTCACAGGCTCCTCATTTGTCCCTGCCTTTTTCTCCAGAAGGTTGTACCTACTTAGGACTAACTGACAACTGTGGCATATCTGTTTTCATGAGGCCCTTTCCAGGGTGGTGTGTATCGTTCTCAGTATGCTTAGTCTGCTGTCCTCTACAAATCACATGCTCTGGAAACGCTGGGTGTGAGCAGGCTGAACTGAACATAGAAAGGATCCAGGATGAAGGCTACTTGCAAAGAATTTCAATGAAACTGAGGGTCAAAAGTGTTTCTGTGAGTTAAACAGTTGTGAAAGGAAAATACTATCTATCTGCATCTTCGTTCTCCCACAAAGGTGATGCAGAGGATTCAACCACAGTGAGTTTACAATAACTGTAATTTTGAATTAAGCACGTTATGTATCAGGCAAGATTACAGATAATCTGACGTGCCTGAAGCCTAACAGACTTTAAAATATAGAAAACTGATAACTGCTAGGATGATCCCAAGTTCAAGGGAATATTATAATTCTGTACACTAAGGTAGTCTGCAGCAGGTTTTAGGAGGCTTTTTGTAAGTTGCTTGAAAAGCTGTTCTCACTTCTCTTATTGTGTATCTTACTCTGCCTATCTCTATAACCTTGAGTTTCAAGGTTGACATGAGAATGTCTCAAATCATGTTATGTGGATTATCACTATTCTCATATTGGTCACCATGCCTCACTAATACAGCAAAATAGCTAACAGGATGCAGTGCACTTGCTCACTCAAGATGCGAAATTGTCTGAAGTGAGGAAGTTGCCAAAAAGTCTGAAAAGAATTTTATGGAATTCTTACATGTTTTTTCCTCCTCACAGATTGCTGAAATAATGTGCTTAATCCATAGGAAACTGTGAATCTGGTGTAGAAGTAGAGTGAGAAAGAAGAGATTTTGTTTCAGGATTTCATAACTGAATGGATTATGAGGTGGGAGGGTAGGGGAAAGGAGCTTAATTTTTGTACTTTTTCTTTGTGTATGTGCCAGTGCTTTTATTAGTAATCAAGTTCCTTTGGTTCCCATTACATAGTTACCCATCTGTGCCCACTAAAGAGGGGGGAACTGGGTAGAAAAACACATTAATGAAACTGTCGACTTTGAATTCCTGGAGCTTCTTTCAAAGTCTTTAAAAAGAATATCACATTGACACTGTTTCTGATCTATGGAAAAAATGCAATTTTGAAGAAAAACATAAATTACATAAAGGTCAGAAGGCAGTAAATCCATCTAGAATTTAATTTCGACAACACTCAAATGCTGAATTACTTGATGGCCTCTGCTCTTCTGCACAGTTCCCAGTTGGTCCTGCTTGTTTATACCTAGGTTCTCTTTACTTTTGTTATTTCCTTTGTTTCATTAATTCTATATAGTGATTATCTATGTTATATTGTTAATATGCAAAGTAGTTTGTTATGAGTTATTCTGGTGGGACAAGTCTCTGAAAGCAAGCTTCTTTGCCTTACCTTCCAGCTTCCATCTCCAGCTTCTACTGGTTTCCTGTCTCGTGCAAATTTACTTCCATTAATTTCAAAATATCATAGATCATTTCAATGAAAATTATTTTTATATCAGTATTTTTAGTAGAAAATAAATTGTTTCTCTTATTTTCAGATGGGCACATTTAAGGCACATGATGGTGAATATTTTTTAGAACCTCTGATGAAAACAGATGGAGGTGAACATGAAGATGAGCATAACAAACCACATCTTATATACAGGCATGAAGAACTTAAAAATTATCAGAAATCCCATAAACCTTGTGAAGTTTCAGGTATAGTCATACTTTTAAGTTTCAATGTAACTTTTTCAAATGTCAGATGTTTTAAAAAAAGAAGATTTAATTCTTGAGAATATTTATCTCCAGATTGTTCCAGTAGAACATACATGTTTCTTTCATGTAGGTTTGGCAGCCATTTCTTTTTTCCAGTGGCTAATTCAAATGTAGGACAAAATGGGCATATAAAAACAAATCATGATATCGCAAGAACTTCTCTGTGGGTTTTCTTTCACACCTCCATTGTCCCATATATAAACATCTAAAGAGTAGATCCACAGAAATTGTTGCTTATATTCATAAAAGATGCTGAACTTATTTTAAGTCTAACAGATATTAAGGAAGACATATGCCCTGTTTTATGAAAGTGTCTAATATTACCTATTAATGTAGATTTTTGTCCGTATGAGTATTTTAATAAATTATTCATACTGCATATTAATATTTAGTTTTATTTAAAGTGATTTACAAGCATACTATTAGGATGTGACAAGTGAATGATTGTACTTTCATAGCTTCACAGCATATAAGTTAATCATTAAGCAAAGTAAACTGAGAGAACACATTCAGTGAAGGTGCCTATGAAAGACAAAAAAGCTTTATAACACCATGAAGCCATGAGTAGAGCACACTGTGCTTCAAACTCATATGTGTTTTTTTTTTAGTGAGGCAGAAAACTTTCAGTAGCTTTTCATAGTTATGCATGCATCTTTGTAGTCTGAAAGAATATGATGTGAGAAAGGCACCTGTGGCTGCCATCAAAGTACAAAAACTAGATAAGAGTGGAATTAGAAAGGACCTATTTGAAATTGTAGGTGTCCATAGACTCACTCTAAACACTGGGATACCATCTGCTTTGGGATGTAATGGTATAGAAGCCTTTGAAGATCCTGCCTGAGCGATGCACTTCTTAACCTTTACTATTATACTATTGCCATGTAAAAAATATTTTAATTGTCTCTTAGTTTGGAGGTATATGAGTAGGGCCTGTATTTCCTTTCGAACCTGATCCTCCATAATGAATATTAATAAAGGAAGTCACTGAAGGCTTTTGATGTGTACTTGCTTATGAAGTAAACTCCGTATTTATATAAGTATAATGTTATATGAGTGAAAAAGTCAGTAGAGACTTGAATTCTGTCTTTGTTATGGTTTGTTTTGATTGATTCTCTTGATGTCAAAGGTTTGAGTGTAAAAAAGACGTATTTTGTTTAATTAACTTGCTTCCTTTGTTGACCTGCTTAAGCTGTAGTAGCAGTAGCTTATTTCCTTTCAGCCTGCCTATTTGGATTATACTGCATTTGAGGAACTCAACACTACTGCTGTCTCTTAACTACTTTAAAACAATTATTCCTTATATAATAAAACTATATGGTAACATACAAGAAATCTAGTTTGATCTTCCTATTACAGCCTCCCATGTTTAATGTTGTGGGTTTTTTTTTTTAATTCTTGCNTAATTTCAAATTAATATGGCTCAGACTTTGGGGCAGCATCATTTAGTTGACCTCCTTCTGTGGTGAATTCTTCACTTCTTGTATTGATTTAAGATATAGTACAATAAGCTCTATAAAATCAAAAGGTTTACTATGACGTCTGTTGAAACTTTTTGGCTTTTTTAGGAAAAGGCATGCTGAAATATTCTGCATAGCAATTATTTCTGGATTTCTGTCTTTCCATCTATTCAAGAAGCTTAATTTATATGAAACAGCATTTAACATTGGGCTTGCAAATTGACACCTACAGATAGGGATCTATGGAAATACTTGCTTTAAATAACAGAGAGCTAAT
>VYZX01023466.1:296362-306906 GCA_013401335.1 Brachypteracias leptosomus
AACTTGCTGCTATAGGATACTGTTTTATGAGTGGAAAATAGGAACTGAAATATACTGCTAAATATTTTTAGGGTTTTAAGTGTCTCGTCACTCATCCAATTCACCCTGAAAAGGCTTAACTCCCAGCATGTAAGTAATCCCATTGAACTGGAATAGGAATGTATTTTCTTATTTCTTTAACTCATCTTGGCAAGATGAGTATTCACAGTATTTACACTATGTCTTAGAAATATTTACTAGTTCTGATTGAAATATGGATTTAAAAGTAACAGGAATAATTTTGCTGTAGGACTTTATCAAAACTTTTGTATTGAAATACAGTAAATACTGGCATTATTCAATGTGAAATTATAAATAAAATAATACAGAAATCTGTGACTGCTTCACTCACAATGGTCTTTCTTCTTCTTCCATGTTGCATCAGCAAAGCAGGCAGTAGGTCCTGCCTTAACAGATTTAGTAGCTAGAGCACTCTTACCTTAAGCACATTGTTGTGACAGTTCAAAGTACATAACACAAAGGCTTGATCTTAGCAACTGAAATAATCCATTAAGACACTGGAGGTTACTGTAAAAGCACCAAAATCTCATCAAATCTGATTCCATAATACATTTTGAGGCACTTTCCTCATTTTATGAAGAAAACTTGACATATAAAACCACCTGTGGTAGGGCTGTATTTTGGCCAGCTCAGATCACGAACTTGGCTGACTGCCTAGTCATGTGAGTGCCGGAGTTGGAGCATGGGAGGAGGGCAGCCATGCACTCAAGGAGAGGATTGAGACAGCATCAATTTATATCCTTTAACTTGCTGTGAGACAGTGGAATCATAAAATAGCATTATATAATAGTAGAATAGTACCATTATCACAATGGTATTAAAAGCTGGTATTTTTAATTATCAAGACAAGTTCCTAACTTGGACTGCACACAAATGGCTCTGAGTCTCCATTGCTTTGTTCTTCATGTAGTCCTTCAGATCTTTGCAAATCAAACTGCTGATGAAGTACTTTGAAATAGTTGCTGTCATTTTAGTGATGTTTTGTGACTGTCATAATTTACTGAGATGTAAAATGTAAGGCAGTGCGTAACAAACAGATCTTGAACAGCAAAAAAACTTCTTCAGTTAGTCTTGTTTATACTTTTCTCCTATTCTGGAAGCTAATCATTGGCATTGATTGTGAAATATTTTGTGTGGAAAGATCCTGTGCACAAGTGTGCTGCCCCGTCACTAAAATGATTTAGTCCTAATATACATGGGATGAATGTAAAGAATGTTTTTGTACATCCTCTGCAATTCATACTGTACAACTGGTAACAGCTCATCTTTCCATAACACTCTGGGAAAACACAAATGTGTACTAGCATTTACCCAGTAGGCTTGAACATTTGTTGGTTAATCATTTTATTTCTATGACTAGCATCTGAAAGGCAATAAATGTTTTTAAATACAAATCTAGTGGTGAGTGTATTGCTCCTTGCATCCATTTTTACCCTTTTTCATTTAGGTCAGTATATTACTACTATTGCTGAAGGAATGTTCAGTGCTTTTTATCTCTCATTCGGTGAAATCTAGAGAGCCAGCACAAAGACATCTGTTTTTTGCTTAAGCTCTCTACCTTATTGTGTTGGTTCTTCTGCATATATAAAACCATGTGATCATGTGCACTTGGACATGGCTAAAATGAAAATGGATATTTGATTATACACCAATGAATATACATAGCTGGAAACAATTATTTTCAAAGTATAGAATCATAGAACCCTACTTCCAACCCCCTTGCCATAGGCAGGGACACCTGCCACTAGACCAGGTTGCTCAAATCCCATCCAACCTAGTCTTGAACACATCCAGCGTTGGGGCATCTACAACCTCCCTGGACAACCTGTTCCAGTGACTCACCACCCTCAGAGTGGAAAACTTCTTCCTAATTATTCCTTCTATCTTACTTTAAACTGGAGAAGGCCATTACCCCTCATACTATTACAAGTTCTTGTTAAAAGTCCCTCCCCAACTTTCTTGTAGGCCCCCTTCAGATACTAGAAGTCCACAATGAGGTCTCCCTGGAGTCTTCTCCAGGCTGAACAACCCCATCTCTCTCAGCCTATCTTCATAGGAGAGGCATTCCAGCCCTCATACAAAATCATTCATGCCAAGTTCTCTGAGCTAGATCTGTTGCTTATCAGGGCACATGGCTATCTATATGGTTATAAAAATCCCTACTATTTTAAAAATTGTGACTGTCCTTGTATTCCAGCTCTAGGATACCTGTATATTAAATGTCATAATGCCTCATACCTCACTACATCTTGAGGCCCACCAGAAGTATTGGAGTCAGCGGTGTGCCCAGGTGGCCAAGATGACCAACAGCACCCTGGCTTCTGTGTGTACTGTTTAATTATGACAAAGGCCTTGGCCTAAGCTCCCTGGGACTTGTCTCATGTATGAGGAGTCATCATCTTGAGAGGCACCACTCTATGTCTTTCTCTGAGTAGCTTCCAATGTCTAGAGAAGCCTGGCTATGGTTGTGCCTTGTGGAATGATCTTTTCAGGTAGTTTCTTTCAGATATTGAAAGGAAGGATGCTTTGACATCAGAGCTGTACAGGATGGTATTTGATGTGATCTGATTATAGCCTTGGTCCATAATTTCATCAAAAGGCTGTAAATGATGATGACCAAGTCACTGTTTACTGAGTTATTGCACTATTAAAGGGATATCTTTGCAACCATCTCTGTCCCAAGTTAGAGACAGGACAGACCACAGGCATTCCTGGCAGGGTGACTCAGCCTTTAAAAGGGTTGTATTCTCCTTTTGCCTCCACTAGAGCACAACAGAGAGTCATCTGCAACCTCTATTTGGCTAACTTAGGGGATGGTAGACTGAAGAGGACTTGGATGAGGGGACAGGAGATAAACTCATAGAGGAAAAAAATGGTAACTCCAAGGTGTGTAGGTACACTTGTGCAAGTTTGCGTGAGAAATCTCTGCTGGCATCAGGTTCCACAGTGGAAAGCACCGGTTTGTACAGGAATATGGATGGAGCAGAATAGGAGTAGCACCATCAGAAATAGCACAGCTCTTGCTCATTCTCTCAGTAAAACAATAAATACTGATTACTTCTTTATCTCATGACTTCAGACAATTCTGGGATCTTACAAAATATATGATAGAATCAGGATATGACAATGGAAGAAGTGAAAGAGAAATCTCCCAGATCCTGGATATCTTACATCCTTTCAGCACTACAGTGATAAGTTATGAGGTTGTTGGAGCCTGCAAAAGACATGTGAGCTAAGAGTTGATACTGTGTTTCTTTCAAGGGATAGGAATGTTTGTGTTCTTCTGGTCCCATGGTTAGGTGTAACAAACTAGGAAAGAAAAAGAGGTCTTATGATACACCATTTAGGAAAAAGGAGTTGAGGAAGTCAAATTCCATTGGGATATAAAATTTACTTATATTCCAGCCTTCAGATGTACTTTCTTGTTTAGTAACCCCTTTTCTAAATAGGGCATTTTGCCACATTTCACAGTCCCAGTTTAATGGACAATTACAACAGGGATATCAAGAGAACATAAACCTTGTTGTGACCGAGTTCCTTTCTGTCACCTGGCAGCCAGAGCTGCGGCGATGCCAAGATCTGGCTTAATCTTTGAGAATTTCATGAAAATGAAATCTGTGATCCTTGCACTGAAGGGTAACTAGCCTCATTTGTATATATTATTTTTTTTCTTCCTTTGTTGGTGTGTGGTTTGCACTGTTCTGTGGTGTGGATGCTGATTTTAAGAGTCTGAAAAGTCTCTTGAAACTAATTTCCCTTTGTCTTGGCTATTACCTCCTGCTTCTGTGAAGCCAGGATTTAGATCATTGCAAAGCAAGTAGATCTGGAATTGTAAAGCAACAGTGTGTTCTATCAAATTCCTATCCCATTTCATCATCCTTTTTCATGAATGCTTCCAGTAAGAGAGCATTGAAAGAGGTATCCTTAGAATACAGGAGCAGGGAGTACTTATCCCTTTATATTTTTCATTAAAAATAAGAATCTCATATTCCAGATCTTTTCCCTGCATTTATCTATCACTTCAAGCCTCAGCTGATAATCTTTAGCCTGTGCAGTTCCCTAGGTAAATCTTCAAGTTTGATTTGGTTTTCAGTTCTCAGGATTTTCCTTTACACGTGTTCAGCTACCCTGCAGCCTATACCTTATTTCAGTGGTAAGGCCATCACTTTATCAGCACAAAGTTTTGCTCTTTGATCTTTCAGAAGCAGTGGTAATACCTAAATGTTAGGAAGTCATGAAAGTGCTCATGAGACAAAGGATCCATGCCTTGAATCAAACATAGGGTTAATCAGAGCACTGTTACTTATATGTTTAGCACAAGCTTACCTGACTCCAGTGTGAGAGAGAGTATACTTCGGATTCTGACAAGAACTGCTGGCCTCTGGCATCTAAGTGATGTTATTTAATGACTGCATCCGTGGACAGGGGAAGAGCTACAGATGCCATCTCCCTGGACTTCTGTATGGCCTTTGATACAGTTCCCCACAACATTCTGGCTGCTAAATTAGAAAGATATAGGTTTGATGGGGGAACTGTTAGATGGATAAGGAATTGGCTGGATNGGATAGGAATGTTTGTGTTCTTCTGGTCCCATGGTTAGGTGTAACAAACTAGGAAAGAAAAAGAGGTCTTATGATACACCATTTAGGAAAAAGGAGTTGAGGAAGTCAAATTCCATTGGGATATAAAATTTACTTATATTCCAGCCTTCAGATGTACTTTCTTGTTTAGTAACCCCTTTTCTAAATAGGGCATTTTGCCACATTTCACAGTCCCAGTTTAATGGACAATTACAACAGGGATATCAAGAGAACATAAACCTTGTTGTGACCGAGTTCCTTTCTGTCACCTGGCAGCCAGAGCTGCGGCGATGCCAAGATCTGGCTTAATCTTTGAGAATTTCATGAAAATGAAATCTGTGATCCTTGCACTGAAGGGTAACTAGCCTCATTTGTATATATTATTTTTTTTCTTCCTTTGTTGGTGTGTGGTTTGCACTGTTCTGTGGTGTGGATGCTGATTTTAAGAGTCTGAAAAGTCTCTTGAAACTAATTTCCCTTTGTCTTGGCTATTACCTCCTGCTTCTGTGAAGCCAGGATTTAGATCATTGCAAAGCAAGTAGATCTGGAATTGTAAAGCAACAGTGTGTTCTATCAAATTCCTATCCCATTTCATCATCCTTTTTCATGAATGCTTCCAGTAAGAGAGCATTGAAAGAGGTATCCTTAGAATACAGGAGCAGGGAGTACTTATCCCTTTATATTTTTCATTAAAAATAAGAATCTCATATTCCAGATCTTTTCCCTGCATTTATCTATCACTTCAAGCCTCAGCTGATAATCTTTAGCCTGTGCAGTTCCCTAGGTAAATCTTCAAGTTTGATTTGGTTTTCAGTTCTCAGGATTTTCCTTTACACGTGTTCAGCTACCCTGCAGCCTATACCTTATTTCAGTGGTAAGGCCATCACTTTATCAGCACAAAGTTTTGCTCTTTGATCTTTCAGAAGCAGTGGTAATACCTAAATGTTAGGAAGTCATGAAAGTGCTCATGAGACAAAGGATCCATGCCTTGAATCAAACATAGGGTTAATCAGAGCACTGTTACTTATATGTTTAGCACAAGCTTACCTGACTCCAGTGTGAGAGAGAGTATACTTCGGATTCTGACAAGAACTGCTGGCCTCTGGCATCTAAGTGATGTTATTTAATGACTGCATCCGTGGACAGGGGAAGAGCTACAGATGCCATCTCCCTGGACTTCTGTATGGCCTTTGATACAGTTCCCCACAACATTCTGGCTGCTAAATTAGAAAGATATAGGTTTGATGGGGGAACTGTTAGATGGATAAGGAATTGGCTGGATGACTATGTCCAAAGAGTCAATGGCGCAATATCCAAGTGGAAACCAGTAATGAGTGGTGTGCCTCAGAGGTCTACATTGTGACTAATGCTATTTAATACCTGCATCAATGACATAGTAGGATTGAGTTTGCAGATGATACCAAGATCAGTGCTGCAGTTGACATGCCTGAGGGAAGAGATGCTACGCAGAGCAACCTTGACAGGCTTAAGGAGTGGGCCCACGTGAACCTCATAAAGATCAACAAGGCCAAGTGCAAGATCTTGCAGCTGTGTTGGGGCAATCCCCAGTATTGTTGCAGACTGGGAGATGAACAGATTGAGAGCAGCCCTGTGGACCTGGGGTTGCTGGTGGATGAGAAACTGAACATGAGCTTGCAATGTGCACTTGCAGCCCAGAAAGCAAATGGTATCCTGGGCTGCATAAAAAGCAGCATGGCCAGCAGGTTGAAGGATGTGATTCTCCCTCTTTACACTGCTTTCATGAGGCCCCACCTGGCATACTGTGTCCATTTCTGGGGCCCCCAGTACAAGAAAGATGTGGAGCTGTTGGAGCAAATCCAGATGGCCACAAAAATGATCAGAGGGCTGGAACACCTCTCCTGTGAAGAAAGGCTGAGAGAGCTGGGGTTGTTCAGCCTGGAGAAGAGAGAGCTCCAGGGAGATTGTATTGCAGTCTTTCAATATAGAAAGAAGACTCATAAGATCAAGAGAGAATCTCTGCTGAGGCCTGTAGTTGACAGGACAGGGGATAACAGTTTTAAACTGGAAGAGGATATGTTCAGATTGGATATTCTCTGGAGACGTTTAAAGCCCACCTGGACGTGTTCCTGTGCAACTTGGTCTAGGTGATCCTGCTCCAGTGGGGGGATTGGACTAGATGATCTTTCAAGGTCCCTTCCAATCCCTAACACTCTGTGATTCTGTGATATAAGGAAGAATTTTTTTATGATGATGGTGATGATATGCTGGAACAGGTTGCCCAGAGGTGTTATGGATGTGTTCCATCCTTTTAAGTGTTGAAGGTCAGGTTGGACAGGATTTGAGCAACCTGATCTAGTAAATGATGTCCATGCATGTGGCCGGGGGGGTCAGACTAAATGATCCTGTTTCCTCTTTGCTAAAGAGAAATAAAACTTGAGGTAGTTGGGCTGGATTTAATCTCTGTTAGCCTCATACATCTGAAAATTAGACATATCCTCTCCCTCCATAGTAAAAGGATGAAGAAATGAAATATCTTACTGTCTTGTATAAAAATACATATATCTAAATATGTATCTTCAAATAGTCTACACAGTGGTTCATTCTTTCTCCTTCTCCATTGATTGTTGAAGGAGTGTAGATAGCTCACTTACTTTTAGTTACATGAGCTGAGATGAATTTGATAATTGTGTTATGTTATTCTAAGATGACAATTCATTCAGGAACATACCTTGACCTTTGTGATATTTCACAGGGAGGATAAATATCCAGAAATATTCTTTCTAGCTTTATGAAAGTGGATCTCAAGAGATAAGAATGCATTATGAGCTTGATAGTTTGTGGTAGTTTAGAAGTAGTTTTGATAGTAGCAAAATGGTTGTTTATTCCATTCAAATTCAGATAACCCCTTTTGCCTAAATACTACTTCAGCCTTTACAGGCACCTTTTCTTTGGTAAAGGTATTCAATGCCTTGTTGAACTCTTCAGTGAGTGCTTGAGAGATGTTCCTTATTCCCACCTCACAATAACTGGACATTTGCTGGTTAGTAACCAAGAACAGGGTGCATATGGAAGGAAGTAGACAATAGCTGTGCTGCTCTGAAATGTGTTCTCCACGTGGATTCCAAAACTTGGCTCCTTCCCTGTCCTCTTATCAAATCCTCTGTTTCCACCTTCTGTATCAACAAAAGGATGAAGGACAATGCTGCCCATTGTGCTCCCTCCAATTTAGAGATAGAGAGGGTAGGAGTCAGGAGCCAATGCTGTCTCAGTTCCAACTTTCAGCTGAGTTACTTGGTCTCAGGTCTACAGGATTCATACACAGCAAGGCTGTGGTTTCACTAGCAATTTGAGCCAGTTCAAGTGTAGGCTACATTTGAAAGAAGTTTGTTCTTCTGCACCTTTCCCTCTGTCAGCACCTGTGTTGGAGGGGCTGCACCAGGAATGAGATCATGTTAATCAATATATCAAGGTTAAAAAAAAAAATAAAAAATTTTTAAAAATACTGTTTTGCAGCTGGATCAGTTCCTTGATCCTGTTTGTTTGGTCTTGCAGCCTTAGCACAAGCCAGAAGGGAGGAAACCCAGTACTTTTGTGTATGGTGGCAACTCTTACTTAGAGAAGGCTGTCGTTCCACAGCTGCTTTAACTGTAGAATCCACATGGATGGGATAACTGAAGTTGTTATTGAGAAATAATAAACTTTTTTGCTGCTTTTATGAAAAATAACTTTCAAAGTGGTTCACTTTGGTGTATGGAATTGACTAATGATTTCTATTATCTGGCTGCAAGATTATATAAAAATGCCACTTGGGTATGTAAATATGAATTTTATGAATGAGGAACAGAGCATTTGTATGTGTCGTGTATGTTTTCAATACAGGTTTACAACTCAGCCCAGCTTCCATTAAAAGCAAAGGCAAAAACTTACTGGGTCAAAGTCACTTTCTACAACCCTATAATAGTGATATTAATATCAATAATATTGATTCTACAAATCATCTGCATAAACCAGCTTATGTGTGTGACAGTTGCAGTAAGGTTATTTTTGTTCTTTCTTTGATATTTTATCAATAAACTACAGATAATAAGTATACTTTTTTGTGCATTCCAAAAGTACCAGATGAGTTTAACATTCTAATCTTTTGCCTTTTTTCTCTCCAGGTTGCAGCTATCTATAAAGATTCAAGTATTGGAAATCTTATAAATATAGTTATTGTAAAATTAATTGTAATTCACAATGAACAGGTAGGAAAAATAAATACTATAAAGATTTCTTTCTAATGGAAGAAACAAAATACATGAATTTGCAATGTAATTACAAAGCTTAAAATTTTATAATACAAAATTTTTTAACTATAAAATTTTGTTTTAAAATAAGAGACTAAATGTCAAGTATGAGGTTAACTGCAGAGCCTTGATTTAATGCCTGTATATCCCTATCTCTCTATTAGCACCTCCTGTTGACCTAAATGGGCATAAATCAGATAGTATATGAAAGCTTAGGGCTAACTACCTAAAGTGTGGTTAGATGCATGGAAACACGACAGGGAAACTACAGCTTTTGTAGGGGGTCTTGATGGAGGGGTTTCAGCCCTTAGAGCAGTAATATTTTAAGATTTTAAGAAGTATAACCATTTCAAATGCAAGTTTTTGTATTTATTTATCATAAATGTTTTATTATTTTATTTTAGAAAAATATTTGACACGTGATGCAAACTCACATACAGTGATGAAAATAATGGGTTCTCATGACAATGACTTGTAGCTAAATTAATACCTGATCTTACAAACAAACCCATATGAGTGAACTCTTTCCTGCTGACTTCCTTGCTATGCATAGTCATTGTTTTGCAGATTAGGGGCACAAATAATGAAGTTATAAATGCAAGCACATTAATATTAAAACACTTACTTGTTTTTTTCTGGCCATTTCTTGCTTAGGAAGGACCAGCTATCACTTTTAATGCAGCTACTACTCTTCGTAATTTTTGCTTATGGCAGCAAACACAGAACACTTTGGATGATGCTCACCCTTCTCATCATGATACTGCTGTTCTCATCACTAGGTACAGTATCTGAAACAGCCATAGTTACTCAGCTAGGTGAGACAAATGCTTTGGTTTCTTTTTTACAACATCATTTTTTAACCATTCCACTGATATTGTTCATAGATAATTGAAGTAAATACTGTCTTGCACTTCCCAAGCCACTGATTATCAGTACATGCGCAATTACTTTGACAGTGCTATCTTGTTAGCTAACCATCATTAGCCTTTCATTAAAGATGATGGAACTTGCTTAGACCTGAAATTGTTGCAAAGAAATTAAGTCTTTAGCCATTGTATGTGTAAGTGCTAGGGACAGAGTGTTGTATGTAATGGAATCAGCTGTAGGGATGCAGTGGTGGTCGGCTCCTGATAACCCAGGCATAACCAAAAGCTTACAAATGGAAAACATTTAAGTATTAGTATATTTAATTCCTGTACACCGCCTCAGTGAAAGTTCTGATGTCCATTCACTGAAACACATTCTCTCTTTTGCTGTTCTTTTTCGTTATTTCCCCCCCTCACCAGTGTTCAAGCTGGACACACTCCAGCACTTCAAACTGTTTGATAATTGTCCTGAATTTTGTGTTGTTGTTTTGGCAGATGGTCCACGGCATAAGGTAGTTTCAAGTATACTGTAATCTGCATGTTTTTCAGCAGCATTTCATGCTTGATCTGCCTTCTGCATTATAGTGGAATAACATAGAAAGCAATACTGTGAGCTTAGTCTGGTGAATTTAAATTACTTCTTTCACTAGAATGCAAATTGTTTGAATGGACTATAAGATTAAAAGTTGAGAATTAGATTTGCAATTGTTGTAATTCAGAAATGGTCTTTTATTTGTTGTAATAATTTTAAATAAATTTTTTCCTTCAAG
>VYZX01023468.1:0-13863 GCA_013401335.1 Brachypteracias leptosomus
CCTTAAACCACAACAATGTGTAATAGAAGAAGATAATTTATAGCAACGTGGTAGACTTTGAACCAAAAACATTAAAAACATGTACATTAACAGAATAATTAACAGCCCAGCTGGTTTTACAGCCAATACCATTTTTCATATCAAGTCATTTAGAAAATATTTCTTAACTGTGCAGGCTTCATCAACTACTTTGTCAATGTGAAAAGCTGCTGACACTTTCATAAAGTTGTATTGCAGTAAAAAAGGATATTTATGTTGTATTAGCAGTGACGGGTATTTTTTGTGACATGATTTTTGGGCCTCAAGATTGTTTTACAAGTTATATGCTTTTCTTTGAATGTTTTCTAAATCCAATCTGTGTTAAAAATCAGTAAATAAAATTTGTAAATTGGAGTCAATCTTTCAGAAATCCACATATATGGGGAGGCCCTGAATCAGCAAAATGAAGCCTGTACATAGCCAGTTTAAAACTAGGTTTTGGTATCAGGCTGCTAACCTTGTTAAATACGTACCTGAATTTAAAACTTTCCTGAATATGATAAATTAACAATCTCAGAAATCTTAAGTTTTGAAAGGCATTTGAATTTGGGATAATTTCTTTAGTTGATTATTGTACTTGGAAGTGAATCTTCTATTTCTAACCATTTAAATCTTTCTCAAAACTTGTGTTCTTGTGTGACCTCTGCAAATTATTCTCAGTCTAAAGGCAAACTTCTATGGCGAGGTTATACACCATCCAGTATTCCCTGTTTCCTCACTAATCATTCCCTAATATTCATCGGCATATTAAGTGAAGTGAAAGCAAATATTTCATCTCCTTCAGTTGAGTTTTCAAATTCTTTTCCTATGTGGTTTTATGGGTACCAATAACGGGCAAGTTTCAAAGACTGATACACATGAGCCTGTCAAAAGGCATGTTGTCTAATCATGTGTTGTGCAATCAGATGTTTGAACTATTTTCTAGCTTGAGAAATTGAAGACCTCTCTATTGCATTCATTGCATTAATCTTGGCATAGGAGATGGAAAATTAAAGTCTTTACTTGTTTTTGAGGGGAAAAAAAAGGTCAAATTATTAGTTACTAAGAAAGATAAATTAATTAAATTGTCTTAGGTAGGATGGAAATTGAGTTTATATGAATGAAAGAGGCCTACCAGTAAGTCATTCAATGTGGATTAAAATAATTGTATTTTTTTTAAGTGTTAGTGTGTGTTAATAGTAAGATTTTCTTTATCTTTATCAGCACTATAAGCACCATGAAACTAGCACAATGAGTTATGTGGTGCAAACATCCTGAACATTATTACAAGGATTTCCAAGGAGAAGAATTAGCATAAAGCATATACAATTAATGTCATCTAGAGGGTTCATTTTTGTGTTGGCCCTCAAAGAAATTCAGAACAGAAATGAAAGTCAAAGATGAAGCTGTTTTCATACTCCCAAAGCAGCGTTCATATATATTGCATGGAAGCTTCATGGGCATGGAGATCACCATTTTTATTTGAACAGCACAGCTAAGTCTCAGGGTTTTACTGTTCATATCAAGCAATGCGTATTTCCTAGAAACACAACCTGTGGGGGTTTCTTATATTTAACCATTGGTGTAAAAAGAAAAACAACAAGGGGATGTTTCCTGTGTATTCAATAGACTGACAACCACTGGATTGTTTTAAACTAAACTTTGTTTAGGCTCATCCCACTTTCAGTTACTGCATAGCAATGCAGCTTTCTGAGTTTTTGCTATATCCAAATGGAAGAAAATTATTTATATATGACAGACCTAATTACCTGAGAGAGTGATAAAGATTTAGTAAATGTAAATAATTACTGTGGTACCAACTAGCCTACCCACAGGTTATACTTGTACTAAATCTTGTAATAACACCATTCAATTTTTAACCAGGCAGGTTACACACCATGTTCTATATGCATCCTTATTGCAAATTTTAAGGTATTTGTTGAAGAGCATTATCAATAGTCATCAGAAAACAATCTGTACTTGAAGAGTTTTATTGAACAATAGTCATTATATGTGTCAGATGCAGAATGTTAATTCCAGTGAGTTGTTTTCATTGGAAAGGATAGTTGATTACTGTCTACATGAGACATATTCTATAAAGGAAGTAAATGCCTGGAAATCAGGAAAAGCCAACATGAAGATTTGATTTTCTGGCTTTAATAGAGATTTTGATCTTTCATTTATACTATGGCCATCTCAAGTTATTCTCTGAAGTCAGAGGAGAGTTCAGAAGTGTTGAATTACATTCTGATAGCCCTGCAACTTCGACTCATCTTTGTGATCAAGGCGTGACCAGCCAATACTTCAGATTCACATTATTTTATAAGATACTGGTTAGTTTCAATATACCTTACATACAATCATTAAAACTGAAAAGTAATTTTAAAAATAAATGGGTAAAGAAAGTCTCTGTCATCCAAAATTATATTTTCCCCTCTGTGGAAAGGAAGCATTTTGTGATATCTTTTTCTATTGGAGGAGGAAAAACAGAAAAACAAAAAGCAAATTTTCCTTTTTTTCGTGAGCTAACCTTTCTGTAATGGATTTGCAGTTACTTGATGTGTCTGAAATAAGTTAACTAATGAGATGAGGTTTAGTCCTGGTGTGTAATTTCACAAAATCACAGTGGCCCTTTATAGCAAAGTTTTCTATTTCCTTGATATACCTTTTGTTCATATTACTTTTAATTATATCCTATATGACCTATTTGAACAGGATCCAGAGCTGGTACGGAACATCTGTCGCTGGGTTAGACAAGCTGTTCAGATTCCTTTCTTTGCCAAGCTGACCCCAAATGTCACTGATATTGTGAATATTGCGAAGGCTGCACAGGAAGGTAACTAACTCCAGTGCACAAGCTGTGCAGATTTACTAATTTGCTGGATGGGGTAAGACAGGGGGGTTGCTGGAATAATAACAACAGAAATTAATATGAAAATAGTTTATTTCATGTATTTAGAATAAGCACAATGATCACAGTCTTCCTAATGTTGCCCATGCTTCTAGAATATATGAAGAGAACTATATTAGATTGTTAACAATAAATCATATATGTTTATGTGTGTGTTTGCATGCTCCTATTTCTGTCTTATTGATACATTTACCATACCACTGTAAATTCCCTTATTCCCATGTTTAGTACTGAAATTGGTGAGTGTGAAAACAGAGATACACCATTATTTACATGTGTTTTTTTTTTTTTTTTTTTCTTTAGAGCTTAAAGTACAGCATGGCGGGAAATTTAAGTAGCTGTATTAATCCATCACTTAGAACTGTGGTCATTGTTTCTCTGTTGCATTGTTCATTTTGTCCTGTTCCTCATAAGCTTAGAGGAGGTGACTGTGCTGCAACTACTGTAGCAGGTTCTGTCGCACACAGCTGAAAGGCAGAGATCTGCCTGTCAGTCTCAATGTTTCCCACTTGCTGTCTTATCACCCTACAGCTCTTTCAAATGATGAAGCCTGACTTGAAACTAGTGTTAAATTTATCAGCCCGGGATTAGTCTTAAGGACCCTCCTGTGCATCCCCTTACAGTTTGTTGCTTTCTGTCTTCAGCTGTTTATTTGAATGTCTAGTTATTTCACAATTTTTCTTTTGTATTTTTTGCTTTCTTGTTCTTATGCATGTAATTTAACAAAAAACTATTGACCTTTTCTTTCACAGGTGGCGCAGATGGTGTTACAGCCACCAACACTGTGTCAGGACTGATGGGACTGAAAGCAGACAGCACACCTTGGCCAGCAGTTGGTGGAGGACTGAGGACCACATATGGTGGCATGTCAGGTAGGTGTTGCCCTTTTTGATGCATGATACTTCCTTGGAGGCTTTCAAAACATCAGGAGGTCCTTGTAGTGGGCTAGAATGTCATGTCTGCAGTTGCACCGAGTCCTTAAAGCTCACTGCTGGTCAATGTTTCTAATAGTCATGACAGATGGAACAGATTAAGTGTGGAGGCTCTTCGGTTGCCCTTTCTTTAATGGTAAAGTGCTGCATCAGAATACTGTGATAGGGTCACTGGAGAGGGAAGGAAATCTCTCATGACCCTTGTTTTTCCTCAAATTTTTCATTCTGTCACAATTGTCAGACCCCATGTTAGACAGGGGCTAATGAAAGGGCATTACAAGGGGAAATATCAACAATTCAAATACAGTATATGTTTCATAGCCCAAACTCCAGCCTTCCTCCCTCGTTCCCACCAAGTGCACCTCTTCCAAGGAGGTTATTTCCTCCTCTTTCCACTGTGGTAAAAATGATAGACTGCGTTAGGCAAATATATGCATATTTTTGTAGCCTATTCCTTGAGATATACAAGAATATCTTGTGCAGGCCATATTTCCAAGTCCTGCTTCACAGTTTAATTTTGAAACCAGCAGCAAAACTTTTACACTCCAGGTCAGTTCCTGTGCACACTAATGTATTAATCTGTTGACCCTGTGCACTCTGTTTCTGTGACAACACAAACCTGGCTCCGCAAAGGCAATGCTGTGAGCTTCTGGACTTTACTGGTATGGAGATTAGTCTCCTTGGTGATAGAGGTAGCAGCAAATATACATAACAGAAATAATAGCATCCTCCTGATTGAGTCAAACACTATTTTATCGGACCCACCTTATATTTCCTGCCAAAAATGTAATCAGAGAAGACCGGAGAGGCAAAAAATGCTTTGTTTTATGTCATTGGTGTTATCCTTAGAGAACTATAAGAAATGTAGCAAAAGATAATTTTTCAACAAACTTTAATTTAGACAAGTGTATTCAGTGGAAAATTGCCTTATTGCCTTAGATAACTACATAGAATTTGGAATTTTTTAGAGAATTCTGAAAAGTACGGAAAAGATAAAAAAAAAAAAATTATTATTCCTATTGCATAATGATTATTTCGCAGTTGACAGTCCAATAAGGTGTTATATTATAATATTATGCAAAATGGGAGGAAGAGGGGAACAAGAAAAGAACAGCTACAGCCCATTTCAATTTCTCTAGCCTGCAATGTTGACAGGAAAAGAATAAAGGAGGTCACAGTGGGTGCTGTGCATTAAAAATTAATAAAAGAACTATTGCAGTAGTATTTTATGTAAGTAACACCATTCACATTTTCTCATTTAAGTTGCAATTTCTGAATAGTCCTTCCTACCATAAGTCTGTCTAATAAAATCTATAAAATGCCTGCATTATGAAAAGTGCATCTCTTATGTCACAAATTTGAAACATGTATGTAGCATAAGTTACAGTGGCACCTGGATGCTCAGCTATAAGGGAGGATGTACCAGCATTTCTGTGGTTTATAATTCTGTTATAAATGGGACCTAAGGATAAGTTGTCTCTTTATTTTATTTTTATATATGTGTGTAAGCATAAAAATGTTTGGGTTTTTTTTATCATGAAGTTTTACATGTATCAGAGAAGACAGAAAATGTCATTTTGGGATGCATCATTACCTATGACACAAATCTGTTTATTTAAAGGCCTGAAAATCACTGGAAGTGCTGTCAATTTATTATGCTTTGAAAGAGCATATTGTTACAGACAAATATATAAAGGTTTCTTCCTGATAATTGGCATCACTAGGTTCCAATCCCACAACTCATTGTGCAAAAGAAAACCACAAGGCCAATAAAGTTAATAAGCTCAGCAACACATTGCAATACTTTCTGGTCAGTGATAAGGGTATAGCACTATACACATTTACAAAATCAGGAAAGCAGTTTTAAATAAGGAGAGCTAGCATACTTACAAGACAAAAAATGGGAGAGTGTGTTGCCTTGTCAGAGCAAGGGGCAGAATGGCCATGCTTCTGAGGTCTGTTCCTGGCCATGCCAGGGCTGAGCTGCATGGCCTGCAGCCAGACACTTGACCTTTCCGTGCTTTATTTCTTCTGTCTGTGAAATGGCAGTAACACCACTTACATGCCTACAGGCTTGTTGGGAAGTGCTCAATGGTCCTGGCATGAAAGTTGCTTCATAGTATAAAGTATTGGTTTTCTACTTCAGTGTGCTTAAACTTCTTGTTCTATTTATAGAAGCGGTAAGTCTGGTCCATTTTCTGCATCCATTTTCTCCATTTTACCAAAGCACAGATGGTTTATAATAGAATCATAGAATAGTTTGGGTTGGAAGGGACCTTAAAGATCATCTAGTTTCAACCCCCCTGCCATAGACCAGGACACCTTCCACTAGATGAGGTTGCTCAAAGCCCCATCCAGCCTGGTCTTGAACACATTGATGTGTTCTTGAACATATGCGATGAAGCATCCACAACTTCCCTGGGCAACCTGTTCCGGTCTCTCACCACCATCACACTGAAGAACTTCTTCCTAATTTCTAATCTAAATCTACCCTCTTTCAGTTTGAACCCATTACACCTTGTGCTATCGCTACAAGCCCTTTTAAAAAGTCCCTCTCCAGCTTTCTCGTAGACCCCCTTCAGATACTGGAAGGCCACAATAAAGTCTCCCCGGAGTCTTCTTTCCTCCAGGCTTAACAATCTCAATTCTCTCAGCCTGTCTTTGTAGGAGAGGTGTTCCATCCCTCTGATCATCTTTGCGGCCCTCTCCAACAGTCCCATGTCCTTCTTGTATTGGGGACTCCAGTTCTGGATGCAGTACTTCAGGTGGGGTCTCATGAGAGCATAGTAGATAGAGGGGGAGAATCACCTCCCTGATCTGCTGGCCACACTTCTTTTAATGCAGCCTAGGATATGGTTGACTTTCTGGGCTGCATTTGCACATTGTTAGCTCATGTTGAGCTTTTCATCAACCAGCACTCCCAAATCTTTCTCCTCAGGACGGCTCAAAATCCATATTCTGCCCAGTCTGTATTTGTGCTTGGGATTGCCATGACTCAGGTCAGAACTTTGCACTTGGCCTTGTTGGAGTTCATGATGTTGGCATGGGCCCACTTCTTAAGCCTGTCAAGGTCCCTCTGCATGGCATTCCTTCCCTTCATTGTGTCAAATGCACCACACAGCTTGGTGTTGAGGTCTCAGAGGGGTCTAGTTCCCTCCATCAGGGGTGCTTCTGAGATCTGAAATGTACCTAGGCTCAAAGCTACTGGTCCTCCAGCATCACATAGCCTGTGAGGAATTGCTCGCAATGGATTTTTTCTGGAGTGCTGGATTAAACTGGATTTTGGATCAATCTGAGTTTGCTTATTACATAAATCCCAGGAAACTCTTCCTACCTTCAGTGGCATTGCCTGCTAGTGTAGGGGTTGTTCTGTCTGAAAGGGTTCTTTTGCTTCAGAGAGTGAAAAGCAGAAGTTGCTGTGCTTAGGGTCCACCATCAGCAGCAGAGACACATTCCTCCCTTGATGTCATGTACAGAAACATGTCCTGTCCTCTGCTGAAGAAGCCCCATGCCTCGGTGGAGGGCTGCAGCATGTAAGAGAAGGAGGCCAGTTCAAAATGTGAAAATCAGCATTTTGAACCCCTGAATAAGGCCACACGCCAGCCTCTGTCTCTGCTAGCTGAAGGACATTGCTGAAAGCTCAAGCCTGGCTCCCACTCACCAGCTGGCAGGGCCTGAAGGGAGGAAAACTTTTCGTGGTGCCCATGGCAGCTGGGGGGAGCGGCGGGCTGACAGCACAACTAGGGAAACGCTTCGTCCTGGTGGCAGGGACCAGATCATTTTGCAAGGAAGTCATTCTCTTAAAGGACAGTGTGGAGAGCTGGTTGGAAGAAAAAGGCCACGTGAGCAATCCAGTCTACTTTGAGCAGGCTGTGTAATGTCCTAACATTAACTTTGTAAAAGGCAAGCTAGGAGGAATTCAGCAGGTTGAGCTGCCCGGAACAAGGAGGGACCGAGGGGTGCGTGGACAGCATGTATTGCATAGACGCATATATTAAGTTTCAGACCAATCAAGAAACTCCACTTGTACTATGTTTTCACTTTTACAGTATATAAGTAGTGCCATTTTAAGAATAAAGGGAGAACGACTTCACTCACATTGAGTTAGCGTCGTTACTCGGTTCGGGTCTCCGTGTCCTCCGCGTCAGGACAGCTGTTTTTCAATGTTTTATAAACTCGCTATGTCCACACATCCCTTAATACAGTGTAGGTTGCCATCTCCAAGTGAGCACAAACTCACTCTCGAGTTTGATGAAGGTTTCTGTTGAAGAGCAAATAATGAAAGTATGTTAATGCCCTGGCCTAGCAGCAGCCTGACAATTTGACTTACAGTCTGCCCTGTCCTCCACTGTTCAAAAATGGCTTCTATGTGGCCATATAATGAAGAAGTATTTTCTGTATGTGATTTCCCCTTGGCCTCCTCTTCCCTACTCTTCTCATCTGCATCATGCATAAGCAGCTATATGTAGGAGAATTGTTGTTCATTTTTCCAGAGGAGAGAAACACTTGAAAAGGGAATTTCTTTTTAATTCATTTTAAATTACTAAGTGACAGGTAGTTTCTTAAGGTATGTCTAATTTACATACAAATAATAATAAAATTATTATTATTAGGTATTATATTAACATCATTGCCAGATCCTGACATGTTTTGAGAACAGATTTTTGTCTCTGTTTTTTTTTAAAAAACATTTCTTTTTAAATCTTTCAAAGAAGGAGAGACTTAATGAGATTACTTTAAAACCCCCATTTAGCTTTGAGTTGTCACAGTCTGTTTTCTTTCCAGCCAGTGCTCGGGCAGTGACCTTCCTGTTTTGATCTAATTTGATCAGCTGAAAATTGCTAAGCCATAAGAGACATCACTGTTTCCTCCTTCCTACCCTCCTGTTTGTTGGGTAGTTTTGACAGAGAAGGATACCAGTATCCCAGGTGAATGTTTGACTACTAGACTGTAGGATTAGCCTCTCTCTTCTCCACTTCTCTGCAAATATTGAATTATTAATACAAAGGGAAACAGTTCTCACAAGATACACTCATGCTAGCACAGCCTGCTGACCTGCAAACAAGCCTGACTTGGGAGAGCCAGGTTGAAATCCCAGATGTGAGCCTGGGTCCCAGCTGAGTCCCCTGGATTCCAAGTTTACCCTCCAACTATTGAGTACTGTAAAATCTCTCTGGTTTTTCTTCGCCTTTTGCCTGTATCCTGGGGCCAAAATATATTTGCAGGAAAAATTTTACTTTATTTTTTGACAAATTATTGTTTTCGAAGGAAAATTCATTTTTAATTCACACCATGGAGCCTCAGCTGAGCGAAAGGGCTAAGGTAGTCCTATAGATTTCTGTTGTGTGAGAGGGCATTGTGGTTATAGGATACTAGTCTTCATCCATTTTTTATAAGTTTCCAGGAACTGGCCATTACTCAGAAAATGGAAATGTTCTAATGACACCTTCAAAATATGGTTAAAGAAATAAGCCCTTATGATGAAAAGAAAATACTAAAATTAAGATATGGCTTCCCAAATTGTATAACTATCATATGTATTTGCAGGATTAGAGGCATAGTTTGATTTCCATTAAGGAGCTTTTAGAGTTGGTCTAGCAGTATTTCATATTTGAGAATACAGAATATATGAGATTTTACCCCGAGTTCTTCCTATACATGTGCAATGCAGAGTATTTGTTTCTTAAAATGAAGCTAGGGCTGGGGTTTTTATCCTCACAAATAATGACCTCTGGTGCTGAAAGAGTTGCTTTACTCTGTATAACTATAAATTATTTTGAAAATGGATATTTTATAGATACTAGAATAAGACTTCAAATTTCCCGGTGAAATGTTAATACACTGTCAACAGCTACATGTTTCCGTAAGATTTGTTTCCTTTAAATGTATTTCAAGATTTTTTTAAAAGGAAAGGTTTTTTCATGAGCTTTCATAGTGTGCTTCCATATTCCAGATGTGTTTTATTGCAGCACAATGGGATATCTATTGCAGGCAAAATAGAGCAGAGCTTCTGTTTGAATTTCCATGTTTTTTTGTTCTTTGTCATCTGTTTGTTTGGGTTTTTTTGTCTGGAAGCCAGATCCTTAGGCAATAAATTTATAAAACCATGCACTGGACTTAACAACAAACTTAAGTTAAAAGCAATCTCTCTATGGTGCACTCACTATGTTTCCTTCTAATGCTTTGTTGCAAAAATATTGCAGTATTTTAGAGTAGTAGTTCAACTCATGTCTATGTGCTGTTATTGCTTTGCCCAGTTATTACATTCTGTAGTATTTTGGCATTGTTTGCATGAATATATTGTACAGCATGTTCAAGTATGTATGTACTGAATTGAGAGATTCAGAAAGTTGTGTGTTATAGCTGACCACAAGAGGTGTCATAAGGAATATACTACCTAGAGGGTAGATCTAGTCATTAAATGTGGGAATGTATAATTGTTGGAAACCAGCAGAGGCAGTTAATTTTAGTTTCTTTTGAAATGAGTTAGTAGAGCTGTCTGTTTTTACAAAAAACCACTGTCAGACAGCAATTGTGACCTTTAAGGGAATGCTTTGCAGGTGTTATTTCATTAAATTAAAATGTATATGTTATATGAATAATTGACAGTATGAATAGGGGCTTATATTCTAATCTGAAATGTATGCATTATATTGAAGGAGGAAAAGTTGAAGTTATAATAATAAAGGCTGCCTTTTAGATTTAACTTTATAACATCATTAAAAGAAAAGTGAAAAAAAAAAATCCCAAGAACATTCGCTTTCCTAATCACATTTCTCTCAGTGACCGTGCATTGGGATTTTGGTCAATAGAAATGAATGAAAAGATGCTCATCACTGGAAACAAAACAAAATGCATGTATGCATAGGCACTTTTGTTTAGTATAAATTTTTACTAAGAGTTAAAGACTATTTATGTTAACATATATTTATAAAGTAGTGTGGATAGGAGTAAAAAACAAATATATGCCCTAGTACAATTTTAATTTTGTTTTATTATTTCTCTTAAATGTAGCTCAGCCATTAAAAGCCCTTATTTGCATATATTATGTCAGGATTCACAAAGAGTCCTCTGTTTTCCATCGTGTCCTTGCAGCAGTCTGATTTCTCTTAGTGTTCTGCCATCACTGCTCTGTGCAGGAGAGATCAGAGCCCTAATAATGGATTTTTGACAGGGAGCTCGACTGCTACCTGCCCTACACAAATCCTCACTGTTCATGTTTGCTTCATGGCAACAAAGCAGACAGAAGGAAAATGCCAAGTGCTGAGTTTGAGGTACAGCCCTGCCATAGCTTGACATTTCAGCAGAATAGCAGTTTATGAGATGCATAATTTTTCATCTGGGACTCAGCTGCCATTTTCATAGAAGCTTGCAGCTCATCAACTGACTGGAAGTAGGGCAAAGGTTTATGGCATAGATCAAGGTCTACATCCTTCCCATAGCTATTTAAAAATAAGTATTATTCTCCAGATAAGGTCAAGGAACTAAGCATATTTTTTCCACTTTTAATATTTTTTAGCCCATTTCTTTCCCACAAAGAAAGCGCTTTACACTTTTAGCACAGGAGCCATTTGTAGTTGATTAAAAATGATCATAATGGATTTAATTCACCAAAAGATTAAACGAGTCCTGAAAAAAGAACAAAACATAAGTCTTTACACACAGAATTTGAACAAAGCTGTGTTTTCTTCTCCTTTTACTTTGAAAAAAGCTCATTCTGAGCTTGAAATGAATGAAAAGTCTTTACTCTTGAAGCATAATTGGTTTGTGTTTTATTATTGTTATAGATTGAAGTTAAATTTTCACATTCATGCACATGTACATGGGAAACAAATGCAGTGTAGGTACATGGAAATGAGTGTTTAATTTAGAATTACACATCTCTGTGAGCTTCAGTAACAGTTCACCATGTCACAGCCTCATATAGAACAATGGTACAGTACATTGGATTAGTTAAAGAAAACTTGCAAGGAGCTGAATTCTCAGTATGTCAAGATTTCAATTTTATGTTAAATATTTTCTAAAGGCCAGACTCTTAAATCTCAGGGGCTGTACCAAGCAGTGAGCTGTGAATTTAACCATAGGCTAACTGCTAATAATAAGGAAAAGAGTCCAAGTTGAGGCAGCTGTAATACAGTCATTGAATTAGGCTATCAATCACTCAGTTCCCTGAGGAACAGGCAAAGACGACAAAACAGTGAAAAGGAAAATTAGGAAGGGAGGGCATGACTAAAATAAGATTCTTCAACAAATGTATCAGTTAGTTGACTGAATCCCCCAAGCATCAGACAGAAATGTCCAGCATTGCTCTGAGACTAAAAGCCAAGTATTTGTTCTTTAGAAACAACTTTAGAAACTTTAGAAAACCATCAAATCATTGTTAACTGTTGCTGGTTTGTACAGTTTTAGAAATGCAATCAGCTATATTCCCAGTTTTAATAGCCTGTAATTAGATTAATCTCTAGACTTACTGTTGAACACTGTGGATTTGCTGTTTACACCAAAGCTCATATAGAATATGTCCAGTTGAAATAATTCATTTCCCAGGTGAGTGGGATTTTTTAATAAATGGATAACTTAAGATTGAGTCTTACTGATGGCTACCAAAGGCATATGTCAGAAGGTGATGGAGATAAAATCATAAATTCTGCTCAGACATAATATGGTGAAAATAAGAGAGAATGACTTAGCTTGCCCAAGCATAGGTGAAAGAACATGCAGTTTAATCTGAGTGCAGGTAGATAAAATAGGAAATAATTTCATATAATGGTATGGATTAACATGATCAAGTAAAGAATGCTTTTATAGTTAGCAGCTCAGATATATAGTCTGATTAACAAAGAATGGAAATAAATACAGAAAATTAAAGAGATGTCAAAGCATTTTGTATCAGGCTAGTGGAGCAGGGACTTGTATTTAAACTTAGTTACAGTAATGGCTAGAGGTAACTGTACATCATGCAAACTACGACTTGATGAGGAGGTATAAGTCAGTCAGGAACAGGAAATTTCTCCTTCCAGTAATATCAGCAAGATTGAAATCATTGGTGCCATCTTTGTCAGCACAAGTTGATCTTCTTTCCGTGTCTCTCAGGTCTAGGTGAGNTCAGGTCTAGGGGAGAAGGTGTTTATTTCTCTTATGGTCCCCTCTTCCAATTTTAAGGAAACGCTCAAAAAAAAAAAAAAAAATCTCAGAATATTTTTGTGTCATGATTTTTGGAGATTATCATGTTGAAAACTGATAAATTTCTATAATAAAAAACTTACTACAATTCATTTTAGAGGTTATTTAAATATAACCACTTTAGTATCTTATGAATTATTAATTTGAAAAATACTTGGCATTTAAGAACTTTTCAGTTTATTCTAACACAGGAATTAAAATAATATCATGAATTTAAACTAAACTAATTAAAATAATAAAAATAGAAAAAAACTTGGTGAAGTTTACTGCTAGGTCTGTTTTCCATTGTCTCAGCAGCTCTCTCAATCCAATCTTGCTCACCTTTTTCCCAAGATAATAACAATTGAAGTCAAAATGTCTTTTGACTTCCAAGCGCAGCTTGATTGAGGACTAGAGACTCTGTTGGCATGCAAGTATAACTCTTCAGTCTTTTATACAACTGAAAGGCTACTACTCACTACAACAGTGTGTCTAAACTGTGAGAACTGCATTCCTTATGATACCAGTGGCTGCTCAGTGACAGCTGGCTTGCTGACCAGTCTACAGCAATTGACGCAAGTTAAGAGCTAGGCCTAGCTTTCTGCTCTCAGTGCTGCAGGCAGTGCAGAAGTACATTTTGCACAGAAACAGTAATTCTAAGTGGTTAAGCATATGATCATGGGCTGGAGCACAAAGATAATTTCAAGTAGTAGGGTTCAAGTTAACCTAGAGGTCTGCAAGGCTTTGCTGCAGTGTATGCATGTGGTGGATTCAAACTTGTATACAAGTTAGGGGAGTTTAGGGAGCTTCAGTATAGGAGGCAGAGGAAAGACCTGACAA
>VYZX01023469.1:345-65749 GCA_013401335.1 Brachypteracias leptosomus
TTTTATTGGCTTCAACGTTGCTTATTTCAAGTTTGCTCTGCAAATCTTTGATAGTTTCGTGATTTTGCGTAAACCTGGTTTGTGCTTTCATCTTCCACTCCGACAGCTTGGCCGTGCACTCATCCACCTGCCCAAGAGCTGATGCTTTTTCTTGACTGAGTGTCTCAACTCTGGATGACAACTCCTGTACCTGATTTAACAACTGCTGCCTATCCTCTTGATGTTGCTTGTTTAACAGAGACACGGCTGCCTCCTTCTCCGTTAAACTTACTGTGCTTTCAAGCCTAACATTAAGGTCATCAATTGTTTTGTGGAGAGCAGAGATCTCAGACTCTTTTTCCTGGAGTTCCTCCTTCATCGAGGTGGCAGCATTGATATTTTCAGATAACTCTTTCCTCAGCTGTGTTATGCAAGTTTCTTTTTCTGATGCTGCTTGTTGCTGATGCCCTCCCTCTTTCTGCAATTGTTCCTTTTCCCTTACAAGTCCTTCAATGTCAGCTCTCAGGGACATAACTAAATTGTCCTTCTCTTGCAGCTGTTGCATTAACTTCTGCAAAGAAGTACTAGCAGCAGAATGATGCTCTGTTACTTCTTTAAGTTGAGCTTCTAGTTCAGCAATCTTACTAGTTTTAATTAATATTGCTTCTTTAACTTTTGCAGTTTGGTGCTCACAATCTGCAATTCTGCACGTTACTGTGCCCATTTTTTCATTATATTTTTCAATTAACTCATTGCTCTTTGTTTGCAACAAAGCTTCAGCGTTCTTCCAACAAGCTGCGAGTTCTTCTGACTGCCTTTTAAATTCAGCTTCTTTTAGCTGAATTGCCTCTATTTTTTTCTCATAATTTTCATGATCTTTACTCTGAGAAGACTGCACAGTTTGGAGTTTCTCTTCAAGTGTTTTCAGGGTATCAGCCAGCTCAGTGATTTTGGCTTTGTCCTTTTCTTCAACTGCTTTCTGCTTACTGAGCTGTTCCTGAAGTCCCGACTGCTCTTCCTGGGACTGATTAAGATCACTTTCCAATTTTTTCAACTGTGTTTTCAGGTCACCTTCCTTATCTGACAAAGCCTTCACCTCAGCTACTGACTGCCGAAGTTGTTCCTGCAATTCCTTCAGGGACTCCTCCCTTTTCACCTGCTCTTCCTTCAGGCGAGTTATTTCTGTCCTGGAGCCCTCCTTCTCAGCACTGAAGGTGGCAAGTTTCTCTTTCAGGTCTCCAACTTCCTGCTCTTTCTCCTGCAGTTCCATTTCATGTTTTTCCTGGAGCTCTTCAACCTGCTGACTGAGTTTCTTTTCCCAACTCTGGGTAATTTCTTCCAACTCCTTCCTATGAGCCTCAGCAAGACTCTCGAGCTGCTCTTTCTGATTGGATTCCAGTTTTGACACAGCATCATTGATTCCGGCTGAGCTGGCATGTGCCATCTCCAACATTTTAGCATTGAATTCACTCTCTTTCTGACTGAACTCCAACTGCTTGTTTTCAAGCTCTTTTTTCAGTTTAGCTTCCTGCTCAGCAAGTTTCTTTTTGAAAGTTTCCTGCATATCTTTTGATTTCTGTTTAATTTTCTCCATTTTGTTCTCCTGACGTTTCAGTTTACTTTCATATTCTCCTTGTAAAGCACTAATTCTCTCCTCTGTGGCTAACAGTTTCTGATTAAGCTCTTCCACTTGCTTGTTCTGTGACTTCTTCATCTGCTCAATTTCATTTTCTTTCTCAGTTAGACTTCCCTTTGTCTCATCAGCCTCTCTTTGTAGGTCCTTCAGTTGACATTCATATTGTTGTGCTAGAGAGGTTACTTTTTGGGTATTTTCATTGCTTTGCTCTTGCAAATGCTGCTTCAGGTCCTGCACCTGAGAGATGTGTGCCTCTAAATCTTTCTTGACTTCATTCAGCTGGGATTCAGTTCTTTCTAGCTGCTCACTAAGCTGCAATTTTTCACCTTCAACATCTGTCAGCTTTTGCTGCACCTTTGCTAATTCCTCTTCATAAATCTTTGCCTGATCATTAGAAGTACTCCGATGAGACTCTGAAAGCTCCTCTAGCTTTGCAGACACTTGGACAAGTTCGGCTTCAGATCTTTCTGCAGATTCCTTTAGTTTCTGTTCATGTGCTTTTAGTTCCTCCAGATGTCTGTCCTTCTCCTCCAATGACTGTTTGAGTTTGTTGAGTTCCTCTTTAAGTACCTTCTCCACACCCTGAATAGACCTTTCGTGCTCTTTTAGCATCATTTCAACCTCTTTGTTGTGCCGTTTCCTCTCTTCTTCCAACTCCTGCTTTGCTTCACACACTTGACTATTCAATTCTGAAAGCTCCTGTTCCAAATCATGACGTATTTTTAGTGCTTCAGACAGCTCAGAAGACAGAGCTTCTAATTCTGTTTGTTTCACATCAAGTTTTTCTAATGTTTTTTCATTCATCTCTTCTATGTGTGCACGGAAAACTGTTTCTTTCTCTTTCAAAATTGTATCTATCTCCTGTTCTTGTTTCTCTCTCATCTTTTCTATTTCAATTACTTGTTGCTGCTTTAGTACTTGAAGTTTTTCTGTCCAAAGCTTTTCCTGCTGCTGTTTCACGTTCTCCAGTTCTTTTTTGTGCTTTTCAACTATATCATTGATTTCCTTATTGTGCTGCTTTTTTTCAGACTCCATCAGAGTACTTAATTCCTCCGACTGCTTTCTGTCATCTTGTGAATACTTTGCAAGAGAGCTTTCCAGCTCAAGAATCCTCTGTTAGAGAATACAGTTTTAAAAGAATATGAATATTCAAATGGTAACAAGTTAATTAAATTTCAAAAAAATCTCACCAGGTTCACAGAATTACAAGTCACTTATTCCATTACTTTTAGTGAGTAACAACTTTTTTTACAAGCCTTTCATTCACTTTGTTTTCAACTTTGCTTCTGTTACGGTGAGTTACTCAATAAAAATGTTTCTATTTCACTGCAGTTAAAATAGATACAATAAATACTTGGAAAATAAAGTAATTCACATAATATTTGTAAGAGAGATGTCCACATTTTCTTATTAATCTAAAGTAATCTTTCTTATTAATCTAAAGTAATCTAATGTAATTCTTGGGAATCTGCGCAAGTATTATGGAGCTTTGTACGTAACTACTGATTTATCTTAATTCCACTTCTCACGGAAATGCTGCTGTAAAGTTAAAACATTTCTAAAGGCACAACCTCCAAACTAATATTTGGGAGTGGTGGAATAATGTACAAACTTGAAATAGCAGATAACACAATCTTACCCATTACATAAAGCAAAGAACACTTCTAAAATCTAAGCACATTTTCTTACTTACTCAAGTATCCTTGTAAGTGTTTATATGGTAGCAGTACCCAGAAGTTAAACAGTTTAACTCTCCTGCATTAGAAAAATTATGTAGATGGACCTAAATTCATATCCCACTCCATGATAAAAAGTGAATATATTTCTACATTTTGCTATCTAATCTTGTAAAAAACTAGGGGCTGCAGCTGATCATGGCAATACATTCAATTTCTGTCACTACAAGAAGCCCAGTGACATTAGAACAGCCCAATCACAACAAATCCACAGTATTTGTAAACCTGTCACAGTTAAATACACACTGAAAGGAATTCTTGTAAACGTTTACCCTTTAGGAATCTTTACTCACAGTTCTAAAAGACTCTACTTCTTGATGTATCTTTTCAACTTTCTTGTCACATTCTGACTGTATCGCTTTCTTCTGCAGCTCTAGTTCTTCTAGGGCTAGGGATTCTTGCTGCTTCTGTTCTTGAAGGGCTTTTAAACATTCACTCTGATTTTTTTCCTATATCCAAAATCATGATTAAAACAAAAAATTGTCACCATACCTTCAAAACAGTGTAACAGGATATTTACAAACTAGTTAATAGAAGTCATACACTAATTGCCTGTATTTTCTACACACACAGTTTCTATTTCATCTGTGAAAAAACTGTTAGAAATCACTTCTAATTTTCTCTTCTTGGGAACCATTTGCCTTCTACTTCTCTTTGTATGAAAAACATAATGCAATCCAGCCTTTCATTTTGGTTTGTCACAATCAGTTGAGAGTAACTCCTTTGAGGAATAAAGGTCTGTCCTCAGTTGATTCCACTGCTAATGTATTTTTAAGCATCTATTCCTTAGAATTAAAAAACCCTGAGAAACAGGCAGAAAAATAGTCAGGAAGGGATTGTCAAAGTTCCTCTGTCCTAGTGACTAACTACCACAGAGGAGGATAAAAGAGTACCTAGTATTTGTTGGGTAACATTATGTGTAACATCTGATCTGAAATGGATTGCCTCTTATGAAAAAGAGCAAAGAATCCAGCCTGACCTAGAGGAAAATTATGTTCTGGGGTCAAACACAATCAGTAGTTAACCCTGTTTATGTAACACAACCAGACATAATGACACCAATGTTTCTCAAGTAACAGCCTCATTCTTTGTACCTCTTCCACTCTAGTTGCTCTGGCTATTTGTCAATGATCCATTAAAAGAAGTTTTAAAAAAATCAAGTCTAACAAAAAGAATTTTCAAAAAAAGTCTTTCCCACAAGATGCAACTGTTAGTGAGCAGTGATAGTGATTATTTACCATTATTCAGTCTTGATCGTTGCAGATGCTTTCCTTTCATGTTGATGAAGTCTCTGAGCTCTTTGACTTTTAGAGGACACTCATATCTTTGAGCACAAAAGGATTCTCGCTTCAGAACAGGGTCAGCTTAAGACTTCTAGTCCCACCTCACATTTAGAGAAATGCCTTTAGACACAGTTTGGGGATACTTACAAGAGCTGCCTTCATTTTCTCCCGGAATGCCTTTTCTTGGGCCTGTAATCTCTCATTTAGCTCCTGATCTTTGGTAGCCAGTTCTTTTTTATGGAATTTTTCTAGTTCAGCAACACGCTCCTCTGAGGACTTCTGTGAATCAAAGTCAGAAAAAACTAATTTCAGAATATTAAATAACAGAACATTTTGTATTATTTCTTAATAAGAAAAGCAGTGCAAAAGAGAGGAAACCAGAACTATCTCTGCTCTCTCCAAATAAGTAACAATCACTCAGAGCACTTATTTTCAAGCTTGAAGTTACCCATCTTCCTTCTCAAGTCTTTCAGAGTTCTACTAAAAAACTTCTGTCAAGACGAACTTGATGCTTTCAGATTGAGTTCAAATGTGATAAGTTGGAAAAGCAACTTCTATCTATAGTTTTTCCTGTATTCTTATTTCAAGAGCCAGAAATTCAAGTGGTGAGACTCTATGTAGATACCTATCTACAACCTATGTGCTTTATTTAAGAATAATGTGATGCAAGTCAGTCATTCCCCTAAAGCATCTTAGAAAAACTAACAACATAATGCCAACATAAGAACTGCCATTTAAGTTGTTCAAATTTACAGCTTTGAAAAGCACATGCAGGACTCCTGCAATTCCTATTTGAATATGTCAGATGAAGAAAATATTAGTAATTTTTAATGAACAGTTTAGCAATAAGTTGTTAGAACATTTACACACCTGGGAAAGTACTTAGTATTAAAACCCCAAATCCTGGTGGAGATGTGCAAGCTGACTGCCATTAACTGCCTCTTCTTGACTCCCTTTGGAGTCTCAAGTGTACTGCTAGTAAATAAATTTATTAAATACTGTGAAACAAAGAGTAATACTGTTCATTTTTACATGCCTCTAATGTACTGATTTTAAACTGTTAGAGAAAACAATCTATATGGGGAGTTTTCTATTTTGTCTTAAGTAAATCTTTAATCCTAGAAATTAATTTTTAGAGAATGTATTAAATAGCAAAAATTTTAGAACAAAGTTCTAACAAATTAATATATTTTACAACTATAGATTAACTGTAATTAAACAATCAGATTAAAAGCCAATAATACAGGGTGAGATTTAGCTTTTACCTTCATAATCTCAACCACCTCTTGTTTCACTCTGGTTAACTCCCGTTGAAGATTTACCCTCTCTTCCTCACTTGCCTTTTCTACTGCTTTGATTTTTTCATCCATTTCTGTTTGTAATTTTTTCCGGGCTTCCTCTGTCTTTTGGGCTGTACTCAGAGCCCTCTCAAGCTCTTCAAAAGCTGCAAAGAAAAAGAATAATATGATAGTTGAGGAAGATCTGTGCCCCTTGATAGAAGAACAAAGTTGTCCGTAACTGTAAAATACACACATAACAGAAGAATGAACTTAGGAATCCATCAAGAATGCACACAGGTTTATTATCTAGAAAGGAAAGAAATGAAAAATAGCTGTGAACACCTTCCAATACATTCTGGAGCTTCTATTTCTTCCCCTAAAATCACTCTAAATACATAGACCACAGAAACAAACTATGGCTCCTCTTCTGGCTGCATGTGCTGAATAACTTTGAAGAGGAGGAAAAAAGTTGCATGAAGAAAAGGCAATTCACAAGTTGTTCTTCCACTAAACCAAGCAGACGGAGCATAAAGCAGAAGTGCCTGCTATGCAAGTTAGTTTTTACTGAATCATGAAAGAGTTTGCCCAGAACAAAACTCTGGAGTATAATACCAGGCACTTGATTTACCTCAGAGTTGTTAATTTTAAACTGTACAACCTAGACAATCTCTTTAAACTGTGGGTTTGGTGGAGCCCATACAGATGGCTTTGCTGATTTCATTATTTCACTATTTAATGTAAACTACTATCAATGCAATTCAGAGACACTGGAAAAATGTTTGTGTGTTATGAATATTGTCCAGTGCTTCTAAACTTTGCAAATCAAGTGTAAGAAAAAAATATATTAAGATTTGCTCCCAGAAAACTTGAATAGCTACAAGATGTTTCAAAAGAGCAGTCAAGTTGTCATGATGAAATTTATTTACATTTGCACAAGTCTGATGAAAAATGTTTTAATTTATAAATTGGGAGCAGTAATTCCACAGCTTCATACCATGCTAAGGGAAAATATTCTAATATACCTTATTCACCTCACAGATGATCATTTAGACATAAAAAGAAAGCAAATTCCTGTGTTGTGAGTTGGTTTTAGTAGTATTCTTATCATTCTTCAGTATCAGTATCCAAGTTTCTCACTGAAATTGATGGTAGAATCTATATAGAATTACACAAAACTACAATTTGATCACTATTAGGGGAAATCTCTTTTCCTGAGTAAGTCACAACTGTGGAAAAACCCTGCTGCACATCAAAGGAAAATTCAGTCTCAGAACAGTCAACTATATGGTGAATTATTTGCATAAAGGAACTTTGGCAAAGCCTCTTTGTAAAATTCAAAATCACAGTGTCAATATCAAGACTTATTGTATTATTCTACTATACTCTGGAGTATTTGTATACTCTTCTGGGAGCAGACAGAACAAAATACTTTTCAAAGTTATTTAGTATGCTAGGTTTCTTCTGCTTAGTTCTATTCCAACAATAATAATATATTTTACATTATACACATACATCTCTAAATTTCCTTGATTCACCATTACTTAGTAGGCATTCACAGCAATTCTCATAATCCTTATTTTCTTGAAACTATCTTTAATAACATTCAGTTGTGAGTGTGAAGCAAAGAACAATTTCCATTCCATATCTTCTGATAACTTTCAAAAAGCTTTGGACCACAATCTAGTCTTTTGAGGCAATGCTGCAAGTATGTTTTCAAGGAGCTTAATTCCATTAAATTGCTTTCACTCAAATTCTGACCTTTGGCAGAATTTTCTTCTATTTTCTGAGGAAGCCTTTCTCTGACTACTCACAGCACCAATCATGTTTTAGGGCAAAACAGGGTTGTTATTGACCCTGGCAACACCAAAGCACATCACTGTATCCACTTGTCACTCCCAGTTCTACTTAAATAATAAACATTAAAACTAATTATGAAAAATTAGGAGAACTAGAGATTATTTCAAACAGTCTAAAACTTAATGCAAGCATGCAGGAGGCTTCGAGCCTCTTAGTATCCAAGCATGGTTCTTCACAGTGCCCACCAAGGTGTTTGCCACCTGGGACTCACAGGACTCTAGTCTCCCACCATCACCACCCCGGGCACCCAGGTATGAACCCAGCCTGAGCAAATGCGTTTGAACAGCACCAACTTCTCTGCTGCTCCTCTCAGCCCTAACAAAAGCACGCACAGCCAGCACAATTGGCTAAGTCCTTCAGTATTCCAGCATCTTAAATGGATTTAAAACCAAAATGAAAGTAAAAATCTGTAGGTTTGTTCTAAGTAGAGGTTGAAAACAAAGCCTGCAAGTAAAAGATTAAGTTAACTTAAATATGAGAAGAAACTTCTTCTCAGTGAGGGTAACAGGACACTGGAACGGGCTGCCCAGGGAGGTTGTGGAGTCTCCTTCTCTGGAGACATTCAAAACCCGCCTGGACGCCTTCCTGTGTAACCTCATCCAGGTGTTCCTGCTCCGGCAGGGGGATTGGACTAGATGATCTTTTGAGGTCCCTTCCAATCCCTGACATTCTGTGATTCTGTGTGATTCTGTGATTTCACTTTTCTGTATGTTTCCTGATTCATGTTCTGAGCAATATATCCTTCGTTTCCACGTGAGAAAACTGTTATTTCTGCAAAAGGCAAGAGAATGCATTTGCCACAGCCCACAAATCCAAAGAGAGGGTCCAGGTCCCCACTAGGATTGGCTACTGGGATGTCACAGCTCAGCAACATGCAGAGCGATGCCGTCATCACAAGCAGGAGGCCACTACCAAAGCTAGACACAAGCTGATGGAGAGAACTCCAAGGGGGCATGGAAGCACAGAGAAGCAACACTTCACAGGAACACACGTAGCTCTCTAAAAGTTAAATTATATGCATCTCAGGCACTTTAAGCACTTAAGCAAAAGGAAACTTTTTATTTGAAGTAGCTAATTCTAGCGTAGAATGACACAATCAGGTTTCAATCCAGCAAAGGGCTAAACTGTCGTCAAGTACGAGGAGTAATGGTTTTAAGCTAGAAAAGGGTAGATTTAGTTTGGATATTAGAAATAAGTTCTTTAATATGAAAGTGGTTGATCACTGGAACAGGTTACCCAGAGAGCTGGTGGAGGCCCCATCCCTGGAGACATTCAGGGTCAGGCTTGATGGGGCTCTGAGCAACCTGACCTAGTTAGAGATGTCCCTGCTTATTGTAGGGGGGGTGGACTAGATGACCTTTGGAGGTCCCTTCCCACCCAAACCATTCTATGATTCTAATTAGATAGAAGATGGTCCAAATTATTGTTATTTTTAATTTATGGCAGATTTTAATTCTAATGTGGATAAAAGCCTGGAATAAAAATAAAACAAAATAAATCTGTGTTTTTCACTAAATATATCTATTCTGAGTATGAAGAGTAAAGGCACTGCCTGTGCTCATCCCCAACCAGAAGAGATCTTTTCACCAAGGTACTGTTTAAGTGAAGTCTCACAAAGGCACAGTGGCAAACCAGACAGAGTAACAAGCACACCAAGAGTCTCAGGTGAATCTTCCAAAATCCCATTCACGTCACCAAGTCAGACAAACTGGAAACCTTCCTGTGTAGTAGATAAATGACACAAAAAGAGCCAGAGCTTAAGGAGTGTAAGGCTGCAAAACTGATTTTTCTATAACATATGCTAGAGAGATGACTGCTTTACATACACCAAAAAGTCCCAGTCTCGGTTCCTCTTGCCTTGCCCCTCCTACCAGTCTGTGCTGCAGACTCTTCACTCACTCTCCCAGTGCTGCAGAGGAGTTATCTTCAACCCTAGTGCCATCTACTGCTGAAACTCATGAAGAAAGCACCAACCAGGACTGCAAAGGAGGGATTTACATCTGTTCTCACTGAAGGCTGAGAGCAGGCATCTCGTCAGAAGTTTGAGAAAAAGGTTGAATTTATTTCCTAGAGTTGATTTGTGCACCTAGGCAGGATTTTAAATGCACAGTCCAAGATTTTGTTTCTCTGAAGAAAGGTGCAAAGCTCACATTAATGAGGCTTGCAAAAGAAATGTCACCTACAAAGACTGGCAAAGGAAAGCAAAATTAATTTGCTTTCTAAAGACTTTACTGTATTGAATGAAAATAAGTCAATCATCTGCATCCTGAGAAGTCAGAAATACTTACACCAAGTAGTCTCAGGAGAAACAAACTTTAATTTACCAGTAAATCTACAAATATTAAATAGGTTTGTTGAAACACAGTGTAAATAATCAGGTTTGTTGAAACACAGTGTAAATAATCAGGTTTGTTGAAACACAGTGTAAATAATCAGGTTTGTTGAAACACAGTGTAAATAATCAGGTTTGTTGAAACACAGTGTAAATAATCAGGTTTGTTGAAACACAGTGTAAATAATCTATGCACATTGCAAAGCATTTAAAAAAAAAAAAAAAATCAGTTGTAGTTACTTCAAGGAAAAGTGCCTGAGAAGCACAAAATTTACGTTTTAGAGCCCAGTTCAAGCACCCAATGTGTGATGTAAGAAAAAAAGAGCCCTTACCCCAGTCCTGTTCATACAAGGCTTGGGAAAGGCACCATGATTCACTTATTGGCATGTGTGGATGCACAAAAACAAGATGCTTTGTGAGATTTCAACATAATGTACCTCTAACTACAAAAAATAATGAACTTCAACTGGGAACACCAAGTTACAGTTTACACAACATGCACAAAATAAGCATACATATCTTTTCACTGTTTCAGTACACAAAAGTGCATTAACATTAAATCAAACACTGGAGCATTTCACTAAAGTCACTGAATTACAAAGAAAAAAGCCAGACATGTAACCCCAGGCAAATTAAAAACACAAGTGGAAAAATATGCCACTTTTCAGCCTACAATATAGCACTATGAAAGTAAATTCCAAATATATTACACTTATCCTTTTGTCATAACATAAATAAAATTAACATTTACACAAATACAACAATATTCCATGAAGTCAATTCTTCACTAAATCATGATAAAGAGAAGTCTAGAATTTAAAGTTATCTCACATCAACTATCCAAGAAACAGAACTTTAAACATGTTGACCTCAAACACACAAAACTGTCAAATTCTTAAAACTGGTATAACTCAAAGGTTGTGACCTTGAAGTCATTTCAGGATCTCCTAATATTAATGGTGGTTTTCTCAACATTTTAATTCAGATGCATTGTATTAGACTTCTGTTATATGCACAACATTTTTGGAATGAATAAAGAAAAGAAAGTAAAAGGAAAATTTAATAATACTCACTTTACAATTCTTAAAAGTAGTATTAACTAATTTCAGAGCTCCTCCTAGACAAGGGCAGTGTACTCAATACACTGTTCAGAAATGAAATGACTTCTCGCTATAATAGTTAAGTCTTCCAGGTATCCAGAGCATCATCTCTAACCTATTTTCATCTTCTAGCTACAAAAGCCTGAAGTAATTACTATATTAACCAGAGCATGTAGATATTAGTTCATGATTAAGCAGTTTCTACTGCTTAAAAAAAAATGCTGTTTCAAACAACTATGACAATAACTTGGTGTCTACAGAATTATTAACATAATTCTTAAGATTTTTTTTTAATCATGAAGAAAAAGCTCCCTAGTCTCCAAGAACTGAACAAAATCCAACCTCAGCAGGACTAACTTACTTCTGAAATATGATTTTCCAGAGCTAAAAGGATGCATGAAAGGGTAGGAGAGCACCCTAATCAAAGTATTGTTACTTGCACAAGATGGATGTCGTAGCTGATTTTCTGTATTACAGCAGAATGATCTACCCAAACCAATCTTTACAACTGAAAGTTCTGATCTAAATCTGTGCAGATTTAAAGTAAACCCCTATGACTGATATTGCTTGAACTTCTCATTGCTTTTCAGACAAAGAAAAGGTACATAATGTTTTATGCAAACTGATCCCCCCCGAGCCTCTGCCAAAAGACTGAACTCTTTTAGATGTCTATGAGAGCAAACTAAATTTTTTCTAAAAGAATTTTGATATAGTGTAAATCAATTTCACTGCTTCAAAAACAAAGCTGGGGCAGACTGACCTTTTCTAACTTAATCTGAAGCAAAAGGAGAACTTCAAGCACATAATTGTTATCTCATTTCCATCCAAAGCAAACCGCAGTGTATAATAGTTACATAACCACTAGGTTGCAAGCCTGAAGCAAAAGGAATCATCACTGCTGCTTCACTAGAAAGACATCAGAAATGCTTCTGCTACGATTACTGAAAGAAAATGCTTGACAGATCCTCTTGTTTCTACTTCTTCCCAAGCTCTTATACACCCACTGCTCTGTTTTCTATGTAAAATACTGATGGCATTATAGTGATGATTTATATAGTCGCAGATTTTCCTTCTGAAGTTATACCAGCACAAAACTCTATCAGTCTTTTCTCCTACAAATGGCAAAGTACAGCTGCCCTCCATACTGGAGTAATGGTTTTAAGCTAGGAAAGGGTAGATTTAGGTTGGCTATTAGAAAAAAGTTCTTTAATATGAGGGTAATAGATCAGTGGAATGGGCTGCCCAGAGACGTGGTGGAGGCCTCATCCCTGGAGTCATTCAAGGTCAGGCTTGATGGGGCTCTGAGCAGCCTGATCTAGGTAGAGATGTCCCTACTTGTGTAGGGAGGTTGGACAAGATGACCTCTAGAGGTCCCTTCCAGCCTAAAACATTCTATGATTCTAACTCCAGCTGAAACGATAACAGAAATAAACCAGTCAAAATCCATCCCTAAACTCTGCTGGCCAGAAGTGAAGTTAGTAATGATGCTAACAGGGATGAGATGCAGAACATCAGGAAAAAAAGCATCTCTTAATATCCATCCCAAACACCAACTGATGAAAGAGTGCAAAAGATGACCACGCCGAAGCTTTCTCCTGTTTAAATGTGAAAGCCAATAATCTCCAGAAGTTCTTACCAGCTCTTTCAGATTTTTCTTTCTGTTCTTTCAGCTCCTCGCCTTTCGTAGTCACTTGTTTGATCCGAGCACGCAGCTGGGCTATCTCCTCCTCCTTCATCTCCAGTGTTTCGTGCATTTGTCGCTTTGTCTCTGCGATTACCATGCCCTATAGAAAAGGTCCTTGTGATAAAAAGCTAGCAAATAAGTAAAATATACAGCTGAAACAATTTCAAGCCAGGACACAATCCCCGTCAGGAATAAACTTCAGTCTATTACTACAAGACCAGAGATCATGGTGTTTTTCCGTGTCAAAGCAGAAAATGCTAACAAAAAGAAGATAAGAACAGAATAGAATTTTGAAGAGTAGCCAAAATGTATCTAGTGGTGAAGAGAACTCCTCCAGCATCTAAGGACCATCAGAAAACTTCCTCCACCTGGTACAGATACTTTTCTTTCAAATATGCACTCTGTAAATAAGCCAAAACTGAAAGCATTGTAGCCTGTGTACTTCTTCTTAGAGAATATGCACAGATAATGAGTGTTAGTTATGTTGCCTGTTACACCACCAGAAGTTACTCCAAGTATCAAGACTGTGACAAAAAAAAACACTTGCAAGTTGCAAAAACTGAGAAACTCTTCATATTCCTAAGAAACTACAGTTACTTTTCCTTCATTGGTTATTTTAAAATTCATTTACATTGTATCTCATGTTGTTAGTGTTTGGGCTTTTTTTCTGTTTTGTTTGGTTTTTGGTTTGGTTTTTTTAAAGCTGGCATTGAAGAGTGTATTCAGCATAATTGCTCCCTCCTAAATAACAATCTTGCAGTACTAACTATAACTTAACAGATAAACACCCTAAAGTATCAACACAATCAAATTCTCAGGTAGCTTAAATTATCTGCTTGTTAAAACACAAACCAAACTACATCAGACAACTAAGAACAGCTTCTAATACCAAGAAGATATTTGAGTTTTAAACAACATTCCTCAAAAACTGTACAGTGTTTAAAAGAACATTTTTGCTTACCTTGTCTTGTTCTAGCTGCTCAATCAAATCCTTTGCATCCCGCAGCTGCGTAATCAGTTTAGTCTTCTCAGCCATGTGAAGGTCCTAAAAAAAGAGCCCAATCCCAGGTTGAGAGCACTGCCATCTATAAGAAAATACCTTCTTCTCACACACAGCTCAGGTTTGGCTCTTACCCTGCACTATGGAGGAAGAGCACAACAGAATCCAGGGAAGTTAAAACAGGCAGTTTTAAATCTCCCAGTGCTAGGCTGTCTCATGGCTTCCATAATAATTCAGATAGCTGAAGGCTTTGTTACAGCCTCCATGAGTCTCTCATGGATGTCAGAGCTGCTACAGTAAAATGGGAAAGAAACTTGCTTAAGGCACCTGCTTCATTACCTGCATCTCTAAGAGGATCTCAGCAACATAACCAACATAACCGCCCATTACTGGCCTTATTCTGGAAAAGGCCCTTAAAATACTCAAGTCTTCCAGAGCTCTTTCAAACTGAGATAGTGCTCAGAGACCAGGATAGAGAAGAGAATCTGATCTCTGGAACTGAAGCTGAGTACACAGTTGTACTTAGCACATTTTCATCTTTACATTACTAGCATCCACCTTACTTGTACTCCATACTTGGAATTAATGGCCTTAAAAGGAAAATTGAGCAAAAAACATAAGGGCAGTCCCAAAACTATCACTATATTGTGCTCTCCATTGTCCTGTCTTCCTGTGTTTTCTGTTTATTTACATTACTGATGCCTCTTCCTCTATGTCTTAAAGGTTTAGCTCTTGTAGAGCTTTGCTTTTCTCATGTTACCTCCTGTCTTCTGTGCTAGGACACTTTTTTCCTCACCTCAGCTTCCCAGCTACTTTATTTCTGATACCGTTTTGATGGTTATTCACACAGTAAGGTTTCATACCCTTCACAGCTTTTTAAGTAATTGTTTAATGTGTTAATCCCAGTTGGATTTTGCATCTTTAACTCTAAAAAAGTACAGGGACAGTTTAAAGGTCTGCTCTATTAATACATTTTGGAAATACTGGAGTTCACTGCTTTTACTATTTACTAAATACTGCATTTTAGTAGCTAGCAATAAAGCTGAGAGCATTTTCCACACCTTCATTTTCTCCAGTTCTTGCAGCCTCTCTTCCAGCTGTTCCTGAAGTGCCTCCTTCTCGTTGGTTAACTGGGCGCAGCGCTCCTTATGTGACCGGATCATCTCCTTGCAGCGCTGCAGAAGGTTCTCCTGGCGCTTCACCCTCTGATTAAGAGTCTCCAGTGTTTTAACAGAGTCTTCATTACCCTCTACAAGACAACACACCAAACTTATCAGACACAGACTGTTTCCAAAATGTAGATCTGCATTCATCATACACATCGTGGACTCACAGGTGTCTAAAGAAGGTTGTGCAAAGTCTGCAAAACTTCCTAGTGACAACTCAACTGTCAGAAAATGTCCTACACATACATGGAATAATAAATACAGTCTTTCACCTCAAACTAATCCCAGTTACTATACAAGCTTTGAAACCAAACTGTTAATCAAAAAAGGGTTTTTTTATGCAATTAAAAGGTTACTATGATTTAGAAATCTGCCTGCTGCTCCTAACAGAATATTCACAGGAAAATATGCAAAGCAAAGCAAATCTCTCAAGTGCCAAGCACACAGATTCCTGCTTTCCCAGGGCTGGGTATGACATTAATTCTAAAATATCCAGGTTGGCACTATTCCATTCAGCAGGATAAAGGGCATGTTTAGCATCTTTCCAAGTTGTACTCCTCTCTGTGTAACTTGCACACAGTAGTATTTTACTGTGTTCTGCCCTGATGCTCTGGAGGCTATAAGAGTTCTTGGTGTGAAAATAGCATCAGACACAGTCAGAGATTTGGTTCACCACTAGAGTTTTACACACTACAGTCCAAAAGCAGATTCCAGCACGAGAAACATCTTAAACCCTGACTCTTAGGAACTAGATACTTATGTTATTTCCTAAGTACTACAAAAGACATGATGCTGGATAAGAAAGTATCTGATCTAACCCTTCATAACACACAGAAATCAAAGCAGATGCTGAACAAAGACAATTTTAAGATGCATGTTCACCTCTCTCTGAACCCTACTTTTTATGAAGGATACCAATGAATGACACTTTCACTATATATCAGCATTATAATTTCCCTTGATCAGGAATCAAATATACACAATACTGGGAGTCCCATATCCCAAATAATCTCCTGATATGAAGAACACTTACATTATTTAATAGCATGAATATAAAAATTCGTCTTTGCTTCTACTTTTTCCGGAGATAAAAGAGATAGACTGGCAACTGGTCTCTTCTCTAAACTGCAGGGATAGTTCCTTGCTTACTGGGAACAGAATCTCTTAATCCAATTAAGTGGGGACAGTAACAACTTCTACCAGCAAAAGCAGTAATTACAATACCATCATTGCCATTGACAAAGGCAAAACATATAAGATTTGAATTTTTATGAACATTTAGTATCTTTGAAGGGCTGTCCTGTCCTCTATCTGCTGCACTGTTTTCAAAACAATTGTCTCCTAGAAGATACATCCTCAGTATGACACATTCAGCCCTAAGAATTGTTACTCCATCATCAATTATTCCTCAAAATTCAAGATCTCTTGAGAAAGCCCCAATACCTACCATTGCTTCCTGGTTCCACAGTATTTTCGGTACTGATTTCTTTTGTTGGACTTTGAACTTGGGGTTCAGGTTGAGAATTTGGATCAGGCAAGTCAGTGCCTATCTGACCATTCTGTAATCTCTGTTTCAGCAGCGATACCTAAACAAAATGTTCCTTTGTTAAAAAACACCAAGTATTCCAAGTACATAATTTTTTCATCTTCAAAACTAGCAAACTAAATAAAATTGATATCAGCAAGCAGAGAAAGGAAAAATCTGTCTGAATTGTTTTATCATTTTTAAAAATCAGAATTATGTTTCCAATTAAAAATGGTATCACTATGAGTGGAGAAACAAAGATCAATTAAACAAAACACAAAATTTGCCAAAGCAATTTTAGCTGAAAGATCTGCTAACATTATGTTCTTGATAACAGGAAACATTACAGAGGTATTTAAGTGCAGATCAAACAATAATATTTAACATGAATGAGACTTTTACAAAGGAAAATTTGACAAAGGTATCCTCTATCACAAAGATGCACTTAATTCCTAGATAATCACAAATTCTCAAGAAGCTTTACATCACCACAGCATTTATATTAGAAAAATGGACATGCATTATAGGAAATACATAATTTAAGATAAAAAGTAGGAAGAGGAGTTCTAAAGATCATCCATTGGGTAAGGTATCTCACCTGAGTTTGCAGGACACTAATAAGTTGATCCTTTTCTTCTAAGGAAGCATCAAATTCCTCTTGGAGATGTTTCTTAGCTTGTTGATCCATCTGGAGCTCCTGAGAATCATAAACACATCTCAAATGAAATCTGAATATAATTTTTATGCTATGAAATAATACTAAAAATACCTGTTTGTAGTTCTGAGCCCAGAATACAACCATAAAGTGGATATTTCTTTTATGATACAATGTTCCACACAACATAATAAGAACATTCCATTATAATACCAGCATTAAAACAGCAAGAGTCTAGGTTTGATGCAAAATTATTTTCAGTAAGAAAGAATCCTTGATAATTTTGTGTATGGAACACTTCAAGCCTGCTCCTGAAAACTGTTTTCTGTGCACACATTTCTCCTGGAAGTTGAAGACTGCACTTGGATAAACTAGATTTTTCATTTAGCTACCAGACTAAGTCAATATAAACAGCAGAAATGTCAATTTCTCTTATGCTCATTCAATACTCTAGCACTCTAATACAACAAATACCATTTATAAGAGCAAAAAGCTGGCTTTTTTATTCCTCAAATGAGAAAGCAGAATGCCAAAGAACTTTATACTATGCAGCTTTACTTGCTACTTACTTCCATTCATTTGGCTGAACACCTTCAGAAACTTGTAGCTGTTGCTTAAATGCATTGGTAGGTTTTATATCATCCTATAAAATCCTGCTTTAGGGAGGTTTCTTTTATTTACTTCCTATGCTTTTGAAGTTTAAATACTTCAATTTCTTTAAATAATTATTGGTCTAATCAAAAATATATGTATTTAAAGTGAAATTAATTCATCTCTAACTGCTTATTGAGAGAAGAAGAACCATATATATTTCATGCATGCACTGTAAATAATTTCCCAAACTTGCATTTTAGGTTTTTTAATTTATATATTTACTTTATATATATCTTCCTAGTGATTTACCCCAGGAAACTAATGCTTCTAGACCATTACTTTGCAAAGATCACTCATACCAAAGCAAGCACCACCCATAAAGATGGGTTCTATTAGTCAGGCAAAGTTAGAAGATGACAGAAAGAAAGGAAAAAAACAAGAGACAAAACACAAGGTCCGGGATTCTTCCCTCATTGCTTTCCTCCAACTCTGAATCTCACTTTGATGCTCTTGCTGCCTGTTCCTTACCTCCAGCAGTGAATCCCCATTGCCACAGCTGAGCCTGAGACCAGCTCTGGGAAAACTAGTCCCCTCTCTTCCCAAGGAACTGTCTCCACTTTTTAACCCTCAGGTTCTCAGCAGCTACTGACCACCTTTCTGCCCTGTGCTTCTGAGCTTTAGAATCAAATCCCTCCAAGCAAAGCAAAGCAGCTCAGTGCAAGAACAAGTGCCAAAGAGATTTACTGAAACCAACATAGAAATAGTCCTCTTGGGATCCCAAAGCCCCTTCTGATCCTTGTCCAGGAAGAACACTGAAGACTGCTGGTGAGGAATTACTCTTAAGAGGAGAAAACTAAGGTAAGCGAAAGACATATTGATTTCCAGGGGCTATTTCACTGTCAGCTTTGCCTCTACAGAGACTTATACATTCCTCTTGGAAGAAACTTGAGTGATTCAACATTTTTATGGGGAAAATGGACTGTATGATAAAGAAAAGGACTTTAAAAATTAATTACTGATAACATATTACTACATCAATGAATTATCTATTTTGTACCATTTTACAATGGAAAGGTACAACTATTTGTAATTTTTTTTTTAAGTCTGTTTTACCTAATGCTATAACACTTGTGCTTCCAAAAGACCAATAAACCACTAAGTTTTTCAATTATTAAAAAAAAAGAATTTCACTGTTAGATTTGAAGGAATCTTTAAATCTACAAGATTTGTAAGAATGAAATTAACTTCTTAAACCAAATGTATATACAAATTTATATATATTAATCAGAAAAATATATAAAAAGCATATATGTGAAACAAAGTCTATGACAGAAGTGAAAAATAAGTATGCACAAGTCCAACCCTTTTTCATAATCAAAAGCTCTAACTCTGCTGTATATACATGCCTTCCAAACTTTACCAAAGTACCAGTAAGCTGGAAAACTAAACCTACTGGAGTATGTGGATATAGATTTAACACAGAATGAGCTTCTTTAATCTGACCTTGAAGTGAACTGGAAGAAACCAACATTGGCAAGCAGCTCCTGTCAGCAAAGCTCTGGGTTTCCCCCTCCTATGGGCTGACTTTAGCTCAGGACAGGGCATCAGTCCAGGCGCAGGCTCCAGCTCAGACCAACCCACTGCTCTCAGCTGCTGGGGCAGAACCAGCACAGATCTGATCCTAAATGCTACCCCCGAGACACACACAACTCACGGGCTGCTTACCTGGATTACACCTCGTGTTGCTGGAGAAGAGAGCCCTGCAATTTGCCAGTGACCTGCTTGGAAGTGACTGGCTGCCCGACTGGTCACACAGGGGCAACATGAGCCTTGGGTACCTGCACGTCCAGATGCTCACAGCTGCCATCCCTCACCCTCAAGGAACAGACCCTGGTCCCAGTCTGCAGGTGAGACACCCAACTGTTTGGAGCTAGTCTGCCTGCAGGCAAAGGTGGGACCTCTCCACGGTCTCTTGGCTCTTGAAATCTCCACGCCAGCACTGCTGCTTAGCACAGAACACACCAAAACCAGGAGGAGAGCCACAGAGGAAGCCCATGGCTTTGAGTCTGCTGGTGCCCAGCTCCCAAGCAAGGTAAGAGCATGGACAGAGAAGTCCTTGCATGCCCATCTCCAAACCTGATGCTGCACTGGCTCTTGGGGCAGTAAAAAGACTTCGGCTTCACATTCTGCTTCAGCAAGGTTTGATAATGTGGCTTTTGTGAACTTGCCCTTTTAATTTGTTCTGCCCAATAATTTGTACGTGTCTTTTAATTAAGCCCAACGTGTTTATTATCAGTACTAAACACATTAGAGCTTCTCCTTTCATTTCACTATAACCTAGGGAGATAATCATCATAACACAACCTACCTGACTTTATAATTGAAACCAAACTATACAGTGCAAGTCCGTAAAAACAATGTAAACATTATAACTGAGATCAAGATGAGTATTTTTAAAAATTTTATCCCCTTTTTTTAATTGATAGTCATTAAAATCTGTATAAAAAAGTGCTTATTACTTGTATTTGCCTAACATTTGTATTTCTTGATACTAGAAGAGCAATAAACTGCACAGGAACATCTACTGCTGGGCCTCAAAACACTGCAAGAACCACACAGATTTCTACCTATTTCAGAATGAACAGAAAAGCAGTTCAGGTGGTATGATTAGCTGCTCTGCCTTAGAGTATGACAATAAGCTGCTGCATGAGAAACAAGCCAGAGAAATATCCTCATATAAAAAATGAAAACAAGCAGTAAAAAACTCTGTTGTGCTATAGAAAGTATTTTGTAAAAGAATTAAAAAAATCAAAAGCTAGGCAAAGATCCTATGTATGTGTGGTAGAAATATTCAATCAATAAAGAAAAATACCTCTCTCAGTTCTCCAATTCTGCGAAGTGCTTTATCCTGACTTTGACTCAGAATGCCCTTAAAAAAAAGGAAGAATAAGCATCAGGCGTATTAAATGTAACTTTATATATAAAAGTATAAATAAATTTATAGAATTGTATTTCAGCAGAAGAATTAATAACTTGTCTTCCTCTTTCAAGTCAAGCTTGATGTGTAAGTATTATCTTAAACTGCCAGCTGTGGGTTGGGAAGCTGTCACCTGAACTCAGCTGATGCAGTAAGAAAGCCTGGAGTACAATAACTTCACTGTTCTTAATAACTGTTATTTTGAGAAACCAGTATTAGCTTGGCATCCTTAGAAACCCCAGCTAAAAAAGTCTTTTGTCTCACATACACACACACACATATATACACAATGTATTGTGTAAATGCACACACAACACACTGAAAATTAAATCTGTATTTGCTCTACATATTAAAAAGACTCAGAAAAGGATTCAGGTAAGAGGCTGGAAGGTAGTGCTTACCTGCAGCTTCTTCTTCTCCCGCTGGATCACTTTATAAGCAGACACTAGCTAAAATACAGAAATCAGGTATAATAAGGATAGTGCATTCATTTATAGCTACCAAAAATAATTCACTTAGTTGTATCCCATCTGCATTTTCCACTCTTCATTTGGGAAAAGCTGTTCTGAGAGAAATGCACTTAAATTTTCTCAATGTTTCCTTTTTCCATTTATAAAATACCTTCAATGTGTTTAAAAAAATAAAGCCCACATGACAAAACAATGAGGTTACTCAGCATTCATGCAGTTTTCCCTTCACTGAAAAGACCTCCAAGATACCCTCCTTCAATACCCAACCACATCAAAAAGTTACACCCCACCCTTTCTAAGGGTGCACAGCCCAAAAGGCTTGAGTAAAATTAATTTTACAAGGAGTATTCATTAAAAAAAAATAAATATATATATACTTACACACTTAAAAATCTACCTAAAAAGGACTGTGTAATACTGAATGTTCTCATCCCCTGTGCTTTGCACGTACCCAGCAGGCAAAGACAGACTGGAATTGGACAATAATTCTCATTGTATGTTGACAAAAGGAATTCATGAATAGCTGCACAATTTAGTTTAATTGAAGATTTGATCGCAGTTGCCTAAGCTGTCCAAGGCTGAAGTAGCATACTGGCACTTGGAACTAGAATATTGTTTTCAAAGTGTTGAAAAATTTAAAGGAAAACAAATCCAAAACACCAAAACCAGAAATCTTTAAATCAAAAGGTATCTTCAAATTCTTATTTAAAACAAATTAGGATTTTTCAACATTAAAAAATCACTTTTAATTTCAAAGGCATATTTATTTTGCATTTAAAAGAAAACTAAAACTACTATGGATGGTTTCCCTTATATATTTGAGATGCTGACTTTGTATCCTACTTTAAGAGAAAAAAAACCAAACAACTTTACATCTTAAATACTAATTATATATTGAAACTACTTTCTTCTAAGCTCCAGCAAAACAACTGAACTAAAGCAATTCAGAAAAATAGAAAAAAAAATAAGCCTTTTTGATAGAGAAAATTAAGACTTGCTGGACAGACTACACTAAAAAAACCCAAAACACCCCCCCCGCCCCAGCAAAACAAACCCACAAACTGAAGAATTTTCATTTTAGCTACACTGTTTACACAAACTTTAAAAAAATATTTCTTATTATACTAGCTAGAAGAGAATGAAAAATTAACAGGAGACAACAATTACTGAAACCATGGAAAGTAACTGTTTTTTCAGGCATATGCTGAATATTGTAATTGCTGTATACATATTTGATATTATTTCCAATTCTAGAGGTTATGACACTAATAGCTGAAAGTCTGCACAGGAATTTTTGTATTTGAAGTCTGTAAGCATGTAATGAACTTGAAAAAACAGAGCATATGTCTGGTTTTAAAAACAACATACTTAAACATACAAACACACTTAAAAAAAAAAAAAATCCAACACCACCACTTTGAAAACTCTACTTTGCCCAATAATTTTAAAAATGAGTAGCAAAACTACTTCTATCTTTGGTTTTCACTAAAATAGCAAAAGAAATAGTCCTGGAATTAATTTCTTCCAGGGAATAGCTGGAAGTTATGGGGAGTATAACTTAGTGGAAACAAAATGCACATGCATGGAACGCACATTGTGCACTTGAAGTTTCAGAAGAAAAGTCAATTTGCTGTCACGTGAGCACAAGCCACATCACCCTTGGACTGAACTCCACCTCTTTCCATGGGCTTTCAGCAGAAACTGTGTGTGAGTAACCACTATTTCATCTCTATTGTTGACAACATGAAATTATTTACAGACAAGAGAAGGAAAACATTTCCATATTTGATTACCAAAGAAACATTTGACTTAGATAGACCCAAACTAACTAGCCTTAAATTAGAAGTTAACTTCAGCGTTAGCTCTAAGTTGATCCATTTGCTCCAGACAGGAAACCAACAAGGTTATCCAGGACTGCAGCATCTGTTAGCCTCATTTTTTCCCCTTCTCCTCTAGGTAAGGCAGTGACAGCCTTGCCTACCTCTGAGTACTTTCCCCGGTAGTTGCCCAGGCTGCGCTCCATCCTGCGCAGCCGCTGCAGCAGCTGCTCTTTGCTGAGGCTCTCCAGATTTCCCGGGGGCTCCTCAGTTTCACTTTCAATGTCAGAAGGTGGATCAAAGGTGGGACCAGCTGTGTCCAAGTCCAGTCGATTCAAGGAGTCTCTTGAAGAAGTTCGTACCAGAGACTCCTTAGAAGAAGAGCGGAACAGGGTCTCCTTCACCGGGCTTCGAAACAAAGACTCCATGGAGGGAACTCGGAGCTGAAGCCTCTGGGCGAAGGACTGAGTGTCAGTCTGCTGCAAAAATTCAAAGCAAGGTGTTATTCCTGCACTGCTTTTAGGAGGACACACTAAAGTCCAGGAAACGGAGACCTGGGCAAGAGAACGACTGTTGCCTACCACATGCATGCCACCAAACAGCCACCACTCCCTTAGAAGAACCATCTCCCTGTGCAGAAAACTCAAGCATGCAACTGCCAGATGCGGGCCATTTCCAACAGCAACTAAATCCCATAAACTACAGCTTTAATTTAAACTGCTAGAAGAATGTATTTCTGAGTAACCCCTTTAAAAAGTGAAGAATACGTAACTAAAATTGTTGCATTTACTGTTGGCCCAAATTTTTAAAAAATAAATATTGTGAGACTCACTTCTTGATGTATTAAACAGAAGACTGTATTTATCTCAAAGACACAGAGAAATTTTCCTATGATTAAGAGAACAAATTTATTGTAAAAGCCCTTGTATGATAGTTCCAGCATGCCATCTTAAATAGTCCTTTTTTAATTTTACTTTAAGTGGCTTTATGATTTTATATAAAATGAAATTATTGATTTATGCAGCTGAAGTATTTATGTGGTTCTAAAAACAAAGGTTCTGTGCTACGTTACCATATACTGCTGGTGCTGCAGAAGTGATTTGGAATCACTACTGCTCAACTGTTGCCCCAATAATCAAATGTTGGGCCACATGTGCCTGGATCTACTGCTAATCCCATGCCAGCAAGCTAAACTTCTTCTGAGACCTATTAAAGAATGACCTCCACCTTTGTAGAATCATAGAATGGTTTGAGTTGGAAGGGACCATAAAGATCACCTAGTTCCAACCCTCCTGCCATGGGCAGGGACACCTCCCACTAGATCAGGTTGCTCCATGCACCAGTGACAACACTTTAATACCAGTTAATAGGATTACACATGAACAAACCACCCTAGTATCCTGACAGACGAGTACTTTTCATCCCTGCTCCAGCATGAAGATATATTTATTAATAATATATAATCACTGGGGGCTTAAGCCAACATAACAAAGACAACAACCCAGCAGTGAAAGAGGACACGCACCTGGGGGGAGGCTGGTCCACTTCCATTGTTTTCTGTGGGTCTGGGAGGTGGTTGTTTAGTTAAGTTCTACAGGAGGAAAACCAAAGGTTAGAAGGAAGAGGCTACAAGGATGGTGATTCACTGACTCCAACTAAAAGCATCTGTGCTTTCCCCTGGCCTGTGTTTTTAGTACTTTCTTTGGAATGTTGATTAAGATGTCTTCATGCAAACAAGCTAGTTGGTTAAATTCCAAACAGATTGCTGCAATATACACAACTACAAAGCAGCTAGAAGTGCAGGGATTAGTAGGAGACATCTGCAAGTGCTGACATCTCCAGTTAAATTATTCGTAACGATTATTTATGTAATGTTTAGGCACCAATCAAAGAAACACCAAAAAGCCAAAATGATAGCAGGAAAAAATCTAATTGATGACTGGTGTTTACAGCTAACATGAGTAACAGTGGAATCAGACCATCTATCTCTATTTAAGTATATTTTGGGGAAGGAGTGTGGTGTGTGGAAACTACCTGGAAAAAAGTGCTGGTAAGAGACTTCTTAAGATTCCAAACAGAAAGAAAATTAGACTTTCAGAAAAAACAACCTGCACAAAACTTGATGTTTACATTCCTCTGTGCTCTCAAAAAACAAAAAACCCACCCAAAAAACCCAAAACCAACACAAAAAACAACAGTTTTGAGTTGTTTGGTTGGTTTTGGGATGGGATTTTTGTTTGTGTGGTTGGTTGGTTTTGGTTTTTTTTTTTTCCTCCAGAATTCAGACATTTCTGTTCCTAGTCTTTCTATCCTGCTTTTTCTACATCCTGTGTTCAAGGGTTTCTAACCTGTACAAATCCAAACAGTTTTCTGGTGTTTAAACCAGATCAAACTGAAGTAGCAAAACATGCTAAAAAATGTCTTGGATATGATTTTTTTCCCCAAGATAAGCAAAGCACTGAAACATATTGAACAAAATATGAGGAATTCAGCTAAAAGCAGTTTAACTGATAATTTTTTAATAATTTAATAGTTTTATGCAAGCTGTAAGGTGTATACACAACTAAAACAGCAATCATAATCCATGTATCTGCTACAGCTTCTACTAGGTGCTGATAGAATGATTCAGTGTCAAAGGGCTTCAGAAAGCTTGGAGTGGAGTAAACTTAAGGAAGCACAAAAATACCACCAAAGAAAGAAATCCAGACAATTAAAAACCTAGAGAAATGTGCAGTCACCCAGACTGAAAGTGAATGAGCAATAACTAGCCATACATAAAGTCTGTTTGATTTGGAAATTGTGCTTCACCTGGCTTGAACAAAATCTGCATTCTGCTTCAGAGCACTATCCTGTTCCCAGGGATTATTCCTCATGGATTAAGAGCTCTTACTGGGTTTTAAGCTAAAACACTCCTAGATTTTATTCTCAGCTCCACGACTTGTTCTTTTTCATTTCCTAACTGGAGAGTTAATAATAAAGGTAATCCAAATAATTTATCTTCTTCTTTATAATTCACAAAACATCTACCATGCTAGTACTGGACTGACAACATAGGAAGACAAATAATTTACCAAGAATTACAAGCTAACTACAAACACTTCTTTCAAAATCATATATTCTGATACCCATAAAAAGAATTAAAGGAAACTATGGATGGCTTGCACATGTAATTCATAACAACTTCATAATATCTAGTATCTATTTTAAAACACAAGATTAAGTGGATTTATTAGATCTAATAACTTGCTTATGAATATAAAACCCATGGATGCTGTTCTTTTCTGTGGAGATCCTTAAAAAATGCTATTTCAAAACTAAAACTGATGCCACCACTTCTAAAATTTTCCTATTAATTGTGCCGACATCTTTGTATTCAATCTGTGCACACTAAAGTAGAGCCTATATTTGAGATTAGACTTTCTATTGTATAAATCATAAAAGGGAAACACTGGTAATCTTTTGTATAAAAGCTTGAACACCACAGGTATGGAGCTGCTGCAATTCTAAATCACTGTGCTCTTGGGCAAAGGGTCATCTTCTGGTGCCCATACAATGAAAACAAAGCATGAATGGAAATTGCTATATATAAGTATAGACTCAAGAGGCTTTGAAGAGCTTAAAAGCCCTAGCCTTTCTTAAGCCTGAAGAGATGTTTCAGCAAAACTAGAATCACAGAGCACAGGCTGGAGCTTTGAAAGGCTTAAAACCAGCAGAGCTATGTCAGGGTTTCTGGAAACCACCAGAAGTATTTCCTCCAAGAATACACAGAACATCCACAACTGTATCTCTACCCAAAGAGAGCTCTCAATCTCTAATAAAAAGGTTGGTTTTGTTATTAAGTGTATAAACTAGTGACACTTGTGCTTCCACACTTCCCTATTTCTGAAATGGGAATGAATTAATCTTATTTATGTCTCACAAGTATAAACAGATTTGTAAGACTAAAGAGTGAAAGCTTAAATGTCTGCATTTAAAAACATTTTACTCTTTTCCTTTCTTCTCAGGTATTCCAAAATTGAATAAATTACAGAGAAAGGAAGGAGAGCTTAGTACACATTTTCTTCCCTCGTTTTCATTTATTGTTTTATTTTAAAAAACTTCTCTGTCCAAGAATATTTCAACTGTTTCTTCATGCAACAAAACTCACACAGCTTAGTTAGTAAAGAGTTTCTATGAACTTCATCTACATCAAAAAATCCCACAATTACTGTCACTTCACTGTGATGCTTGCTCTCTCAAATCACACACCACTTGCACACAAAGTTAAAATACTGGCCCATTTTAGCAGAATTAATTTGTGTGCATTGATGAAACTTTCCCTCTCCTGCATCTTTAGTTTACCTATGTTTCCCAAACATATATAATGGGGTTTTCTGAATATGTTTGTATATAATCAGCCCTCCTCTTCCCTATAAACTTTTCTATCATTGTTTTCTCCCTCCAATTCTTACAGTGAAAGTACAGCTCTAGAACTTTCAAAAAGTTCAGAGAACAAAATCAGTTTTACAGGTAACATTACTAATACACATTGATACCACATTAACAGTAACTCTTATACTATAACTATTTGCTATGTATGAAGTCTGCTATATAAACATGCAAGTCAGCAATTCCTGCTACTGAAGTATATACTAAAAGATAAAACATTTGAGCATTCACAGAAATATGATTTTTGAAATACAGCTGTACTGATATTCTGTAGCATAGTGAAATACAGCCCAAAACTCTTTACTGCTGTGTTGAAAAGCTTAATAAAATTTAGAGTGAAACTTCAAGTAGTGATTATGAGACCTGAAATATGATCAAAACACCTAGAACAGGAAAAAAAAAAAATCTAGTAATGATTTCAAAACTACAGATTCCAGCAAAGTCTGAATGTCCTCTTTGTTGCCCATTAAAAAGCTCCACCTTGAGAACACCATGACAGAGCTGGTCCCAAATCTGTGTTCTAAGGGCACACTCTGAACAAGCTTAACCCTTTACAACAAATGAAGACTTGCCACAAATCACCTTTTAAATCACTGTCCAATCTTGCTTAGCTTGAGAGAAGCAAGCCCAACACAACACGGTGTGTTGTGCTATATCCACCTGCTTATCCAATTTCTACCCTGTTAGAGCTTTTGGAAACGTGTCATATTCAGCCCCTGCACGAGCAGCAAAAAAAAGCCCTTCCTGAACTGGAAAAGCAAAGTAATTGTGAAGTATGAGCTGGGACTCTCAAAGCCACTGTGTATGGACTCAGGAATGCCATGCCTCTGAAGCATGTGGAAGATGCCATCCTGGTCCCGTGACAATACTGAGAATAACCCAGCTCTGGACGTGTGTAGATTAGAAAGCAGAAGGCTGCTTTCCTCCCTGTGCATGCTGTTTTTTCCTCCACTCCTTGTTCTCATCTCACCCAGCTTCTCCACTTGTATACTATGAAAACAACCTCTCCAGGCAGACAAATGCGCATTTTAAATAAAATCTAATTATTAAAGAAACGACTACTTATCCTTACAATGATAGTGGCCAGGTTACCAACTAGAAGTAGCTGAATTTCAGTGTCTATGTGAGATAAATATTTCCTGCTACCATTAGTAAGTGACATTGTGAGATTTTCATTGTACGCAGCAAAGAGCATGTAATTTTTCAACAAAAACAACCTCAATATTTATCATATCCACTTATCTTGAAATACATACGACACATAAATGAAGACTTTCAGTGGCACGAATGAATTCTACACGACAAATGTACAAACTTGTGCAGACACTTATTTCAAAGTTGTGTAGAGTACGATTACCTGTGTGACAGAACCCGTGTTAATTTGATTTTTTATGTTACATTAAATTCACACCATACAGCACACACCAGCCAGGAGCTACCAGGTACTACCTCTGTGAAATTTAGTGCAGGGTTAGCGACGGGGTAAGTTAAGATTGATGCCTTTGTGAGAACAAGCCACAAGCAACGCTAGGTCTGCCTTCTAGTCCAGGACTCTCCTCCCCCTGCTAAAGGCACAGCTAAGGGGGGTTGGAGGACTCACCACACTGTCACTCTGTGGCTTAGGTTGCTTGGTGGGATCCAAAGCAAAGATAGTATACTCAGAGAGAAAAGCAGGTTCTGCTATCATCCCGGCTAGCAGCTGTCAAGTGATGCAAAAAGTAGGAAAACGAAAGTAAATCAAGGAATGAGGTAAAGAACGTTGCACGATTGCACTCACTTTCACCACACTTAAGAACATCATAACACAATACAGCAGTTTGAGACAATGGATATTGATAAAGGCAGGATAGAACCAGAAAACAGGCACTAGATCATTTCAGAACACTCATAATACAGTTTTGATCATTTAGAAGAAACACACAATGAAAAAAGATCCTTGTTTAGAATCACTTAGAAGAAATATACAATGAAAAAAAGATCCCACTTTTGAATTACTTAGAAGAAACACACAATTAAAAAAAGATCCGAGTTTAGCCATATATAATATATAGAAAGACTGAGCTTCTTTTTGTTTAAAAAACCACCTTTCCACAGAAAAGCCACTTTCCTCAGTTCTCTCTTAAAAGACACTGATATTGTAAATTTTTTTTATGCTTCTGTGATTGACATCTTCAGATACCACTGAATCTTCTTTGTTCTCAGTCATGTGTGAAAAACTCATCATTTGAAAAATCCTAAGTATTTCAGCTATAAACAATACAAACTGCATGGTTCTGATTATTTTCTAGTGCTCTTATACTCTAGAATTCTAACTACATGAAAAAAAATCCTTACAAATTTTTTCAAACTACCAGCAGACTACTTTGTAAGAACACCACAAGTTGAATTTACCGTTTCACCAAGTCATTATCAAAGGAGAGATTTAAAGACTTAAGAGATTTAAATTCCTAAACCCAAAAACATGAAGAGATTGGAATTTTAATTCAAACTGGATCTGTACACGTCATGTAATGCAGTCTAACACTGTTAGGATGCTGCCACAGATTAAAAAAAAATTTAAAAAAAAGTAAATATATATATTCCCATCATGTTTTTCTCGCACACAAAAGCTCAAGGTTCAACTTGTCTTTCTGAGATTTCAGAACTGCACAGTCTGACTGAACCAAGCCATGATATTGTTTTTCTTTCTCAGTATTCCAGAGCAATTTTGTTTTTTTTCAAGTTACTAAATAGGATTTTTAGGAATAAAACATATTACAATTTAAGTTAGAGTTTGTTTGGGTTTTTTTTTGCTGACTGTTACATTGACTCCAGTGCTCCAGTAGATGAATTACATAAATTCAAAATGAGAGAGGAGAAATATACATGGTCTTGCAATCTGTATCCACAAAATCCTTTCACAAGATGTGTTAAATGCTTAATGCTCAGTGATAGCCATACACAAAAGCCTCTGAATATCAGTACTGACTCCCTATGTCTTTTCCTTAATGTATTTCCTCACTGAAAAAACAAAATAATTACTGAAAAACTTCATTAACTAAGACCTAAATTACCCATCCTACAGAAAATATAGCCTATTTAATTCACTGTATTATATATATACACATACACCCCTAGTACAAGTGTTCGTTGCTAGAAAATCCTGCTCATTACATTTGTAGCTCTAGATAGTCTTCTAAGGGAAAGAAGCTTTGGTTCCTGCTATAGATTTATTCAAGTGTGTAAAACCCAGGTAAGTTTCTTTCTATGTCTGAGCTTCCAGGCAAAATAAAAATAAGGAAGCCAACAAGTATGAATTGCTCCAGAAAATCTTTGTGAAGTGGTGATGGCTGTAGAAGCTCATTGTCTCAGCTGTGCAGTCTATACGTGTGCCTCTTGAAAGGGTATAAGCCAGAAAAAGAAATGGCAAATATTATGTATGCACAAATGTACACAGTATTACAAGCAAGCCTGATGGCCTCAGGAATTAGAAGCATCAAAATTCTCAACCACTACTAAAATGATGAAATCTTTAAGGTAGAAATTACTTTGTATGTTTAGAGAAGGCCAGTTAAGATGATGAAACAGTCTGCAAAGTACCCAAATGGACTATGGCAAATATTAACAAAAAAAAAAAATAGGTGTCACAGGCTGAATATGTTCAAAATCACCTTTGGCTTAGTTAAGTCACTTTTAAAAACATGACCATCAAGAACTTCAGAAATCACAGATGGTTCATATTATCTCTTCATAGTAACAGGATATTGATGTTTGCTTCTCGAAATACTAAATTGTAACATTTCACCATATTATGTTGCTTAATCCTAATTCCATTAAATAGTCCACCAAACAACTGGCATTAAAAAGAATTCCTATTTAATCTGTAACAAGTTATTATTCTTCACCTGAGATAAAAAAAATGGATTGTCACTATGTTCAGTGTCCATGAGTTGTTACATTTTCAACCATCCCCTGAAGTCATGATCATGTCAGTGCAGCCAAACTCTATCGGGAGGCTTTGACAGTAAGTCTTTTATAAAACTTTCATTACAAATCCTAAAATTTATGGGTAAAATGACAAAGAGCTTTAAACGATGGAAAGAGTTAATTTTAAAAATTCACCTAGTGGACAAGTGATAAGGAGTACATGTAACTTGTTTTTAGCAAGATCAGAGGATCCAAGCTACCCACAGCCTAAAATATGCCAATCTCCATTACTAACTGTTATGGTTTTGAGGAAAAAAAAAAGGCAACCTTATTAATAGAAAATTATGCAGAACTGCTTGAGTTTGCAGACATACAACTCCAGGGTCTCTACTATAACTGAGAGTTTACACAAGCACCAGAATGTAATAATACCGTTGAGTCTTACAGCTGTTAGCCAAAACCCTGATGCAAGAACTAAATAATCTCAGCTTCACTCTACTATTGCTCAAGTAAAGGGAAGGAGCAAACCCTTCAAATGAAGAAGAGCAGAAGACACCAATACTGAGGCAGTAATCACTGTATCAAAATGAAATTGCTAAATATTTCCTCTTCAGTAGCCAAGACAAAGAGTTTCACACTTCAGATAGCTACCAAAGAGAATATACTCTGTCATAATCCAACAGTGGCATTCCCTCAGCACATTTAGGGCTGGCTGCATCTTCTTATTAGTAAGTTCATCCTCCATCAGATGTTGGGTGTCCAACAATGAAAATATTTAAGTCCTTACTCACAGTATTTTTGTTACTCCAACAGCTCATTACCTGCTGCATTTTTACAGCTGTTATTATAGGCAGAGCTATCTAATTTAGAGTCCTGTAATTACACCACCTAAAGCCTTCCAATATATACAAGTGTTTTTACTTACAATTTTTTTTAATCAGCTCTTCAAGCATGGCTTTAAAACAAGCTGTCTAGTTAACTTGGAGGGGAGTGGTATTAAAAGTCACTAAAAATTATTCACCTGGGTCTGGAAAAAAATAGGCAAGAAAGAACCTGCTAGTCTGTCAAAATTAAACAGCTGTAAATATTTGCACAAAGGACTCTTGCACTTCAGAGCAGGTTTTAGGCCAGATCCTGAATTAGCTTCAGAAATATTAAAGATATCTAGTGCTGTACTAATGTATCACTAGCACCATATCAGCCCTATGCCAATAATGTGATCAATAAAACTAGACAAGCAGGGAATCAAACTGGATTGAAGCATACTGGAAACAGAATGTGCAAAGATGTAAATAATCTTTTTTTTTTTTCCAAGTAAAATCTTACTACATTTCTGTCTTGGAGAGAAAGCTACAAAGGAGGTGAAATAGGTGATGAAGTCAGACACCAGATGATGCTGTTTTCAGCACTGCCAAAGAATACATAAAGTTTTGTTTACAAATAACCTTTGTATTTCCAAAATTCTGTTGTTCTTGTAGCCCTCAAGTTCAGTCTAAGTTAAGCAGCCTTACTTGTGACCTATCTGAACTCCAGAACCAACTGTGATCATATTATCCTGCTATTCCTCCTCTCTCTGAAGAATTACCATGATCTTCCTTTGCTAAGATTCTGAAGAGTGGAGCACAAAGGCCAAAGTAAACATGATCCCTAGATCAAAGGGCTTCCTTAACATGCTGTGAAACAAAATCCAGTATTTAACAGGGATTAGAGTTTGACCTGAGCCTCATCACTCTGGAGATGACAGCAGTTCAATCATTTCATGTTACCTACAATACATATTTGATTGCCAAAGGCAGACATTTTTCCCTTTCAGAAAAAATAAAGAAGATATTTAGGGGTTTCAAATTTCAGATGAACCTGTTATCAAGCAAATTTGACAATTCATACACTTTGTTAGCAAAGAGCATCTTAGTATACGTGCATTTGTAGGATGTTAATGCTTAAAAGCTTCTGTAATTGCAAGTGGACAGTTTTACTACGTTGCATAAGAGCACAGGAAGACAGAGGGAAAGGGATCAGCCCATAAGCTTGCTAAGAGATGAGCTCATATTTGCTCATCTGGTTCAAGGAGCTGGGGAATATCAGCCATTAGGCTAAAGGTTTAGTGTTTCAACTCTATTGACAAGTAACTCATTCCAAACAGTAAAATACAAATAAATTTGGCTATTTGCCCAAGATGTGGACAAAACCAAGTTGTGAATAACCCAGTAATTTGCTGATTTACACAAATATTTATAGAAGACTTGTGGAATTTGCAACATAACCTTTTATGGCTCATCCCTGCTGTGATCAGAGAATAGGAGAAACTGAAGGAAGAGCTGGAAGTTCAAGGTTTCTCTCTGCAATTAAAGCTGCAGGATCTAAGAGTGCAGAACTGCATTTTCAGAAAGAGGTAGTACAGAAATCAAACAACTCATTCCTGCTTTCTTTTTCTTTCTGATGAGCAATCTAAACATGCTGGTGTACACAAGAGGAGTTGCAAAAGCCAGGCTTTAGATAACAACTAGGTTATACAACATACAAAATGTAGTTTTAAATTTGCATGTCAAAGTAAAAAAAAAAATAAAAATATAGACATACCTGAACCCCTACCTCTGCATGACAACATCTACTTAGAAGTACTTCAAATTAAGTATATGAATGCAGGAGAGATGCAGTGTTACCAAAAATACTGAAGGAATATTATTTCAGCTTCACAATAGAAAACCACTTTAATTAATTTAAAGACACAGTCATTATATAGCAATAAAATAAGTCTGAAAAATACCTTGGCTAGTTTATCTCTAGCTCTAAAAGGAGCTATATATACTGTCCTCTGCTGTCACTCCCATAACACTCATGAGGATGTGAGTGATATTTGGAGCTGCATGACTTGTAGGTGATCCATAGCAAGCTATCAGCTGCTTGCTCTCAGCTGATGGCTCCAAACCAGCTTTGCTATCTTCTGCAGGTGGACCTGGCTTGTGAAGAAGTGTATTATAGAACAGGAAGAAAATTTTGAACTTCTAGCAACTGTACTGAATATGGTTGAAGGGTTTCACCTCAAATCCTATTCAAGAGTCCATGCAGTAACAGTTTGAAAATTAAGCACTACTCTTTCCTAGAAAAGGCTGGAAGCACCAAGTAAGCATTTTTTATTAATCATCCAGGGCTGCTTCAAACAGCACCAACTTTGAAAGCACCTGAAGAAGTTCTATGGAAGTACCAACATATGCTTTTATCTCACACTATAGTCATATATAGCGGGCTATTTGCAAGAACAGAATACAGAACTAGACAGACTTCTGCTTTTTCCCTATACATAAAAAAGTTATGAGCTTCTCTAACACTGCTTCTGGAGCACAGCTCCACTAAAACAGAAGCTGAAGAAGAAAATGGGCAAGAAAAGGAAAGTTAGCTAGTATTCCATCAATGGAGCACACAAGTTAGGGATTTTTTTTTTTTAAGATGAGAATGTTTCAGAATTTTGAAAAATAAAAAAACCCCCAACTTATCATTGCAGATTATAAAGCAAGAATGGCTGCCTGTACATTTTATTACAATTCTTTGATCAGACTAATGATGTCGATCACAACTGTAAATTTCACTGAAATTGTTTTTATTCTAAAAATTTTCTGAGTTTAAATCAAAGCTTTTATTTTGAAACTTTGATATTACAGCACTAAAAATCTGAAGACATATCTATTAAAGACATACTAAAACATAATAGGCCAGAGGGAGGACAGAGAACATACAAGAGAACTGACACCCTTTAATTTTGCTTGGCTTGCAGTAAAAGGGTTAGAACTTGACTCATGTTCTGTAAGAACATTTTAGTCTATGATACTCTTCAAAACCCAAACATTTTCAGTGTATTAAATACTGTCCAACTTCAGCTCATTGCAATGCCATTGCCACTGACACCTGTACATAAAAAGTCTGTCTGATCAACGGAGAACACTACAAAAAATGCCTCCTAAAAGATGTAACACCCCCATATAATCAGGGCATATATTTTCAAAGATAGTATGTAACATCAGCATCTTTTTTAAGCATAATACTACTGCCCAATGGAATTTTATGAAAATCTAATCCAACAGGCAAATTTCAAAGACTATTTGCTTTTAATCATTCTGTTGACATTTATGAGAAATATCTGGAGAAATCAAATTGGCTTGATCATTTAAATTTATATTTTAGTAACATTTTCAATCTAATGTGAAACCAGTCCTTACAAAAAAAAAGAGATTTTCATTCCCTTAGCAGCTTCATTACTTTGAGTTTCTAATGATGAGATATGTTTCACAAGTAAAATTCTCACAGCAACTCCCTAAGTCCAAGGATGACTGTAAATCTGAGGTCACTTAAATACTCTTTCCATTCTTAATCTTATTCCTCCTTCTGTCTCCCTGATGATTACAGGACAAAATGTAGTCCTCTAGAGAAATGACAAACTCTACAGAAAGCATCACTACAAACAAGTGACATATCAGTAGCACACACCAACATTTGGGAATATATTTGTTTTTTAAATGTGTTATTTGAATTGTGAAGAGAGATGGTAGTTCCTACTAAATCAGATAAAATTGAAAAAGAAGATAAGCCTCCAGGCTCACAAACCCTTTTGCAGATCTGGAAGAAAAGCAGACATCCTCAAAAATAAATACAAGTTACAGTATTCTGCCTTTCACTCAATGTGTGAGTTACACTATTTGAGCAGAAAAGTAGTTGGTACTCGTATAAAAAAAAAAAGGGGGGTGAGGAATGTTACTACTTAATCTTTCCCTTTATGAAATTTTCTTCCTTTTGTGTAGGCAGGGCCAAGTTAATTACAGACAAAAGCAGTGAATCAGTAGCACAGAGGAACATCACTCTGTCCCATAGCTTCAATATTTCATATTCCACTAAGCTTTTGTTGCTTAAGAAGTCAGAACATCTTGGCCAAATGAGTCCTTTAACCACTAGTACATTCTACAATGAATGCACATAATAAAAGAAAAAAGGAGAATCTTTATATTTGCTCTGGTCACTGATGACAGCAACTCTCAGTATCAACTCATTCCTCCCAGGCCACAGTGGAAGTTCTCACGTGGCAATATGCCACTTCCATACTCTGCATTAAGAACAGAAATGTAGGTTATTTTCCCTGAAAACCCCCCCACCAACAAATCCAAACAACCAAAAAAACCAGCAAGCTCTCCTTACTGAAACTATTTATCTTGGGTGACTCCACTAGCTGACATTATGGAGCATCAGTTAAAAGACAGAGGGAAGTCATTGAATTGTTTTATTTTTTATATATATATAAAAATTAAAAAATATATATATAAATATATATAAATGCTTTTTTTACCCTCTATTATATATTAGAAAACTCAATACTGCATTTCCAAGCTACAGAACAGAATCTGTTATCACTGCACAAAGCAAAGTGCCAAGCTGTCATCAATGGCAGCATTCACAATGGAACGCAAGACAAATTTCAGATATAGCTGATCATCCCCCAAAGAAAATGTGGTGTTAAAAATTAAAGTGGGTTCTCCTACTGCAAGAAAACATCTTTTTTTTGGAGCAAAACCCAGCAACTGAATTTTCTAGCTGGGAACTCAACCCTTCCTCTGACAAAGTTCACAGAAGTTCCCTGCTTTACTTCACCAGCCTATTTTCACATTCACGAAGTCAGGGCTTGCTTTGGGTTTTTTCCTTTTTTTTTTTAATCAAGCCACTTCTAAAAAGCCATAGCACTCAATATGAAAAAAGATGAGTGTATGAGTGTGGATTATTTCCTCTGTTTCTTCTATTATCCAAGTAATGGTTGCCCATCAACCTAACAGAGATTTTAATTATATTTTATGATCGACCATTTAGACTCAGGGTTTTTTTTGTGGATTTTTAATTTTATTTTATAATTATTACTGATATGGTTAGAAACATGCACAAGAGCTCCATTTAAGTCTTCAGGCTCATACATTTCAAGTTAATGGTGCAGTTAAATGGATTCCCCCAACTTTTCAATCGAAAGAGGAATAAAAACCAAAGTTTGTTTCTCTGAACATAACTTCTGCCCCACCACTTTACTGACTTCAGTTCGGGGGTAAGATTTTTGAGACCTGAAGAAGGACTTAAAATGTTTCCTAACCTGAGGGTTAACCATTATAGCTTAAAGGTCTGGTTTACCAATGTTAAACACTTCAGTACTTAACCTAAAAATCAGATTATTGATATCTATAAACACACAGGAAAAATAGGAAGACTGTGGAATCTAAAAGAAAAGTTAATCAAAGACACAATTTTTATTTTTTTTTTTATGAAGTTAAAGCTGAAAAATACAGAAAAACAGTTCTCAACTGACCTCTTTGTCTGGTGTTAAAGTGCCTTCATCGTTCTGATCTGTAAACGAAGATGTCCTGCTTCTGTTGCCAGTTGGTGAAGGGGATTTGGAAGTGACCTACACAGAGAGCACATCTATCAACAAGTAATAATATTCATTCCAGAACTCATTATTCCATATCATAATTTACTTGAATAATTACTAGTGATAAGATCCCAGTAAAGCCTGGTCTAGATCTTCCTTTTAAAGAAAACAACCAGTTCCACGTACTGTCTATGAAAATTTCTACCTTACCACAGTCCCCTGAGCAAAATATGTCATGAATCAGTCACAAGAGCGTGCAACAAAACTAGTTATTCTGATTTTTTTCTGACCATGGTCCTCTTAGAACAGATTTGAAACTCAAGCCTCCTAATACTTTAGGAACATAGTACAGTTGCTTAAGGTTTCAAAGTTTTGCAAACTAAAAAAAATTCAAGCATTTACTTATGGAATCCCATCTCATTCCTTCAAGAAATTAACAAAGAACCCCAAATCAGACAAAAAGAGGAAAAAGAAACATGTAAAATTTGAATCTAAAGAAAAAGAGGCAGAAGAATGTGGCCCACTTTATGATGTCAATATGAATTTGTTGTTCCTGTCAGCACTGAACAGATACTCAAAGAAATTTCACAACTTTATGCTGAGTGAGGTTGCAACAAGAAATGTCGACCCAACCCAACTGGAGCTTGCCAGCCTCATACTTCAACTATTAAATTTCAGTATAAAAGTCATCAACTCAGTTCATAAACTCTACAATACAACCAGAATGAAGAAAGTGTTGAAAAAATAAAAACAACAATAAATAACTACCACAAATCCTTTAACACCTTGTTACAGCACCATCATTGATGTTGCCCACATCAAATCTGCCTTGCAAAACCCCTGGGTTTTTTTCCCCTGGGAAAGAGCTGCATGTTATAAAACATGGTTGACAAGAGTATCAGACCATTGAAAAGATATTACCAAAAAAGAGAGTTTTTCAGAGCATTACCCTCAATTTATAGCCTCCATGTATAGCTTTGGGTAGGTTTTGGAAAATCTGGGCACTCCAATACCATACAAAACACAAAATCACTAAAAATCAGTCATAGTTACACATCTAACCAAGTGGATCCAATGTTTCCGCTTGAAACATCAACTCAAAATCAAACACATCACCAAATAACCGTTCACCATGAAAGGTCTATGTCCTGCTGAAAGATTTCACACCACCAGCATTCATAGGGTTTGATAAACAATAAGGATCAGTTCACACCAAGAGTTTACTCTCCTTCTTTTATTTCTACTCCGTAACCCAATGACAGTGATGTGAAGAAGATCACTTCTGGTCCTTACCACACACAAGGTAAACTGTTTCCAAATGTTCATTGCCACTTTGCTACTGTTGAGAAGGAGTATGAAGGTATCTCTTCACTCTTTGACAGTTTGCACTGCTGCATTCAGACTCCTTGTCCATTTGCAGCCCTTCCAGTGGCATTAAGCTCCGCAGCACCACTACTTGTTCCATCTTATGCAAGGAACAGCAATTTTCTGTTTATCTTCAGTTACAGAACAGAAGAAATAAAACGGAACAGCACAGATCAGCTGGAAGGGACCATCAGCAGCCCCCTGGGCCTCCTAGGCACATGGTATCAGGGTCAGCACCTTTGGATGGAAGGGTGGTGGGCAGGGCTACAGTGGGTGTGGCCCCATCACCCTGATGTCACAGAGCCAGCACCTGGCAACGCAGCACTAAGAGTGCCCTGGGGCAGGATAAAAGGCAACATCTCCCTGTTCTGCTGCAGGAGCTGGCCCCTCGGGCAGCCCGGACACATCTTCCTCAAGGAGCCATTGGGATTACTTGGCGGGGCTGAGAGAAGAAGCCCGAAGGCTTGATAAGGCTGCTGGAGAAGAGAAGAAACTATCAACCCCTGGAGGTGCCTGAGGCTGTCAGGCTTTTTCATCTGGAGAGCCGTGGCAAGACCAAGGAAACACCTTCTTGAGGAGCACTGCAGAGCTCACCATCCTAATCCCCTGAGGTGCCAGGGACAGCAGCTGTAAGAAATGAAACGTAGAAGAGTTGTCAGGGGTCCCAGTGCTTTGGAGCACCCACTGGTGTCCTGCCAAGCACAGGAAGAAATCTNCACCAAGTGCCCACGGGGGTTTTTTGCCTTCCTCTGCAGCACGGAGCACGGCCCCTTGCCAGGCCTCCTCTTGCCTCCTGCTCTGGCACCTCCAAGGCACCACTCGTGCCCTGGCTCTCTCGGGCTCTCTTGCCCAGTGCCAGCTTGTAGCAGGAGCCAGCTCTGCTCTTCCCTTGGCTCCATCTCCCCAGGGAGTTTTTGCTTGTGCACAACAGCCTCTGGTGGGCAGGGCTCCAGGCTTGCTGCCCCAGCCCCAGCTGCCACTTTCCAGCTCTCCCTGCCATGGCAACACAAGTGCTGGGCAGGCACCGGAGCGCTTCTCACCCATCCCTGGCCAAGGAGCACATTGGCGGAGACAGTTTGGGAAGACAAAGAAGATGCTCATCATTGATATGTGTCCTGCGTTAGAAGATACCCCTCATCACCACACAACTCTTCTTGTTTTGTGTGTGGTCAGTCCCAATCCTCACTCTTGACGTTCCCTCTCTTCAGGACACAGGGGCTGCTTGGCCTGTGTTCCTGCTGCTCCTTTCTGCAGCTCTTTGTTTTGCCTTTGCCAGGTTGCAAGGGATGTTTTTTTCAAGCTAAACTTAAGAAGGCACCAGCCTGCTCCTAGCTGCACGTGCACATTGTGTTAATGCTTGTGTGCACTGGCTCTGAAACAAGTTTAAAAAAACAGCATAAAATAATATAAAATAGCATAAAATAAAACTCTGTTTCCACTCGTAACTTTTGTGTTATGTGTCCTTGAACTACCTGACCACTTCAAGGCTGACCAAAGTTAAGGGCGTTGTCCAAATGCCTCTTCAACACTGACAGGGGCCAGGGGCATTGACCACCTCTCCAGGGAGCCTGTTCCAGGGTCTAACCACTCCCTCAATAAAGAAATATTTCCTTAACATGTCAATTCCGAGCCTCCACTGACAGACACAGAGCTTAGAGCCATTCCCATGTGTCCTGGCACTGGGTACCAGGGAGAAGAGACCAGCACTTCCCCTCTTCAGGAAGCTGTAGGGAGCAGGGAGGTCACCCCTCAGCCGCCTCCTCCACAATTGAGACAAACCCCAGTGTCCTCAGAGGACATGTCTGCCAGTTTCTTCACCAGCTTTGGTGTCCTCCTTGGGACACATTCAAGGATCTTCAAGTCCTTTTTGAATGCTGAGGCCAAGAACCACACACAAGACTCAAGGTGAGGTTGCACCAGTGCTATAAACAGCAGGATAATCACCTCTTCTGACCAGCTGGTCAGGCTGTTTGATGCACCCCAGGATGGGGTTTGGCCTCTTGGCTGCCAGGGCACATGCTGCTGGCTCCTGCTGAGCCTCCTGGCAGCCAGCACCCCCAGACCCCTTTCTGCAGGGCTGCTCTCCAGCCACTCCTCTCCCAATTTAGATTTGTGTCCAGCATTGCTCCATCCCAGGTGCAGAGCCTGGCATTAATTCTTGTTCACTTTTATGTCATTGACTGCCCAATGTTCCAGCCTATCCAGATCCCTCTGCAAGGCCTCTTGTCCCTTGAAAGAGCACCTCCTACCTCCAGATCATTGATAAAAATACTGAGCAGAATTTGCCCTGGACTTGAGCCCTGAGGAACAGTGCTGGTGAGTGGCCACCAGCCAGCTGTAGCCTTGTTCACTGCAACACTTTGAGCCCTGCTGTTCAGCCAGTTCTCCACCCGTCACACCGCATACCTGCCCATCCCACAGCTGCACAACGTGTCCAGAAGGATGTTGGGAAGGATAGTACCAAAAACCTCACTACAACCCAGAAAAACTATGTCAACCACCTTCCCTTCACTCACAAGGAGATGATCTTATTGTAGAAGGATATCAGATTAGTTAAACACAACATTCCCTTTGTTGCCTGTACCTGATGACTGAATTGGTTTGCAAATGTCTTCCAATCTCACCCAGTATGATCTTCTCCATAATTCTTGCTGGTCCTGAGGTTAGACTAACAACAGGTCCATAGCTCCCTAGATCTTCTCTCATGCCCTTCTCGTAAACTGGAATAACACCGTCTGGCTTCCAGTCAGTGGGGACCTCCCCAGACTCCCAAGATCTTCTGTAGATGATTGAGAGGGGTCCTGCTGCAACATCTCCTAGCTCCTTCAGTACTCTGGGATGAATCCCATGAGGCCCCATGGAGTTACAGACATTCAACTGATAAAACCGGCCCCTTAAAATTTCAGTGACCACAGATGGAAGTCACTGTTCCTTCAGTCATGGTCCTCTGACTCAGGGCTCCAGGCAGCCCAAGGTCTATCAGCATTATTAAAGACTGAGGGAAAAACCACACTGAATTTCCCTGGTTTTTCTTCATCCCTATTTGGCAGGTGACCATCTTCAACAAGTATTGGTCCAATAGACACCTAGAATTGGAACAGCAACTTTTTTTTCCTCCCTATCAGCACTCAGAAACTGGTATGTTCTTCAGCTTGGGAGAGGCAGAGCACAGGTATTCTCAATCTGGCAAATGACACCAGTTCACTAACCACTCATATGAAAGCANTACCTGATGACTGAATTGGTTTGCAAATGTCTTCCAATCTCACCCAGTATGATCTTCTCCATAATTCTTGCTGGTCCTGAGGTTAGACTAACAACAGGTCCATAGCTCCCTAGATCTTCTCTCATGCCCTTCTCGTAAACTGGAATAACACCGTCTGGCTTCCAGTCAGTGGGGACCTCCCCAGACTCCCAAGATCTTCTGTAGATGATTGAGAGGGGTCCTGCTGCAACATCTCCTAGCTCCTTCAGTACTCTGGGATGAATCCCATGAGGCCCCATGGAGTTACAGACATTCAACTGATAAAACCGGCCCCTTAAAATTTCAGTGACCACAGATGGAAGTCACTGTTCCTTCAGTCATGGTCCTCTGACTCAGGGCTCCAGGCAGCCCAAGGTCTATCAGCATTATTAAAGACTGAGGGAAAAAACACACTGAATTTCCCTGGTTTTTCTTCATCCCTATTTGGCAGGTGACCATCTTCAACAAGTATTGGTCTAATAGACACCTAGAATTGCAACAGCAACTTTTTTTTCCTCCCTATCAGCACTCAGAAACTGGTATGTTCTTCAGCTTGGGAGAGGCAGAGCACAGGTATTCTCAATCTGGCAAATGACACCAGTTCACTAACCACTCATATGAAAGCAGGAGGCATACAAGGCCTCTCTGGAAAAAGTGTGACACTTGTGAAATTTCACCTCCGGATTTAATAAGTCTTAGGTCAGTAAATTTAGTCTACAAACCAGAGTACAAATGACAAGCCCTAGGTCTCAAAGCTGGAGATATGAATAGAGCAGAGCAGGTATGGTGAGGGAAGTCTCCCTACAACAGGGTGTAGGAAAGAAATGAGTCAAAATGAACGCAAACAAGAGTCTCATAAAACTAGGAAATGGCAAGTGTTTGAAAAATTTAATTTGAAAATGTCTCAAGAGAAAACAGCTGATAATCTGTATGACTGATGACAGAGGGTCCAATAAGTGGAATGCATTTTAAGGATCTGAATGAAGAAAACCCAAGGTAATAAAAGTATATTCCACACTCTCTGCAAGACTCCAGTACATTTCACAGGCTTCAAAATCTCCTCACTCCTTCCTTATTTACCAAATCTGCTTTCAAATGAGACTATTAGTGAGCAGACCAGCCTATTTTACTTTTAAGATCAAATTTAACACCAATTTCCTTTCAGTGTTACTTCAGGGCAACTGAAGAATAAGCAATCCCACAAGACAACTATTTTACACAAAAATAAAAATCTGTTCTCATTTTCAGCTTCAGCTTTTCCATTCATGTCAACATGAATGTTACATGATCTGCTCTGCAGACTAGGTGAAAGTACCATTTACCATAAGCTTGTATTAGGTTTCATTAAATCTATCCATGTTAATTTTAACAGCCAAATAAGGACTACAATATATTATACTGTTGGGTGCACACATGCACTCAGGTCCAACTTTATCCACAAAGCTGATTTTCAGCTAGTACTGACCCTTTAGCACACACACACTGAGTATCCAGATCCAAGTATTCTTATCCTGAATATATATAATATTCTGAATATTTTGTGCAAGGTATCAGAATATAGCTGCTGCTTTTTGAAATCCATAAGCTCTGCAGCTCAATCTCTACACTGTGCTGAAAGTTCACCACATAAATCAACACAAGGCAGCACTCTGAACTGCCATGGACAAAAATGTGTTTAACTTCACCAACTAGAGAAGACCCAGAGTTAACAGCTATGAAAGAGCTTAAAATAAACTTCAACAAGCTTCATAAAGCTTTACAGTAAATACACTTCCAAAAATATTGCCTCTATTTGACAAATGAGTGATTTAAAAGATACTACAGAGCTGGATGTCAGCAGTTTTGAAACCATGGTCTAATACTGAGACTATGCAGTGTCAGATCTCCCAGTGGTTCAAATTACATTCAGATCAAGCTCGGGCAACTGATCGCCTGTTTGTAAAATTAACCAAATTATCTGTCTCCAGCTCAACATTCACATGATACAGAACTTATACCAGTTTTATTCTTCTAGATTCCAGGATGCAAAGGATACTTAACCCAGCGAAAAGCCAAAGAGACACAGGCAGACAACATATTTTCCAGCACAGAGTTTGCCAATACAAAGTTAACTTGTCCAAGTCTTTCTACTGAAATTTGAACTGGTAGAGAGAATTTATTCTCCTTCAACACAGGCATGAATTCATCATAATATTTTTTTTGGCCACTGTCACTTTCAGGTATACTCTGCAACCATGTCATATCTAATGTGTATTATTATCATTCAAAAACAGTAGCTTCTAGAATCCAGCACTACTCATAATTTTGTGAAAGGACACATAAGAGAAAATGAGCCAACTAGAGTATGACTGAAAAAAAAAAAAGCCTTGCTTTCAGCTTTATAGTATATAGCCAATTAGTCAATTTTTCCACAGTTAAAAAAGCAAGAATAAAGTAAACAAGCCAGCCCTCTAAACGATGGAAACAGAAGGGACTTATAGGAACTGGAAAAATAAACATTAAGATGAGAGGAAAAAGGCAACTAGTGATCTCAATGCTGGGTTGTTACTCAGTGTGTATGAAAGTATCATTCCTTTAAATGCTAAAGTAAAAACCCGCTTCGGTTACATTCTGTTTGGTACTGAAGCAAGAGATGTTTTTTACATTCCTCCAACAGAACCTCTGTGGAGTGGCCAAAGGGAAGTCCCCAGAGCCCCTGGAGAGGCTCCCAGGACAGGAGGCGGCTCGTTCACAACACAGTGGCGTCTCCAAGTTCGAGCGAAGCCGCCCGGCGCTGAGCTCACCGCGGAGAGCCGGGGCCCAGCCCACAGCCCTCGGCCTCCCACCCTACGCAGGACGCCAGGGCCTGCCCTGCGCGACCCTCTCCGCGGCCAGGCCGGCGGGTCCGGTCCGACCCGACCCGCTACCCGCCGAGGCCTTCCCGGGCGAAGCGCGGCCCTGCCCCGCCCGGGTGAAAGGCCACCGGCCACGACCAGCCACCCGGGGCCCCGGCCCGGCCTGGCCCGGCCACCCCCACACCGAGCTGTGGGAGCCCTCCCCACGGCCGCGGTACCTGTGGCGGAAGGGGGGCGGCCCGGCCCCCAGCCCCGCGCGGCGGCGCCTGCTCCTCGCTGATCTTCTGCTTCAGCTTCTTGAACATGGTGGCGGGAGGGAGGCGAAGGGGGTCGGGGCCGGCGGCGAGGGGAGCGGGGCGCGACTCCTGGGCTAGTTACGCAGCAGGGTGGCGGAGGCGGGAGGAGAGGAGAGGAGAGAGCTCCGCTCACCCCAGCCCCGCGGAGCCGCCGCCGCCTCTCCTTCCTCGGTCGCCCCCCGCCCCCAGCAGGTGAACGCCACGGCCACTGCGCCTGCGCAGCCAACGTGGAACAGGCCTCGCTGGGCGGTACGGGGCGCGCCGAGGGACAAACTTCCTGAGGGAGCGTCCTGCGCTGTGCGGCCCGGTCGGGCCTCCCGCCTCAATGGAGGTATTCTCAGGGGGTATGGAGAGACAGAGCAAAGAGTTACCAGGATGCTCGTAAGGGGATTGTAAGCCCTGCTGGGACACAGCCCCGCTGTGCCGGGTAGCGAGGGTCTCATGCACAAGACTTCACAAGGCGAAGAATTGTGTGTCTTCTCACAAGGTAATAACGAGGTGCTCGACTCAATACGGTCCTACACCTGGGTCAGGGGCAGCCCCCGGTATCAGCATAGGCTGGGGGTGAAGGGCTGGAGAGCAGCCCTGCGGAGGATTTGGGGTTGCTGGGGGTTGAGAAGCTGGACGTGACCTGGCACCGAGCGTTCACAGCCCAGGTGACCAGTGGTGTCCATCCCCAGCAGCGTGGGCAGCAGGTCAAAGGAGGGGATCCTGCCCCTCTGCTCCGCTCTGGGGAGACCCCCCTGCAGTGCTGGGTCCAGCTCTGGAGTCCTCAGCACAGGAGAGACATGGACCTGGTGGAGCGGGGCCAGAGGAGGCCACAGCAATGATGGGACGGCTGGAACCCCCCTGCTGGGAGGCCAGGCTGAGAGCGTTGGGCTTTTTCAGCCTGGAGTGGAGAAGGCTCTGGGGAGACCTTCTTGTGGCCTTTCAATACTTAAAGGGGACCTATAAGAAAGACAGGGACAACCTTCTCAGCAGGGCATGTTGCAACAGGATAAGGGGGGATGGCTTTAAACTGAAAGAGATTTAGGCTAAATACAAGGAAGAAATATTTTACAATGAGGGTGATGAGACACTGGCCCAGGCTGCCCAGAGAGGTGGTAGAAGCCCCATCCCTGGAACCATTCCAGGTCGGGCTGGCCGGAGCTCTGAGCAACCTGTTCTAATTGCAGATGTCCCTGCTCACTGCAGGGGCGTTGGACTAGAGGATCTTTAAAGGTCCCTCCCCACCCAAAGCATTCTATGATTATTAGGCTTGTAAAAGCTTCAGACTAAGAAATGTTCAAAAGTTGCTTTTCAAAACTGTCTGAAAACCTTCTTGCTGATAAGCCCACCCTGGAACCTTTTGAGTACTCTTCTATTTGTAAACCTGAGGCATATTGTTGACAAATAAGTGTACCATTAAAGGTGGAAAGGCAGCATTTTCCACTGTTGTTATTATCTCTCTGAAACTAGATGGGGGGGATTTTCTTGGCTGCTTTAGGTTAAAACCTATGGCTTTAGAGCCCTTGTTGGATGAGATTTGTGTTTGTGTGTCCAGTCCTGTCAGTGTAGAAGCAGAGAGCTGTCAGCAGTAGCTGGCATTCTTCTCCAACAATGGGATTCTTTTGAAACTTGCTGTGTTGACAGTGATGTTGTACGAAGGCTAGAAATACATTATGCTATCTGCAAGAAATGCTGAACCATGGGGTCTTCTGTGTAGCACTACGCAAAGGAGGCTGCGTGTGGCAATCACAAACCTTCAGAAATGTTTTCACTGAAATACACTCCTGTCATCTTTAAGTAACTTGAGGGGGGAAAAGTGGATAGGAAATGGATCGTTTGCTGTACACTGACCAAAAAAAGGAACCAAGCTACATCTACAGCAGTTATTAAACTGCCGTTTTTCCCAATTTTGTGCTGCGTGTTAAAAGTAATTCTCAGCAGTCTGTTGAGCTGTAGATAAATTGGGACCAGTACTTTCTGTGTTCCCATTAAGACTACCATGCACATGTCAGATGGCAGCAATGACTTGCACACTGTACTTATTTCTAGTGAGAACAGCTGTTAATTTGGAACACCTTCAAAACAGCTAGTCTGAATCTAGCTGTAATAGTCAGATCAGTATTTTGAAGATGTTTATGTTCTCTTTTCCATAGCTGGGCTTGAAACTGAGGTATAGGAAAAAGCCTCCAGGACTAACAGGGCAAAACCACCTGAATAGCAAGGATATGAGATGAAATGGGCAATTAAGTTTACTGCAGCCATAAAAAGCACAAATTCTCAACTTCAGTCAGGTAGCCTCTGTTCCCTCTGATGATGACATGCAGCAGCACGGCTGGACACTGCAGAGCAGGGCCCTGCCTGATGAATGCTTTGGGAAACCCTCCAACAACCTCCAGTCTCCTAATAAATCCATGACTTTCTCACACCTAGATGCTCTATTACAAATGCCAGCTCATGTTCTCTTCTTCTCTTCAGCACCTACAGATTACATCCTAATTTTAGACCTCAGTCACTAGATGTAGTGTGTGAATTTGATGGGTAGCTGCATAATTGAAAGGACACCAGCTCCTACAGCTATCAAATAGAAAAGCAGAGCGTTGTTAATTCTTTCATTAAATATATCCAACACAAGAGAAAGCTCTCTATTATTTCCTTGGAAAATGTAAAGCTTGAAGTACTATGTTCTAACTGTTTCTCATAGTGCAGATGCTTTTGTAGGACTAAAGGCTATGTGGAAGAGAGCAAGTATGAGACTAGACTAGGAACCATGATAAAAATAAGTTCTTTTTTCCTACACTAAAGTCTTAGTTGCTACAGAAAATGGTAAGGTGACTAATTAATTAACTGGAATTAATTGGAACTCTGTTAATGGACTGCAATAATACTAACCCAACATGGTAATCATACGGCAGTTAGGTATTTTCCAGGGGATTTTTTTAATGCAGCAAGATATTTTGTTGTGTAAATTCCAATGTACATAATCAATGTACATAATGTGCCTAACCTGGATTTTAGGAAGAGGTGAAGCAACAGTTGTGTGTATCATTTAATCATATATATTGATGGCATTTAAAAAAAAATCAAGGGTAATATGAATTTCTGTGATGTATATGATAACTCTGTAAAATACTATCATAGCCTTCTAAAAAGGCTTGAAATGTTTTAGCACCTAGGTCAGTTTGATTAAAACATATTGCAATATACAAACCATTTACTTTAAAGAAGTCCTGGGGGAAATGTCTGGAACCATTTTCTTGCACACACAGAGTGTCAAAATCCCTTATTAACTGAATAGCACCTTATTTCTAGAGGGTCCATCTGATCTTGGTGGATTTCTTTGTGAAGTTAAAAGTAGGAGTTGAAAGTGAAGACTTGCCCCTCCTTTTTTATCTTCCTTGAGTACCCCAGTTAACAGGCTAAAGGGGATAAATACAACATTATTATATTGTCTGTGAAAGATAAACATGTATCTGCAAACAGCACTGGTTATAGGAGAGAATTAAGAATAAAGGTCTGTTCCAAATTAAATCTGTGGTAGTCGTTGATGTATTTCCATGGGAAAGGGAACAGATATGTAAAAGATGTTTTCCTAGCAGTCTAGACTGATTGTCAGCGGCCCACACATCCCTGCAGTCCCGTTCCCAGCTCCAGAGCTTGTCAGACCTTTCCCTTACTCATTTCTGCATGTCACGTGTGCAGAAAACTAACCTGACAAAAGAGCAGATAATTCTCTGCTGACTTACTCTGCTGAGTCCTCTGAGTACAGGAGCTGCTGCAAGAGCGGCAGAGGCAGGAGGAGCTGGAGGGCTTTATGCTGCCAGAGTTATGTCAGAGTGCTCAGGAACATGCAGCCTTTGCTGAGTAATTTGCTTAACTTTGAAATGAAGAATACCCACCAAGTGCCACTTCAGGTTCAGCTAACAAGCTGAAAGAGTTGATACTATCTCAACCAGTAACTATCTTAGTTGCTAATGATGGTTGAAGTATCCATGCTTCTGGCCTCCAGCCAGTCTAATCTGATTTCAAATATGCTGTCTTTAAATTACTGCAGCTTTCTGGAAGTCACACAAAAGCATGGGCATGAATTATGAATATGACTTTTCAATACCCTTTTTCACACCTACAACTCCAATGATTTTGTGAAAAATGTCTGAATTTGCTGGCAGCCAGCTCTTTCAAGCCAGTTATCCATCACGAATATGAAAAGACATAAAAGAAAGCAACATAACATATGTGGCATTTCTGATAATTTTTTAATGTTCGTATTTTGTTTGGAAAGGAGGTTTGCCATATTTAATTCTTTACATCATCATCATGCTGTTAAAATCATTTCTAATACAAAATATTCCTACGGGATAATATTTGACATGGAGGGAGTTGCTTTAAAAATAAATGAACATACCTGGTAATAGAGTAAGCAAACCTAAGCAGAAGGGAACACTCATCATGTCACAGGAATTACTGTCCAGAGCTTATGTACACACCACTGTTCTTTATAGTCTATGGAATGTTGCATTTGGTAGTAAGAGCAGTTTTTACTCCTAAAATTCAAAACAGTAACGTTGCTGTTAAAGCAGTTAAGAGTGCACCATACATAGACACACAGGTAACCAGTTTCAATTAGGAAGTATTTTGATCTTTACTTCAGCACAAAGGTTACAGATGACAGCATCTTATCTGACAGTGCTGTGAAATCTGTGACAGCTCATTGTACCTGCAGAACGAGGAGAAATAGTTGTGCAACCTAAATCCTTTATAGTGTTGTGATTATAAATCTAAAAGCCTTAAAATGAATAAAATGGATAAGCTAAGCATTTGTCTAGCCTGATTTGATCGTCATTTTCACTTTTGTATCTAAATGCTGTGACTTAAAACCACCACCAGATGACAGTGTTCTAGAAGATTAGAGCTATGCTCCTACAGAGTCATTGTCAGTGGGATCAGAGTTTAAAAACATCAGGGGCAGGGAATTGACAAAATACCACGTTTCTACATCAGCTGTGTAATCACAAAGTATGGGCTGCTCTAAGTACCTTGCTGGATATCAAATACTAAATTTCTTCACTATTTGGCTGACAGTCTATTTGCTGTTCTATTTGTCTACTCATGTATTCACCTACAGCACACAGATACTGGTCTGATCTCAGTGAAGGGAAATCTGAGCAAAAAAGTTAATTACTGGCTATTTGAATGAAGACAGCGAGTGACTTGAGGGAAAAGTCAGATTTGTGTTCAAAACGCAGAAGGCTACAAAAAGAGCAAGGGCACTGCCTGAGGAAGCTGAAAGGCAGCCTGAAGGCTGCAGTTGTTCATAGTGACAAGACAAGAGGAATTAACTCACTTCAGAGCAAAGAAAAGCTCTGCACCAGGGGAGGGAGAAGAACCTCTCTGCTCCACTGGGAAAGTTGTCCAGAGATCACATTTCATGGCACACACCTCTCTCAAAGTGCAAGCTCAGGCACTAAAGACTACTGAGAAGCACTGCAGTAAACTGGCTCACTAGTTATGACTGCAAGAGGAGGAAAATTACTTGAATTTCTTCAGCTGAAAGACCATGAACTGTCTTTTTGTGAATGGGAATATAAAACATGGAGAGATTTAGGAGTGACGAGAGCTGATCCTGCCAAAAATCTTCATTTTACCACTACCTTCTTAAGTGGCATTTCCTTTCTGCTTTGTTGAGAGCATCAAAACCTTTCTCCTAACTTCCATTTCACTTTAATTGTACTTTAAAAGCTCTGGATACCACAAAAAGGGAGCCAATGATGCTATAAAACAGCAGATCCTTTATATCAGCAGTGATGCTAGTCACGAGTTTGATTTTAAATTAGCTGGCAGCAGACTCTCACTTGAGTACTTTCATTCTTATTTCTGTAATAACAACATGAAAACAACAACAAAAACCCCAAACAACTATTCTATATTGACAGGGCCCTTTGTATCTAAAAAGAGAAAATAACTTGCTCCTGAAGGCAGAGCTTCCTCATGGCAGAGTGGGCTGGTTTTGAGAAGACCTGGGTTCTACTCCCAGATCTCCCAGTGCCCTGATCTCCCACCCTGGACAAGCTGTTTTGCCCCTTGGTGCTTAAATTGATGTTTTAATCAAGAACAGTGATCCTGCCCAATTTCCTGGGTAAGAGGAGATGTGTTTTCCTCTTTGCTTGCTGATAGAAAGGTCAAAGGAATGACTGCTTATTTAAAAGTCTTTTAAGAATACTGAGATACACATTCATAAGACACAATTTCTCCCTGCTGGGATTTTTCTGATTCTATGATAATATTTCCCTTTCCACAGTGTCATTTAGAAACAGAAAATGATTTTTGCTTAATCATTTCTAGTCAGCAGGGCTGAGAACACATGCAAAGATCTAGAGACACTGAGCTTATTCAGTTGGGAAGAGATAAAAAAAAAAAAATCATTTAATTGGTGTGATCCCTTTAGCTAAAGTGCAGAGCATCTAAAACCACATCACTGGAGATGCTGCACCCAGCAGAATTTGCTGCTGAGGAAAGTCCCTGAGTCATAGCATGACAGATTCTTAAAGAAGTGTCCTGAATAACATTTGCAACTATCAAGGTAAGCACCTATTTCAAGGAGAATCAGGAATTATTTTTCACAATTACAATACTGTATAATAGGTCAAACTTAGACTGATGGGTGCAGAATACAGAAAACAGGGATTTAGGAATAATTATACTACTCCCCTGCATCACAGTTTCTAGAATCTTCAGAACAGAACAAATACACGTTTTTGTTCTGTGACTGCACAAAGCCATTACATATAAAAACACAAAGACAATATTTTTATGTAGCTAGGGCTATCAGTTAGTGCTTGAATTCAGGACATATGAAGGTGATGAATGTACCAGATCTCCAAGAACACTCATCCAATTTCAGATTAGGAATCTGTTGGCATTTGAGATAATATCCTGATACTGCTCCATTGTTGCTTGAGTATTGTCCTACCCTAAATTCCCTACTACTCTTCTCAAACGTTATGGGGGGAAGTGTTCCTCATCCTCCTTAACTCCTTTTTCTAGCTCCCAGGATTTACTACAAGCTTTGCCACCCACTGAGTAGGGTGGAATATCTGGTTGAAGAGACTGAGGGCTTTAGGCCTGAAATTCTTTCATGTCTGACCTACTTCTCAAGGACAGGTCCCTAGGGCACTTCTACATGACTAAGAGGAACTTACCTTTCAGTTGAAAAAAGCTAATACTTCCTCACCTCTGTGCAACTACTACAGAAGCAGAGTTATTCAGTATTAATTTGCATACATGACTTCTGGCTTTCTTGAAGTGCTTTAGAAACAAGCATGTGGCAGGTCTGATGGTAGGTCCATAAAACCAAAAGTCATTTTACAGACAAGTAAAGTGAGTTCTGGAAATCTCAAGATAGTGCAGAGCAACTTAGTGGTGGATATGGGATTGAAACATGGACCGTTTGATACTGTTCCTAGCTTTATCATTTAAAACATTTTTAACCCTGTGGTCTAGAAGATATCCTTAGAGATGCTCCCCTTGTTTCATCATACTGTTTCATCATCTCTAGGAGCTCCCCTGGATGTAAGGATGACATGCTCACGTGCTTCCTTTTTATTAACCCCCTTGTCTGCAGAGAAATGCTGCCAATACAGAATCTTGAGATGTGAAGCACTTATTTGAGAAAACTATTCTTTAAAAGGAAGCAAATACCAAACTGCTCAGAATGCTCCAACTATGTGATTTTGCATCTTAATCTGTTAATGTGCACTATTTCAAATGACATTCAAATTCTAATCATCAAATTGTTCTCTCAGACTTTGCTCACCTTATTTTGTCACTTTGATTCTACACTCCTCTCACACACATGAAGTTTTCCCTACTTATTTTGAAAAGGCCAGTGACACTGGGTTTGGTTTAACAAATACCAGGTACAACTCACAGTACAGTTATGTTTAATTGTTAATATAAAATATATCTTCTTGATTTACTAATATAAAATTTTCCTTCTTGAATTTGTAACATTAAATATTCTTTATTGCATTTTCACATACAATATTCCTTATTGATGAGTGCATCTATTAAAATGGATCACTTACCTTCTGAATGGAAAAATACTAGTTTTCCAACTATCCAAAATAAACTCTGATGCCTGTAATTGAAATATTACAATGTTACATATACAAAGAAAACAAACACTTAAAAAAACCCCTACTATGTCAATTTTTCACACAAGTACTTCCTCTGGTAAATTGCTTCAAACCACCTGGACTTTCCTGTTCAGCTCTAGAAAGATACTACCAATTTTACAAGTTTGTTTGGGACTACAACATAAAGCAAACAAGCTTGGCATAAAAAGAACAAGAAAACTGTGTCATTTATTACTCTGGCTAAATTAAAGGATTTCAGGCAATTGGATTATTATTTCCAACACTGCCAGGTCCTCATGAAACCAGGAGCCCCATTGTGAGCTTCTTATTCTGATTTGGAAGCTATTTGTTTGCAACCAAAGAAACTCAAAGTCGTGATGCAAATCATTTACTAAAGAATTTACAGATTTATTTTTACTCTGTGAATCTTTTATATTAAACACGTGATAATATTGGTTCACAGAGGTGCTTCACTGAATTATTTCCCAGAGATGAAGGCCAGACCTGGTGTTCAGGCAGGGGACCTGCTGTGGATACTTGGGTCAGAATACACAGAACTCATGGGAACACTGGGATGTAATTCTGTCTCCTACTGGTAATGGCTAGAATAGAGACATGTTATTTAGTCTTTGATTTCCAAACATAAAGTCTCATTATTGTTGTTCTATTGTCCTAGCTTTAGTTCATCCCTGTAACTATCCAAAATAGCAAGAAATGTTATTTTTACATCATGTAGCTCCCTAGACCTCTGTTCAACCCATACTTCAGTACAAACTGGTGCACTCCAAAGCACCAAGATAATCTTGCAGTTAGGACCCTGAGAAAAGAGAAAAGCCCATTATGGTCAGAGTAAGTGTTGCAAACAGTTACAATTTCATAATTATACTATAAATATGCCCACAAATACTGAGAAGGAAGGCATAACTTCCTTCTGGCTCTGTTCAGATACTGTAAAGAAGATAACTTCACTGGCTGTCATAGTGCATTAACCACTCTCATGCTATTACATAATTCTTGTTCAAAGCATCCTCTAAATCTAACAGTTTGCACTGAAAAATGCAGTATTTTCTCCTTTGCCTCCATGTTGCTTCCTTTAACTTAATCTAATTAAACACAGTATAAAGGTTCATACATTTCCTAATTTTATTATTCAAAATATTTTTCTAGATATTGAAGACTTCCTAGTCTAGTGCTCAGAACTTTTGCTAGTCCATTAGGGACAATACTAAGCAAGTAACATATTGCAGGTAAGATCAAATTTTGTTCTTGCCAACCTCAGCTACAACCTTTTAGTTTCTTACAGCTATGAACAAAGTCAGAAAGCCTCAGTGGGTAATATACTGCCCACAAGCCATGCAGGGCTTGGAGTCTTCTGGTGTAGTCCACTTAGCTTAAACAGGAGCCCCACAGGAAGGTCAGGTATAGGGAGGTAACTATAGACTACCATGAAATAACACAAACCACCATGAATGAAGCTGCTTTAGCTTCTGTGGTGTCAGTAATCTGGAGTACACGGTGCAAACCTATAAAACTTCTCCTGTTGTCATCACCTTACAACCTGCAAACCAGCCATGGAGCTATCAAACAGTTCTGGAAGTGACTTCTTTTACCTAAGCAGCCTGAAATACTTCAGGGTCAATGTGGTATGTCTCTGGAGTTCAAAGGAGAAATGGCTGCTTCAGGAGAACATCAAGTCTCCAAAACCAAAACTGGAAAAGCAGACATCATACAGTGGTTGCTCAACACAAGCTTCAGAGCAAAGAGAACAGTTAGACAGCAAACACAATCCAGAGCAGAGAGACAGGTACATGAACAGTCCTCAAATAACCATCCAAAAGCAAGCGAAGTTTTTGAAGTTTAAGTTCAAAGATTCGCACTTTTTGAATGCAGTTTTGTCCTCTTTTAAGCACTGATTTACAAATAAATAAAACCAGTTGCATCATTCATGCAGAGACGCCCTAAGAAGACAAGAGCAGAAGGTCAAAAAGTTTTGTTATGTGGTGCAAAGGAAATAATGAAGTGGGAGAGGGTTGCCCAGAGAGGTGGTGGAAGCCCCATCCCTGGAAATTTTTAAGGCCAGGCTGGATGGGGCTCTGAGTAACCTGATCTAGTGCGAGGCGTCCCTGCCCATGGCAGGGGGGTTGGAACTAGATGATCTTTAAGGTCCCTTCCAACCCTGATGATTCTATGATTCCCTCACGCTTATTTGAGAAGATTACCACTGCAGACAAGAAATTTAACTCCTATGAAATAAGCTCCATTAATGACAACTAGTCATTCGACTTCTAGTTAGTGAAACTGATTCCATTTTTGCTGCAGTGAAAGAATTTTGTTGTGGTGTTAATTTAGTCTAACACTAAGATTGCACAAAGGCGAAGGCTGCTCAAAGAGAGAAATACCAAAAGCACAGAAAACTGGGGCTTGCCTCCAGTGTTTCCAGAGAAAATGATTTTTAGGATTGGAGGGAGAAGAATGTAAATACTGAGCACACTTAAAAGGCTTGCTGACTGAAATGAAATGCTTCAAGAATTAGAAACATATCAAGTACATTAGTTAACACAGAAAATATTTCTAGCTTTTAAATCAAAACCAAGAATTCTTTGCTTTTTAACATATCTTCTGACTCGTATTTTAAATACTCTAAGTATATTTTTGTTTGCTGACATACTTGGAAATAGGGGAAAGTATAAAGCCTGAAAATATAAACTATTAACAGAATCTGACACATGGGACTCAAAATCAGACCTCACAGTGCAAATGCAGAAGAGACAAAGAATCAGACTATGGCATCAGTGTAGAGAGATCAGTATTGAGAAGTGAGAGCAGTGGTGCTGCCTGATCTTAGGGATACAAGTCTCAGGTCCTCAGTCCACCAGCGTAATAACTTTCTCATCTTCATGATTCTGACCTTCCAAGCACTTTTATTATAGCAACCTGCAGCAAGAGCCTCCTCCCTGCCAGCAAGAGGCTGCCAACAGCAGCAGCTGATCAGGGATAACAGCTTATACTTTTCCACCTACTTCTCTCTCTTCTTACCTCTACTCTGCCCCTGCAAGCTCCGCTCCTTTGGGCTCCACCGAAGAGTTCTCAGCCCTGGGTTTCGGCCAGCTGCCTGGCTTAGGGAGGCAAGCAGCTGCTTGCCAGGTGGCCAGCCAGGAACAGCCACTGTGCTGGTCAGTGCTGGGACACCTGGCAGCCCACGGTGCCTCCCACCACCCGCTGACCTTATACAGCCTTAGCAGGGTGCCAGCCCTGGGCTGGCGTCAGAGCGGCTGCTCGAGCCGCTGCTTTCCAGGCTGCATGTCAGGCTCTAAACTTTGATTATCAAGGGCATGATTTCAAATTAAAAGCCTCTGGATTTTTCACAAAATCTCCATTCATGTTTCTCATCTTAACCTAGCACAGTCAAGAGCAGATGAAAAATGGTTTTTGCTCTTTAATCTTATATTAAGTTGCCCAAAAATAGAGCTAGTAACCACATCTAAGAAAAGCTCAGATGAGTTTCAGTTCAATGTCTTCCTTGCAACTTTTTTTCTCAATCTCAATAATTTCTGGGGTAACTTTTTACAAAACTTCTCTTAGTAGCCTTTCTGGATGTTACTCCTTTAAATTTGACAAGTATGAAAAAGGATAACCCTCAAACAGCTAATTTGAAAGAAGAGTTTTTATGGTTTTCCCTCATTGGAAATGATTTTTGTTTTTTCTCCCTGTTTGGTTTTTGGGTTGTTTGGGGTTTTTTTGAGGAAAAATTGTGCATGTTTCAACAGTGGCAACATATAGATAGGAAGCCACTTTCTTCCTGTTCTAGGTTATACTCCAGACATTACTTCTAGACTTATCAATGGTAAATTAAAAGGAACACAACAACTATTACATAGTTTTAAGCAACAAAATTAGAGTTGTATAAACTTTTATTTTTATGTTTAGATAGCAGTTATCATCCTTATCCTACTGATTATGTTTGGTACCACCTTTACAAGCAACCCAGCCAAACGTCTTCTCCATCACATACAAAAGTGGATAAATGCAGATGTAGAACTCGTTCTAAAAATGGACGTGGCTGTTCTTGCTTACCAGGAATTGAGAAGAGTGGTATTTCCCTCAGGAAACAGGCAAAGCTTGAAAAGTCAGCACACATCTTATGCTGGTCTGGTGACTATTTAAATTTCTTTTCAAAGGTTTTGAAGTGAAGCAGAGATGGAGAGTCAGGAGAATACTATGACATCTTTGGTGAAGGAGTAATCTAACAGTAAGAAATGGTGATTTAATTAATTGTTTGTCATATACACTGCAACCTATTTGAGATTCCATTTAGCTTAGTTTTAATTTTTCATTTATTAGTGCATGATATTCTGGTTTATACATATTGCATGGATGTGTATTTTTTTATATATAAACAAAACTTACAATTTCTGTTGGTAATTTGAAGGATTCCTAAATTGGTGGATTAACCCATTTTACTTTCATTAATAAATCCTAAAAGCATTTGTTTTCAGCCTTAAGTAATTAAAGAAAATGATGTTTATAATAAAGTAGCAAAATTCAGTTGTTGCATAAAAGCTTAAGGCATGGTTCAAAATATAGCCTTGCTCTGAAAATTTACTGTAAAAACAGTATGAAAAAAAATCCATATTTTTTGGTTCTGGCACCTGATATGCTTTTTGTGACCATATAAAGAGTTTGGGGGTTTTTTGGAGGGGGTTTTAGGTTTTTGCCCCCAAATTGCCAGGCCCACAAACCCACCCTTGGCTCCTGTAGTCGCTCAGTTATTTCTCTCTCATGTCTCACTTCCTGTAAAAAAGTTCTCTCTGCCAAGCAGTGTCCTCAATAGAGTTGTGTAATCCCTTTTTTTAAAAAAGTGATGCCCTTGGTGACACCTGGGCAAGCTGAGCTGAGGTTGCATAAGGAACCAACTGGCTCTCTTAAGTGGATGCTAATAAGCAAGTCTGCACAAGAAACTGTAATCCAGTTTGTGGGTGCTGGCTCACTCTCTTTTTTAGCTGAGCTGGTCAAAAGAGTTAATAAGTGTACAAAATATTCAGGCATGAATCATCACAAAAGTTACTGGATCTCCTTTCAAATGCTACAGAAATGTTGAGCAAGACTGTCATGTCACTTTTCAGAATTAAATCATGCCTGGAAGTAGCATTGCCCAGTATCCATTTGGAGGACATCTGCTTGCTCTGTATAAGATACTGCTTTTACATTTGCTCAGCCTAGGAGCAGCAGAACATAGATTCTTTCTCATGTCACCTATAGTTTTATTTACTGTTTCAATCGATTTGACTTTTGCTCATAGAATTTGAGAACTCTCACAGAGTTGAGTATCACACATAGGTGTAATTCAGAATGTCCCTTAGCAGCCATGATTATTTGCGTGATCATCAAAAGACGAATCAAAACCTGTCTTTTCTTGTTCACATACCAAAGAGAGAATTCTACAATGTTAAAGGTTTTCTTAGATACAGAAACATAAATACTTGGTTTTTACTCCTTCTAGGTCACAAGGTTGAGCTGCTATCGCCCTCAGAAGATTCAACATGAAGTACATGTAGAGATAAACTTGCTATAAAATCTAAGTAATCCTTCTTCAAGCTCTAAAATGCAATTTACATTCAAAGGAGTATTAACAATTTCATTTAGTTTAATCATTTTGTTTAAATATTTTCAAATTATATATCCACTTTTCAGTTTGGCCAGGTCTAGTGTTACACCTGGACACTTGCAGCCTTCTAGTAGCTTCACTCTCTAGCTGAATAGAAGACCCACATATTGTCCTAAGAAGGACTGAAGAGATATGCTACATTAAATTCCTGTATAAAGTGATTAAAGACAAATGTCAAGAGTTTAGACTTTATAGACAAGACACAGTAGAAACTGTATTTAATTTTAGTATTATGAACATTTCTGTGAACTTTTAAACATTTTAAACATTTCTTCTTCCTCATTGCTTTCTAGGGGTTGAATTCCATTAGCATGTCATTTCTCTAAAATGTTAAGAAAAGTAACTTACCTGTAACAAAAAAACCCAAACATTTGTATAGTCTAAAATTTCAAACATTGGTGCTACTATCTGCTCTAATCATGACCTGGCAAAGCTGGTTTTGCTCTAGACCTTATAGACAATATTACTTAATTCCAAGTTTTCTGATTTTTCAATTCACTAAATGGAATTATTAAACCAAATCTGCTTAATTTGAATGGGCTGAGAAGTTGTCTCAGGAGTGCTGAGCATCCAGAGCTGCCATGGACTGAAGTGGCAGTGTCTGCTCAGGAGCTGTAAAAAAAAATGGACCAAAAGTGATGGCAACTAAGTGTACAAAGACACAAAGTTCCCCTTGACTGGCTTCTGTGAGAAATGTACAGATTTGACAACTTCTAAAGTGCAGTTCAGAGCCTGACACTTTAAATCTCAGTGTCCTTTTGCTTCTCCAATTTAACAGGACTTGTGTGAAGGAAACATCTACCTTCACCCTCAAATAATGAAAAAATTCATGTCAGGCCTACACCAACAGAGAAGTGCACTGAAGCAGCAGCACACAGGCTCAATACCGATGGAGAAGCTGCATCTCCTCCAGTTTAGCTTTCAGTTATTCTGCTTAGTTGTTTTTTAAATATATTAGAGAGAGGGGCAGCTTTGTTGATGGAGAAAATAAGATGAAGGCTCAAGTGAAAGGTGTTTTTGTTAAATGAAAATTCTGTGCACTAGAGATTTTGAAGAGAATTGTAATGGAGCAGTTCCTCCAGGTAGGAAGAAAAAATAGGAGTATTTTAATTTTTATTATATTTTCTAAATAAGACAAAAAATCATAGTGGATATATATTAGTTATATTAACTTTTTCACCTCTGCACAGCTGGTAGGAACAGTGTAGTAGGTGAAGATAATTTGGATTGTGGAGATATCAGGCACAGGAGAGGCCTCATCAACGCACGTTAGATTTTAGTGTGCTTTAAAATCTAAATGTATTGAAAAGTGTTTAAACTTTACATTCTAATGACATTTGTACATGAAAAAATAAAACAGGCATCAGAAAAGTGACTAAGAAAAACATGTAAGTACATACTAAAAGACTAACATACTCAATATAGACACTGCTCCTTAGTTTTGCAACCTCAACACAACTACGTACGAGTGAGGCCATTTCCTCTATGTGACTTGTGTGTCACCAGTGAAATCAACTGGCGTTTACACAATCTCTTTTGGGGGATATATAAAACACAAAGAATAGATCATGACTTCAGATGGAGTTTTGAAGAACGATGTTTAGCCCAGGAAATGGTCAGTATTTCTATATTTATCAAACAGAACATAAGGACATTTAGAAGTTATGTCTATCAGATCTGTAAGGATGATGATACTTGTTTTTAAAATGGAATAATAATGAAAAGCTCTATGTGACAATTAAATATACTGCTATGTGTAATAGAAAAGCTTTCAAATTTTACAGTAAAACTTTAAAAATTATTATTTTCAGAATATAGCTTTGCTATCTTTAAAAAAACAAGTTTTCTCACAAAAAAACAAGTGTTTCATAATTTATCTACATTGAAATGGGATCAATCAAAATGATGCCAGTATCTTCCCCTTATTTCTTATCTAACAAACTGATATTTGGACACTTTTCAGAGCACTTTAATGCTTAAAATTTTACTGCATGAAAGTGGGCACTAATCCGTAGCAATTTAAAAAATCTTCCTATAAACACATTCTAAACATAAACCACAATATTCTAGTGCTTACCTTATTTCTAAAAGACTTTAAGAAAACCCACAACCAAAACAGTGAAAAGAAAGATCTAGAAAATGGGAAGCATTCTGTTTTCAATTGCTTGGTCAATTAACAAATCTCTGTTAAAAAAACCCAGATGTTTTCCAGGAAAGATTACATTTCCTTGGAAATCTAGATTTCTGAGAGAACACTGGAATACAATTTTTTCTGTTAGCCCTACCCAACAGCTATTCACTAGTCTAACCCTTTCCCTGCTGAGGATGCTGTGGATCTGAACCAGAATTCAGACAATTCTACTGCTGGAGAGCACTGGAAAGATTTGTGGGTGCAAATCCCCATTAAAATGCATCATATCCGCATAATTCTTGCAGTGCCTTACAGATTTTTGCACTATTAAAAGTGAGATAAAAGGAAAAACTAAACCTCACTGATTCTGCAGCTACCTGGCACTGCCAGAAACCTTTTAGTCTGTATTAACCCCTATAAGAAGAGCTCTGAACTGTGCATATACCCACAACAAACAGCCAGGAATTTTGCATGCCTGGGTTTTTTCCACTACTTGGGAAATGTCATATATATGCAAAAAACTTTCAGAGGAAGCCTGGTAATAGTCCCTCAGTACTCCAATGAATTTTGCAAAAGATTTAAAGAATTCCCTGATTATGTTGAGCATCCAGCCCGCATGCATTATGCTTTAGAACCATTTCAAATACTCTCTCTCAAGTCTTAAATTGTTTCCCACCATTTACATCTAAGTCATGCAGCCCTTTGCTTATTGCTTTGAGTGTAACTGAAAATCAGTGTAACTTTGAATAATGACAAGTGCTGCAACAGAGCTGGTACTGAATCATTTTCAAGACCTTTTGACTGTTCCACAGGATTACTCATTCTTTTGCTCTATCCAGTTTTCCAAGAACTAAAAATATATTTTATTAGGCTAGTAACTGAATTATAAACTACCCTGCGTCAGTTTATGTAACTTTTACATTTAACTTCTGGTAGAAACTGATTGCTATGGTCCTCCAGACCTTCTATTTTGTAGCTATATTCTGAGTCCTAATAATGTCTAAGATAAAAATTGGTGCAGAGAATACCACGTGCAAAATGTCATCGGAGGAAGGCAATGCATCTTGTTTTCCTCTTGAATTTTAAAAAACAACATATAAATGCTGGGATGGAAAAGATTTATTTAATATATATTAGTGCCTGTGTATCTGATGACAGAAATGTATCTTTATCAGAAATTAAACTCTTAAAAAAAGGCTGGGGAGGACAGGACTGAAGGGCCTGGCAGAAAAAACAAAACAAATAATCAAGCAAAAGTCACTCCCGATATTACAAAAGGAGTTTGTGCTTATTTTACAGTATAGTCACATAAAATTTATTTTCCATCTGTCACAAGGCAGTAGTAGAACACCCTTTTTGTGGGAGGTGGGAAACAAGCACTTAGCACCTACTAACGACACCGGGAATCTCCAAGAGCTGGGGGGGGGAAGCATGTTCTGTTGTGCCAAAAGAATTATTGAACTGAGGAGATGGAAACTGCAGGAAAGGAAGGTGACAAAATGCAAAGGACAGAAATAAGTGGATGGAGGTGGTAAAAATGTCTTAAAATGCTATGTTAAACCAATCTGTCTCCATCAGTAAACCAATCTACCAGTTAAACTCATAGCTGAAAGTTTTTCTGTCCTAAGAGGTGTGGGAGGGGAGGGAAAGGAGAGAGATAAGAATACAGAGGACACAGAAGGAAAAATACATGGACTAACATCAGGGATTAAGTTAAACTATAATCCTACATGTGTGCAATTATTATTAACATCCTTAACCAGCAGCTGCAATAATCATGAAACAAAAGCTCCAGGGGAAGATTAAAAATGGTAAAGAGAGGGACAAAAAAAAGCTAAGATATTAAAAACTGCACAAATTGTAAACATTACACAGGAAAACATGTTTTTCTCTAATTGAAGTTGTTTCAGTGACAAAATCTCTTCAAACTGTATACAAATTATGGCAGGAGGTTGACATTGTTGGAAGTGTTCCATGCAACTGACTTACAGACTCATCCCAAATATACTTTCCTAGGTGACCATTGCTCTAGAAAAAACTAAGATTTTACCCATGGAATGCCCCCACGGAGCAAAACAGCTTAAGAGAGAAATTTCCAGAGAAAAGGGAAAAGAGAGAGTAAATCAGTAGGTTCAATTACATATGATGAGGAACCTATACAAACCTACTATATAGAAAGACAACAGTGAAAACAAATTCAAAGGCAGATCCAGTGATAGTTCATTCATTCATTTATTTATTTTTAACAGAAACTCATGATTAACAGAGCAAGCTCTATAGTAGCTTCAGTGAGAATTTGTTCAAGGCAGATTCATAAATAGTTGTACATTTTGTAACTGCAGACACTTCCCTGCAGAAGTTCAAACATAACTTTCATTTTCTGGCTTCTAACTGAAGGCTGATGCTTCTATTTAAAGGTTGATAATGAAACTTGACTGTTTAACTACTCATTAATGATGCTGGACACAGGACTGCTCCTGTGACATCCTGTACCACTGCCTGCAGTAGCTGCCCTGTGCACACACTGCCCCATGTGCTGCTCTGCAGCCCAGGAAACAATTGCTCTTTCAAGCCACAAAAAATCCACGTCTGCTCCCAAGGGGACACACGTTTTGCTGCATCACTGAAGAAAAATGTGCAGCCTGTGGTAGCAAAAAACTGAACGTATGCAAATGCCAACACTTCATCAGAGAAAAATGTACAAACAATTAAAATAATTTTCCCCTTTTATATCGCAATGTATTGAGAATCATCCCACGCAGACCTGGGACATCTCATGTTTCAGAAGATTCCACATAAAGCCTCCACTCAAGAGGGAACCAAAGACTTCTCCCACCAGCTAAACCAAACCAAAATGACCTGAGATGGTTTTAATGAAGCCCAGAAAATCTGGTGAGTCCTTCTGTAAGAATAAACTTCAAATAAAGATGCAGTTTTTATGCCAGTACTTTTTTTTTGGTCTTTCCGACAGATGTTCCATGAGAAACTTTCTGCTTCATCTCCCTGCGGTGAGATCATCCATTACTACAGAAATTAATGGGATGTTAAAAATAAGCATGGTGAGACCATGCTGTGTGATCAAGTGAGGAAAGAAATTGAGACAGTATAGGGTTTCTCAGGCAAAGTTATAAAATACTAATGAAACCCAAGGAAGCTGTTTTGTGTCTCCTGCAGATTTAATTCACTCACATGTCCCTTTTTCTTTATGCACACCCACTTCAGCTTATTTTAGTAAGACAACATTTGACCTCTGCCAAAGTCTCTGGTGAATGTTCTTGAGCCCCACCACCAAGCTTATCATTTTAACAGTGCTTTTTCATTCCCATTTTCATTGTCATTTCCTATATATGAAATGCCACCTCCTACAGACCTCTGATCACCTCTACCTTCTTAGAAACATGCTGGGCTTACAGATAGAGGTGTTGAAAAGCAAATTATTTCAGACCTGATCCCAAGTCTATTTCACAACAAAGTTTCATTGATGCTTTCATGAAGGTGAGTTGGGTCCTTGTGTATAAACTGGAATATATTTTATGGTATAGTCATTGCTTGATATGATCTATGTTATCCTTAGGGACTCTGATGCTTGCTTCTATTTAAATTTCGATATCACACAAGCCTGCTCGCCTTTGGGCCAGTATGAGATAAGGTTTAAGTGCCTGCACAGGTTTTTTACCCATAAACCCTGCCTGGCACCCATCCACGTCAACCTCCTCCAACGCTTCCGAGAGGTGCCCGTGAAACTGGTGGGAGCGGGGCCACGAAACGAGCGCGGCTGCCCTGCGGGGGAGGCCGCGGCCGAAGCCGGGGGGTCGCGCTGGGCCGCGCCCCGGGGAAACACCGTTGGGGAAACACCGTTGGGCAAGAGCGGGCCGCGAAGCAAACACGAAGGAGAAGGTCGTGGACCTACCTCTCCCCGCCATGGCAGCG
>VYZX01023470.1:5317-26489 GCA_013401335.1 Brachypteracias leptosomus
TGAAATTATCTTTGATGTGGACTCAGACAAGCTTCTTGGTCTCGTCATCTGCTTTTAAGACCATCTTTCTCTTTAAAATTATTATCAATATACATAGTCAAAGAAGCTTCTGTACCAGCTGTGTATTCATTCACATTCATTATCTTAAATCTTGTAACATGCTTAGGAGCAAAAGATGACAGGAGTGGGCATTTAGTAAAACAATAAGCAGCAATAGTGCCGATTTGGTTTTATGTTGGCAGCATTCTGTTTGTGTAACAACTATCCATATCCATGGGAATGAAATTTAGAAAAATATGAGCTTTTAATTGCCACATGTCATCTGTGTTCAAACTACAAAATACTAGAAGTACTAGCTTTAAGCTTAGAAAAATATTTTTTGTTGCTATTTATATTTCTTAAGCCTTGTATGCAGAAAATCCCAGTTGCTTTAAAAAGAACAGTGCTGCAAGTACTGTTATTGAACTGATAAAGTCTGCGTGGCAAAGATTTGTAAGGCTCTCAGAATCAAAGGTGAGTCTTTGTTTACCTCTTGAAAACACTTTTATAGGAGGTTCTGGTTAGCCATTTTCAATAGAGAATGGAGCACTTGATCAGATAGCAGCTAAACTAATGAAAAGCATCATGGAAGTGACAGGAAGATTAATTAAGTTCCTCCAGTTGTATTCACGTGTGGGGGTACTGAGTTCCTTTGGGTACCGCTGCAGTTAAATGGTATTCATGGTGAAAATATTGCAGATTTCCAGAAGTGACACTTCTGAATCAAGGGTAAAAAACACGTTTGGTAGTTTTAGCCAGTAGAGAATATGCCAAACTAAAGATGAGCCTCTGTGGCTAGTTAAAATATACAAACCTAACTTGCTTCTTCCCTTAATATCCTTTAATATAACCTCAAGAGATTAATAACAAATCACAAATATCTGCATTATTGTGTAGTATGTCTTAAACTACTCCAGATGGCTTCAAAATAAAAAGAAAATAAATTTCTAGCTGATGTACTTAATATATTTGATTTGAGGCGCAAAAATATGTGCACTTGGAAACACTTTCAATTAGTTTTGGAGCCTTACAAAACTGTGGTTTGTTTGCTGTTTTTTATTTCTGCTCTGTGTTTACTGTAGTAAAAATAGGAATGAAGTATCTGCATTTCCTAAATTTCCAAATTATGTAGAAGTTCTAGCCCTACTTTACCTTGACAAATGTTTTAGTTTTGGGGTGCTTTTCACAAATTAGTAGGTCAAGTGTGCTTTGGATTGCTTCTCCCACTTTATTTTCAGAAATGAATGTTTGCACAATACATTTTTGTTCTTAATAGCTGTCTCTGTACAGTAGATAAAATTTATTTAGGAAAACCTGGAAACCTTTCAAGTATATGAGATCTTTTAACCTATGACACGTGATATATAAACTTAAAATGTGTCATTAGTGTATTTTGTTGCCTACTATTACATTTCTGCCAGAAAAAAAGTCCCTTGATATGCATCTGCATTTGCAAGAAAAGGTTTGTGGTCAGCCTCACTAATTGAAATTTATCAAGGGCAACTGGTAAGAGTCTCGATATAAATCTAATATTAGTTGTCTCCTGGGAGAGTTCAAGACTGGAAAAGAGTTTTCCAAGAATCCTAGAGAATTAACTGGGTGCATTAATATTAAATATTAATTGGTCTCTGCAATGGACAGGCCTGCAAGTGGTTTTAACACTTACTATGGAGACATTGTGTAAATCAGTGAATAGATAAAAATCAGTAGAAAGCATAGGTAACGCAGTTAGTTCAAGAAGTGGCCTTCTGGCTCTAGACCAAGTCATGCATGAAGGGTGACCTGTAGCTTTCTCAGCTCTGGAGAAATGTAGAGTATGTGCTGTACTTCTGAGATGTGTATTCTCAACTTGCTTTTTGTTCATTTCAAGGTGGTAATTTCTTATGGGGTAGTTCGCATTTTGAAAATCGGCCTTTTGTGGTAAATCCTTTACCACAGTGGGATTCTCAAAGTGAGAAAGAGCAGAAGAAATCAAGGTAGAGATGCTGTTGGGAAAAAAGGAAGCAGATTGTTGGGAAAGAGGATTTTAGGGAGCAGAAGCTACTTCTATTATTAGAAATAAGGGAGTGGGGTAGCTGTTTTAGCAGAAGGTACTTTTTTTTATGTTATATTTATGCTATTGGTTTATGATGAGGGTTTGGGGGTTTTGTTTTTATATGCAAACCATACATGAAAATATGAAAATTTTGCAGTTGAGCTGCATCTGTAGCAAAGCTAAATGATGGTTAGCCTGTACTGGCATGTTGTTGATTGGAAACTTGCACTGTGGGCTGACATCATGGGCTAATTTGCTCATTCATTCTGCATGATCCTGCATGCCCAGACTGGGTCTACTCAAATCTCCAAGTACACACAAGTGTTTTCTGCTCCTGACTGTGCTTCCCCAGAGTTGTGTTCAGTACAGTCCTCAGTGCTTGAGTTAAAGCACCAGCCATTCAGGATTGCAATTACTAAAGTAATCCTTGCTTTCACCGAGAGTGACAATATCCCATTCTGGGAATAAAATTTATTCATTGTCCCTTGCTCTAAACTCTACTTTTTTTTTTTTTGCAGTTTATTAATGTTGTATGTGTGTAAATGGAAGCAGAGTTTAGTATGGAACATGTGAATTTGGACTGTGAAAGCTTTCCAGGAGAGACCACCAGTGATTTTCCCTCTTTCCATACATTTGTTCCATAGTTGAAATAAAAAGAAATTAAAGAAAACTTTTTGGTTTACTTTCTTGCTGGCTACTTTGATTGTATGCTTATTGTAAGAACACAAATAAGATGCAGCAAGGGGGGAGATGGTCCTGATTGTTTTGCATCCTAAAGTGCAAAACAAAAGTGGAGGTAACATTCAGAACCAAGTAGTGAAGAATATGTCGGTCTGTGTGGTGCTTTGACGTTTAGGCTTCCTATGGAGCTGACCTGTCATCAGGCTCCACCGAATTGGTATTGTAACAGAGCAGCCAGCTCAAGAGGGGATGTTTAAAGGCAGCGTGGTTGCTGCCTGACTGCTAATGGTACATCTGCACTGACATGAACCGTCTGTACCCAGGCTCTCAGCTGGCCAGCTGAGGGCACAAATCAGCAATGTGTATCAGCTTGGAGGAATGTTGAGACTGGAGGTAGCCTACTTCTCACAGGGTCTGACTCCTGGCAGAATGAGCCTGAGCTTTTCTGTGATAAGGTAAACACAGCCTAACAGGCAAATGCTGTGCCTGGGTGCAGACTATCCTAAAGGACATCACACAGCACCTCTGCAAAAGCACTTCAGAGCTAGCAAAGGAGCTGAAGGATTTCACAGCAAATTGATTCTCTGAGCTTTTAGCCTTGGTGAGGGAGGGAAGGGAATGCTTGTGCTGCAGAAAGCTCCTAGTAGTAGCTTATACCTACTGCTCAGAGGAAATTAGACTGGCTCAGCTGAGATGCTTTAAACCAGCCTTTGAGAGTGGTATTTTCTCTTACAGTGAGCTGTCCTTCCTTGTACAGTAGAAGTGAGTGAGCATTGTAACGATGAATAGGGGAAAGGAAGGTGCCATGAACACCCTCTGTTACTTGCTGTCTAAACCCTCTAGTTAAGATACGGACATAGTTCTAGACATGTTTTTTATTTTCCAAGGGTTTCTAGGTAGTGTTTCTTCACTTTCATATAGGATTTGCTCAGCTTAAGTTGCTGTGAGTCAGTTTGAACCACACAAGAAGTCTTGGTCTTCCTCCGTCACCCACTGTGGCCACAAAGTATGCTCCTGCAGTATGTGCTTTTTAGTTGTGAAGCAAAGTTTATTTTGGAGTGTATTTGTGTGCTGTGTATCACTCATTTCAGGTATTCCCCTTCCTAGGGGCAGTTGGAATAAGAAAGAGTGCTGAGAAAGGCTAGGCAACAGAACCAGAGAGCTGTGGGACTGCCAGTGAGGGACAGGACTTAAATTCATGCCCCAGTTTCCCCTGCCAGTGTTTAATCTCAGTGACTTGCATACAGGTAGCAGGAAACCTTGTGAGAGCAATGCTACAGAGGACTCTTGCTGAGAGATGTGTAGAGGCAAAGTGCACCAGGGTTCTTAACTCTTCTGCTACAATTGGAGCGTTCCTTGGCTGCTATGCTGGTGAGATAATTTTGCCCTAAATGATTGGACCTCATGACATAGAAAAGTGTGGAGCTTTTACAAATGGGAAGTGGAGTTTTAAATGAATTATACCTGTCATCCTGTAGAATGAAAACATTTATCCCATTAGATCCTATTATAATGAAATAAAACAATTCAGCACACTGTCCATTATTTTTTACCTTTATTTAGTTTAAATGTATTATCAGTGATACATGCCAGACTAGCAGCAGGAAACTGATGTCCTCTATAGATCCATAGAACAGACATATTATGTGCACAAATACAGACTGCATAGTCATGACCACGCTGCCGCACCGGCGTGTGTCAGACCCATTCCATGGCACTACATGTCGGTGGTGGAGAGTAGTTCAATATTTCTTTGGTCTTTCTTCCTCTAAAACTGCTACAAGTTCGTATAGCAGCAGGGACCGTGTGGGGACCTATTTACAGCAAATTTAGGGACACTCCATTTGTCACAGAACAGTAAAATGGCTACCAGCTGCTGATGGCTTATCAACCTGGGGTGGAAAGGAACCAGAGACCTGGAGGGTGAAAGGTTGTGAACTCCATTACAAATCCTTGCTGTCATATATCTCCCATCCTCACGCTTTGTTTTTCATGCATAGACATCTTTGTTTAAAAAATCAGTTTGGCTCTATTGAAATTGAGCTACCTATTTGTCAGTTGCCTTTTAAAAATAGAAACAGACTGAGCTTTATCCAACATTCAGATTAAAATAATTTATTGAAATGGAACTATTGATTTATGTATTAAAAATAAAGTCCTAAGGGGACATGATCTTGCCAAGCATCTTTATCTTCTACTGAAGTTGGGGAACCGAGGCACTCAGAGCTTCTCCTGGAGTCTGCCCTTCAAAGAAAAGTACACTAACAATATATGCTTTGTATTTCCTATAGATTATATAATTGAGCACGTTATGTCACTGAACACATTTGCTGCCAGAAAAAGAAAAAAAATNCCTGGGTTAGGTTAACCAGGATATTAGAGCATATTGTTGCGAGCCCGTTAAAGAAAAGATCTGTTTGTAGTACTCTTAGTCCTGATGTCACAAGCACAGCAAGGACATCAGAAGGAGGAGTCAGATTACAGTAAGAATGGGCAGTGCAGCATGCAGCCGGAGTAAACGCTAAATCAGACAGGGATTGTATCAGGGATAAGACTGCCTGCAAAGCGCTCATCCTGAGGAGGCACGCTGCTCGCTCATGCTTCTTGTGCTGGGAAATTTCCACATAATGTAGAATGAAAGAGCTCTGTTTTACATGTCAGCCCTGTGCGGGAGCTAATGCTGAATACACAGCGGTGGAATCCTGACTGCATGATTAATGAGAAACATAATGTATTTTGGTAAGTGTTAACTCTGATGTAATTCTGCTTCTGCTCACATTATCAATTGGAGTGATTATTATAAATTTCAGTTTCAAGAACATTTCGTGCTGGCACGCACCTAAAACTGACAACTGGGGAATCCTGCTGGCTGTGCAGTTTGAAAGGATTCCATTGTCTGGGAAATTTTCTGTGTGAGTGGGCTACCACGTAGTTTTAGCGGCTTGAAAAATAAGTGAGATAGGATGAACTCATCCTAGGTTTGTTTTATATGAACTTGTGTTTCATCTGCCAAGAGGGGATGAGAAATCATTGTGAGGCATGGGAAGTTTTAGCCGAACTTAATGTAATGGACAAGCTGCTACTGCACTGTCTGTGGTGGGGAGGCACAGTAAGCCTTAGTATTTAATTCAGCTTTTAGTTTGAAAAATTCAAAGATAGAAAGGCGAAACAATGCTTTATTTACAGGGGTGTGTTTGCCGAGTAATCTGCATTATGCAGATCGCTGGTGTGGGGTTGGCTCCTGGCGTACCACAAAATGCATATTATTTTAAGCCTTTAGAGGTCTTGGAGCCATGGCATATTTGTGCAGAGTTTAGTTTTGTTGTTTGATGGAAATCTTCCTTAGGCTTACAGCTGAGCTGGCTGCATACCCTAAAAACATGCTGGATTGTAGAGCTATGTCTAAGCAATGTAGTGCTGCAGTACTGGGCTGGGATGTACAATAGCAATATGATGCTGCAAGTTAATGCTGCTAAATAGCAAAAAAATAAAATAGAAAATTTGGTGGTGTGATGGAAAAATACAATTCTTGGCTACTTGAAGTCTCATCTAGCCTCAATGTTAATTTATAGCTGCATAATACTTAGAATGAACATAGAGCAGAGAGTTGGAGGATTTCTGGGACATTTAGCAGCTTTCTCAGTTTCATTAAATATTGAATCAAGAGTTCACTTCAAGCTTTAAGAGAAGAACTTTCGTAATATTCTGAGTCCTGTCACAAAAATATTATGCTTTATGACACGCTAAGCATTATTTTCTTATGTTCATAAAATTAAAAATATTGGAGGGGGGTGTTGTCTTCAACAGTGAAACTCAGATTGATTTTGATGTAAACTGTCCTAGCAGAATAAATATAAATTGACTGTGTTGTCAGAACTGTTCAGAGTTGCTTTCAAAGATAAATTTGCAATGTTTAGCTTTACTACATTTTCCAAAAATTGAGGAAGAATATGCAAGCACTATGAGTTTAGGTTTGAATAATGTGGATTAAGTCTCTTCACCATTCAAAATGTGGAATTTGGTTAATTTTTTTGCATTTATTTGGGTTATTTTTCTACCTTCTATATCATTGCAAGCGCAAGATGGATTTTCTCTTTTTACAGTTAGTTTTGCAACAATTGCCTGTGTGACTAGGATTAGAAGTTGTGGTTTCCTGAAGTTGTACAGGTCAGGGTATTAGGTATATATTCACTGTATGGGACTTAATTTTATCCTTTTTTTTCTGTCTATAATTTTCAGAAGTGTGTAATGGCAGTCAAACTTATTTTGGTGTTACTCCTTTGAAAAAATACAACACTGTTTCACATGCTTATTTGTTTTCTGGTACAGCACAAGTTTTTAACTAGGACAAACTGGATTGTGCTTTTTCTGTGCTCTAAAGGAAATTTCACTTCTGAGAGCAAAGCTGAAAGTTTCTGTTTCGCAGGTTCTCGGTCTGCTTTGTTCTGCCTGAAACTTCCTTATAAAATCAAGATTTAAATGAATGTTCTCATTTATGTCTTCTGCATAACAAAGCATGAGCTAATGGGGATAATGTTTACCTGTGGCTGTTCTGGCTGTTTTCCTGATCTGCCTGTGAGAAGCCAGAATGTTGGTAATCTCACCTGTCCCCTTTGTAACACTTACTTACAAAGCAGTGTTGCACAGAGCTGGATCAAAGCCTGGCTGCGTACATTGCTCACCTACTTTGGCTTAAAATTGCTATAGCCATCACACAGAAAATATTGCAATTTTATATTTTCTGAGGAAAAAAAAACCCTTTTAATATTAGTAAAACATTCTGTGATATTTCTTTCTCTGTGCATGCTACTATTGGGCCACATAAAGAATAGGAAGGGAAGAAAAAGAAAGCACTTCTCTGTGCTTGTATGCATCCTGCTTGCTTTTCTGGGCCTTCTTGTCTAATTGCTGCTGATGTAAGGTGCCATAGGGGGAACACACATGTACAGCATTAAGGTTGAAATAAATACTGAAATAATTGCCCTGGAAAGTAAGACCTACCACTCTGAAGGTATTACTTTTATAGTGCAAGTATTCATAGATGAAATGAGTTTCTTAACCATCAGAGAGAAAAGTTGCTAAATTCAGGAACTGGTCATAGCGTTTCTTACCCTTTTTAAAACTGTAGCCTCCAAAAAGATTTTGAGCTGAGATATTCTACTACATTATACTATGTATATTCTACTACTTGAGCTGAACCTTCAAATAATTAAACTTATTGTGACCGTTCTAATTGCATCAGCCTTTCTTTTACCTTGCACCAGAATTTTGATGGAGTGGTTTCAATAACTGCTAGTTTTCACTCATCGTGTTGTGCTTTAGAGTTTGTTGTTTGGTCACCGTGGATACATTTGTTACTTATTGTATTGGGTTTGCATTCATCATTTCAAGTTGAACAGAATATGGAACTGCAATAATAATAATAATAAAAATCCTACAAAATGATGTAGTGTGTTTATAGAGTAAGCCAAAAGCCAATTAAAAGAATAAATTTCTGTTAAGTGTTTTAAAAGGTAGATGTTTTGCACTTAAAAACATACATACCTACCCCAAGGCAACTTTTGCTTGCATTTATCATCGAGCTAATAATTTTGCATAGGATAAATGTCAGTTGCAACTCTTCTCAGCAGCTCAGAGAAGAGAAGCGATGGGTGACTGACAGTGCCACGGTGCTAATGTTGCACGCTGATAACAGGAGACCTCCTCCACGTCTGCTCAATGCAAGGGCTTTGCTGTGGCTGATGGTCATGCCAGGTGCTGCCACCTCTACCTTAAAAGGACCTGCCAGCCACTGCTGCCTTGGCTCGGACACCTCACCAGCATCACGCCTTCCTCTGCCAGGCAGCATGGGTGGCTCGGGACTGCTGGCCTGTCTCGCGAGCGTGGTGGCCCCTGTGGCCACCCCTTGGGCTGGATCACCAGCCTGTTCTGGTCAAGTAGAAAGTGCCCTTCACTGTTTCGGTGGGGAAGGAGGAGAGCTTTTGGCATGTGCTGTGCACCGACGCCATACGTGACCATTGTTGAACTGTCGGGGGAAATGCTGCAGTGATATTGCAGTTATAGGACAGGGAGCTCTTGTCCTGAGGGCTCGATAAACTGGCTGCAGTTGAGAGAAGGCAATCCTCCACTACCACTGTGAAAAAATCACTCCCTCACATGACCCCATGCCTTGCCCTTACTAAAGAAGCACAACCAAAGAAAAGAACTGAAATTAATATTTACAAAGAAAAGAGAAAAAAAAGAGAACCTTGTACTACTTTTTTTTTTTTCCTTCTCTCTTTCTACCCTTCCCTTTGTGGACCTATTATTGTTTTAAGCAACTTCAGTTCTCAATATTTCTATTCGCATTATATAAGAAACCTAATATACCAGGGTGGAAATGAATATCCTATGGGATAAATAATAGAATAATAAGGGGAGAAACCAAACAATTTTTCCCTGAAAATGCCATTACATTTCTATTTGTATGTTGACTGTTTTCATTTTTGGTGGGTTCTTTCAGTCAATGTTGTAGAGTGTAGTAATTCATCTACATACATACTACTATTCTGAGTATCACTTTTTATTTCTGGAACACTTTCTTATAGAAGAGATTCATGCTGGATGAGTCATGGAAGAAGAAATATCCCCCACACCCCAAATCTCACCACCTCTTTAAAGAAAGCACACATTGTACAAACCAACAAACCAACAAAAAAAACCTGTTTCAGTATTTTCAGTGAAAATATTTAATTATCACCAGTTTGTTTTTAGAAGGTGATATTTCCTTCTAGGTTAGACACTGTGAAGGCCTTTCATAGCATTTCTGTTCCCCTTCATTGAAGGCAGGATGAATCGGTGATGATAAGACTGTGCTTTTAAAATGTTTTGAGAAACACAGATACTGGATTATTAACTGTGTTTTATCACCAGACATCTGCAATAAGAAAGTGTAGCTAATATATAATGGATGCTTTATGTGACAGAAGAATTTGGCTGAGCAAGCCAATGTATAGGATCTTGAAATCTGTGGGAGCCTGATGTTTATACTTGGAACATTACAGCCTCCTGGGCAGTGAAGTTCATATCTTGAAGTACTGAATAATCAGTTTTGCTCGTATACATAATAATAATAAAAAAAAATCCTGCCTAAACTTACAGAAACTGCTCTGTTCTAGATTGTACCCTTTTAGATTGTTACAGAAACTGTTCATTTAAAATACCTCTAAATATATCCAGTATGTTGCCATAAATAATGGGTGGTTTCACCATTTCACACACAAAAATAAGTCATTCCTATTGTTACACTTCTTGTAGGTAGCATAATTGCTCAAAAACCAAAATCAGAATTATAGTTTCTTGCTTCATTAGAGAAGATTGGATCACAGTTGTTTCAGCTGAAGATCCTTTAACAGAAAGCGTGTGTGCACACAGGCGCGCACATGGAGCTCTGTCTGTGCATATTTCAACGGGGGTGACTGTGGAATCTAATCCTGCATCCCTTCTTAACAAATGTCTTGCTTCTGTTAAGAAATGAAATGTTAAGTAGAAACTGGATTTTAAACGTTTTCATTATGATGTCATGCCTCTGTCCTTTTTCATATTTTTTTTTTCCCTTAAAGAAAATTCATATAAATTATTTTTGTAAAACGTTTAAAATAATGAGAGCCTTTGAGAGCAAAATTATGTCAGCATCATATGGCTTCAATCTCTCTGTGTCTGTGTGCAAATATCCTTCCATATTATTTTTATTTTGTTCTATAACCTGGTGGCAGTTCTAGAAATTCTTGCAATTACAAAAATGTTAATCAGGTTATAGGAATCCTTTCAAAGCTTTTGCCTCTCATTGCACTGAAGAAAATGGTGGTACTTGAAAAAGAAGAAATATATTTGAACTGATAAAGGAAATATTTCAATCTAGTATTAGATCATGAAAAATTCTTGAAATACAATAGAGGTCCTAAGGGCTTCAGTTTTAAAAAGGGGTTATTACATGTAATATACTGCAAAGATTAGTTTTGCAGCTGAAATTGCATGGTCGATTGGTAACATTCAGAGAAAAGGCAGAAAAAGAGGTTAGTTAGAAATACCAAAGCCTGAAGTGTCTGAGATTGTACTTGAATCAAATTGCTAGGGTTGAAAGTGGGAAGAAGCTTTTCTGTGTTGTAGGGCTAAGTCATTATATGGCAAAGCCATGTTCTATAAGTCAGCATGTATTCTCAGTGATTTTAGCAACACATTTCTGCCAAGTCTACTTAGGAGTGAAATATCTAATACATGAAGCTGCATTATTGGAATGCTTATATATTTAGAGCTTCTTGCCTATTTTGTTGACTGCTTCTTTAAGTTCGTCAGTCTAATGCTCATGAACATGTTCCCCACATTATTAATTGTAGTTTTTTGCTTTGTACATATGCACCATAAAGAGTTACCCCAAACATAAGCATCGTATGACAGCTTAAAGGAGTTGGCAGGGATCTGGATCAAATGTGAAATAAGAAAATGCAACTGTAATTTCAAATTGGAATCGTAAGGGAGGCTCTTATGGAAGTTCAATTACTGTGTACCCTTACCTCTTGTTAACATCTACGATAACATTATAAAATAAGTTCTGTCTTTTTTGATGCTTAAATTATATCAATTTAAAACTTCTTTAGGTTTGAAAAAAAGGTAAGACCACTTGAGTCCTTATTTAAACAAAAGCACTTGTTCTCTAGTTCTTTTTTTTTTTTTCTCTGTTTCTGCTTTGGCAAAAGTCACAGCTATTTTTAAAAGTTTGGGTTAGATCAATCTATTTCTTTTTTAAATACTCAGCTAGCTGGCTGAACCAGTTGTTTAGAAATCATGGGAAATTCTTTCATCACTATGGGATCAGGTCCTGGCTCTATTACCCAGCCAACTAATTTACTCTGTTCTATAGTCCCTGCAGATTTTAGAATTTAAAACCATAATGTACCACTTGCTTTTCAAGTAAAGCTTGAAAAGCACCTGGGGCTTGGTAATGTATAGTATCTTCATCTCTGAAACAGTTGCAGGAGATAAAATAATGAGATCGACTGGGAGTGTCTGCTAACTCTGGGTATGACCATTTAAAATTTTAGCATATACTTGGATCTCAGAGGGCTTCAGTTCATATTGGTAAATTTTATACTGAGTATTGTTTATGCATTCTGTTTATTACAAAGTAAACCAGCAGTCTTTTCCTCGGCTTTCCCCTTCAGATATCAAGATAGAGCTAAAAAGTGGGTTTATTTTAGAAAACTGTCTCTGAATATTAAAATTTATTTCTTAAGAACAAAGGAAAAAAGTTAGGCTTAATTTACTCTTTGATTATTACTTCGCAGTGGTCCTCCTATTTATTTACTTTTATGCTGTAATTGAAAATGCAGATGGATAATACAGTTCATTCAAATGAAAGCCATGACAATTTTCTCAGCTTCTTCTGTTGTTGTTGACCTTTTTTACTCAGTTTGTTTACTATGGATTGTAGTAAGTTATGAAGATGGAGGGAGATGATGGCTGTGTTTTTCAATACTGTTACCCATCATTGCACTAGGGATCAATATTGAATACCAAGAAGAAAAAAAAGCCAAAAAAAAAGCCAGAAAACACAGAACTTTGGCAAGATCTGCAATTGTGAATGCACAAAGAAGGAGGAGCTGGGGAGGAAGCCAGTCTTGCACCACGAGCAATATCAGTGCTCTTCTTGCTAAGCCAACTAATTTTTTTAGTACTGACCTGAGGGTCTACTGTCTCTATAGTGCAATGTTTGGCAAATTAGTTTTTGTTTTCTGGTGTTTACCTGTGATAGCAAATCCACTCACCTCCTGTCAAAGCCAGTCACATATCAGGAGAATTTACATTGACAGATATGTGAATATTATACAGCAAGCAAATCACTGCTTTGTTTTTCTGTTATTACTGGTATGTTGTGCTGCTATGAGCAGCAAAATTTTCAACAGTGAATGTTGCATGAGCTTGTCTGCTTTTAGGCAGCACAGAAGAAAAAAATATATTTGCTTCAACTCTTTGTGCAACATCTGTTACTTTTGGTAGCCATTTTTATTTAAGAACAAAAACCAAACAGGCATGCATCAAACTTTAACTAATCTCCTATTTAACTTTGCAATTCCTGTGTTTGTAAAGGATACAATCAGACAAAACAAAAAGGCTATTAAACTGTTGTGTATATGTATGTAAAGATATATTTAAATTCTTTCCCTTTTTGTCTTCCTCTCTGACTGAGGGCATGGCAACCACATGAATATGAGTGCTGCAAAGCTATTATAGTGCATTATTAGCATTATTTCTAGTATCCTTATATGCTTTTAGCACTCAAGACACAATGTAATCATTTACAAACGTTTGTCTCATCAATCCTGACTGTAATCTATCTACTTTGTAAAACTGGTTATTTAGTCCTCCTCTCCACATGCAGTGCTAGAGCAGTTGCACTAAACTCCTAATAAGACATTTAGTTTCTGTTGGTTTAAATCTTTGAAGCACCGACTATTTGGAAATTGCATTGGTCCACACAGTGTGATTTTTGTCTCCCCTTTCTTTACTAAGAGAGGTTCTGAATTAACTCTTTTGCTTTTCAGTTGGGTTGAAGTAAAAATTTTCAATACTTTATAGATTCCTAGTAGTTTTACCTTTTTTATTTTTTTAAAAATCCTTTGCAGTATTTTTACAGAATATAAAAGTTATCTTCTTACATATCTAAAGCTGATAAACCTACTCAATACTAATTGGCAGTCCACCATTTGGGTTCCTATAGGAACAGCAGCTAGACAGATGACATCTCTTTGGATATGACATGCAGAAAGTACAGTGCTTTGCAGAAATATCTATCTATGGTCAGATCCATGTTTATGAGGCAAGTATCCTTCATATTAACGTTTAGCTCTACACACTTAACAGTGCATTCAGTAGATTACCTGACTATTACATGCAGGTGTTCAAGGTAAAAACAATCAGTGGCCTTAAAGAGGGACATTACTTACATATAAGTAGCCCACACTGATATGCTCCTTCACATGAAGGAACTTACTGAATGTAAGAAACACTGAAAGGCTGAAAATACATAACAAAATATCAAAGCAACATTTGAAATCTCTCTAACAATGTAAATACAATCAAAATGTGATTGTGGAAAGCCGTAGAGTGTATGAAATGTATATAAACTCTGCTGGCAGAGAAAGGCAGGCAGGCAGCAGGTAATGTGCTGCGGTGTGCTGGTGCTGCAGCAAAATGGTACTGACAGCACCACCCTACACAAGCACCCCAGGATGACTGAACAAAACTGCTTTGTTTTGCCCGTAGTGGCTAACCTGAAGCAAAATTGTCATCACATGCTATCATCAACACATAGGGAAGAAAATTTATTTAAATAGACTGAAATTAACCTTGTGAAGGCAATGAACAATGACGCTACACGTCACTGTGGACACCCGGACAACTCTACAGACTTTGGGAAGATAATACAAATTAATTTATTTTTATTACTTATTCTTCTATGTCCTGAGGTTTTTCTCTAAGTTAAATATATCCAAAAGAAGCAATGTAGTGAGGAAAAGCAGCAGAGAACTATCTCAGGTAGGCAGTCTTGGATGATACTTATTATTGAAAGAACATTAACAGTTAATACTACTAGAATATCCCTCAGTTTATTCTAACAATGTTCATGTGATTCATGTAAGCTTTTTGTGCATTTCTAGTAGGAAGATTTTTTCATGGGAGTATTCACAAAGATAACAATTGCATGATGTATTATTGTAACTTATTAAAGGAATTTTTATGGTAAAAGATATGCCAGCACATTTTCAACAATACAAAGCTCACTTCAGATTCATCTGGAGACAGAAATAGTGCCATCTGACCCTAGTCAAATGAATTATGAATGTTTTATATCAAATATCTGTTTGAGAGACCCCAGCTGAGCTAATATCTTCCAAATCACAAAGATAAGAAGAAATAATGTTCATTCTAAATTCCCTTTCTAGGAAGCTCACAGTAATAGATTACTAAGGTTGTTAGAGAATGTTTAAAATAATAGGCAAGTTAATCTTTTAAGAAATCTTTCCAAGGTGTCCGTGATCAGCAGATCTCCAGTTTTGCAGATTCTTCTATCTATGTAACCAACTTCAGTTCCAGCAAATAACATAGGGAGCTGATTTTGATAGTATTTGTTGAGGTAATATTGATAGTTTGTCTGAACAAAGTTGGGCAGTTTTTGAAATCTGTTGATACAATGTATGTATGGCTACTGCTAACAAGTATAAAGTAACTCCTGCAAGTTCAAGAATCTTTCAGCAAAAATTAACTTTTCACTGGTGGTGTTTTTACTGAGTCAGATATGTTCCTCATAGTGAAGGAGGAAGTTCTCAGAAAGTAATTATTGTTTGTAACAAACTCTGGGAAATGTTGGACTGTGTTAATAGATTTGCTTGAACCCAATTTAATTTTCTGGACCTAACATGCTGAGAAACTTCCATGGCCCCCAGTAAAGTAAGAGTTTCAACTGTGCTGGAAATATTAAATGAGACCTAGCCTAGTTAAGGTAGCTGTCAAATAATTTGTAACAGTTGTGTTTAATATCTCAAATAATTTCAAATGTGAATTTAAAGCTGTTTAAATTCTTATATTGGTCATCAGCAACGTAGTCAAACTTTGGCAGCCACTTGGGCAGTAGATCTGGCGGTGGAGGATGCTGGCATGCCCACCATACATTTCTGCTAGAGGAGCTCTGCACACCTGCAGAGTTCCCTTGTCCACCTGAGCTTTGATGATTTTCATAGAAAGGCTCAGGAATTAACAGGCAATGAATACTATGCTGATTATTTGTTTTTCAGGAAGTGGTTAAAAACCACCAACCACTTTTTCAGAAGCTAGCAAGCAGCTCTCAGCTGCCAGCAAAATATAGTCATTATTGCTTTTATTATTTCCGTTACCAAGTTATCAATGCCATTAATGGTAATATGAATTCTTAAGTCAACTGAACGATTGAGTTCCATACATCCCTAAGTCCATATCAATTCTCAATCTTATTTAAAAACAAAACAAACAACAAAACCAACCCCCCCTAAAAACCCACCAAAAAAACTTAAAGCTACCATGACTGTTCTTTTTGGGTTGACATTTGCAATGAGTTCACCTATGAGGATAGGGTGGGGGCTTGCAAGCTTTCCTGATTATGTACAAGTTATGTAGAATCTCTCTTAGTTCACAGTAGTCCTATTTAAATTCTATTCACTTTCAAAGGGGCAGCCTCTTAAGTGATTTGTTGGACTGGGATGCCTTTTTTGTCTCATTTAGCCACTTTATTGGCAATTTCATTAAAGAGATCAGGACAATTCAATGAATAGTTTAGTAGTTTATGGTGATTCTCCTCCAGTTAACAGACTCTACACTAGTTAAAAGAGAACAGCAGCAGTAAGGAAAAGCTGAGGTTCATTCTTCCCCCTTCCAAGCAGACGAGGCTTAACATTTTTCTTAGAGCATTATCTCATACAGCTGTGTTGAAGTTTATGACCACAAATCATACCAAACTATTATTTCTGTGGGCTTTTAGCTCAGCCAGGAAAAGCTGCATGTGGGAGAAACTAATTTCTAGTCTGCAAGATTTTAACATTTCCAATTGTGTGCCTGGAGCTGCTGAACAGACATGTATTAAAGTTGTATATGGGTAAAAATTTCTCATGACAAGAAAACTTTAATTTGTAATTAGAATGCCAGTCTGATTTTTGAATGTGTCATTTGGGAAAGGCCAAATAACATTATACTGATTTAATAAATAGCAATTTTGAGGTTTATAGTGAATTTTAGGGTGAAGGAGATAAAATCTGGTAAGAGGTCATTGTCCATGCAGTTAAAGTAAAAGCAATAACATAAGAGAACATTCTTAAAAATAGTTTTACATGGAAAAAAAAAAAAGGTTTCTAGTCCCCTCAGGTGTGTGGGGATGCCTAACACGCTTTTTTCAAAGTGCAGTAGCCCTGTAAGAAATAGCTTATGCCTCCTTTTCCTAGCTTTCAGTGAGGAGAAAGAACCCTGAAATCATGTCAGGTAGAAAACTTAACACCAAGTAGCTTTCTAGTAGTAGTCTCTGGGGCTTTTTTATCTAAAAATAAGATGGGCTAAACTCACCTTGTTTACAACTGCACAGGAAGTTGTAGGGAAACACTGAAGGATCTTATTGATGAAAGAAAGAGATGTTCTGATAGGAACCAAGTTCTCAGCTTATACTTGCAAGAACAGTGGTCTATTAACTTCAAACTATTGGACACTGAATTATACTGACTTTCTCAGTCTCTTTTTGCTGTTCTTGAGTCTCCATCAGTCTTGGTAGCCTGAGTCTACCAATTTAGTAGCATGACCAGACTTGGCCTTGGTAATGCTCTGCAAAAATACATATCAAACAGTGGGGCAACCTAAACATGAATTTTGCATTGCTTTATTTTGTGTCTCTGCTACAATGTTATTCTACATGCAACTTTAAGCATTTCATAACAGTTCTGTTAATACAGTTGATGCTTGACCTTGGACACAGAGATCCATCTTGCCACTTTTTGAACTGTGAATGCCCATGTAGCTGAATAGCTGAGTCATTTGATGTTTACTGTGAACTTAAATGGTAGGCTAAGCGAAAAATAAAAGGTGGAATTTTTTTTCACATGTGATAGCAACAGAATTTACATAGCAAGACCAAACAGCTGTGTGTTCTTTAGGTCATCTTAACCCATTTCAAGTATAATTCAGCTGTTTGAAGAGTGTAATAAAGAAATCCTAACACTCCGCATTTAAATTCTATCTTTTTCCAGACAAGATTACCACATATTCTCCCCAAGTCCAAGTGAAACAGAATAGCCAGAAATACTGGTTTGCAGTCTCTTCTCAGATGCTAAACCAAATCTTTCTGTAATGCATAGATAAGGGTAGCAGATCTGTGAAACTAGAGATACCCAGTATCTGAGTTAGAAGAGCAGAAAGAGTAAGGTCCCAGCCTAATGCAGATACTTAGACACAAGAACTGTGTCAATATTGGTTGTTTGGGGCTGAAGAAGGGTGTGCAAATCTTAATTTAAATTTTTTCATGGCTTGGCTCATATCTGCTGAAATTTTGTCAGCATTTCAAGTTAACACACCCAAAACACTCTGCTGTGAATCAGGTGATTTATGTTTAGTTGCAACTCCAGATCTGTAAAATTGGCTTGAGCGTAGGCTTTGGAATGCAACCCTTATACAGGCAAGCTGTGTTTGGTTTCAGGTTTCTTAGAGGCTTGCATGCAAAACTGCCTCATTGCTTGAATTCATACCTCTAATTAAGCAGATTCAATGCACTGCAATAGTTGCCCTTTCATAATACAGCTCAAACTAATACCCAGTGTAAGTCTCCTTAAGTTACTGGAATTATGGCAAGTTAGCCTCTTTTTCTGAACACGCTGTCTTTTTTGGTAAGTTTATGGAGTTTTTCTAATGTGATGTATGTTCTTGTCTCTGGGATAATCCTACTCTTTTTAAAAGTTGTAATGTCAGAAGGAAAAGATGGGAGTCTTAGTAAGTCTTTGGCAATGTGCTTAGAGTACCTTCATTTTCATCTTATGTTTACAGTTTCATGATACATTTCTTATGTGGTATATTTTTGTGGTTTGTGGGTTTGTTGTTGAGGTTGGGGTTTTTTTAAAGAAAGTAGTGCCAAATTCTGGATTATGCAAACAAATTCTCTCCTGTGTTTGGTGGTGCAGATGAAGTATTCAGGGTTTGATTCACTCTTCAAATTGAGAACCCATGGTAAAACTTTAATTCCTTTTTAGTAGAATAGCAATTCTCTTTGTTTAAAACTCATTGTTGTGCACATTTTGAATGTTTAATTGGATGGAGTCATGCAAATAAGAGATAGACCTGCATGCATGAATTAAAAAAGAATTAACTTTTCTGATGTCATTCAATTGATGAGTGGGATTGGAATAGTTAAATATATGCAGAAGTATTTGCAGGGTTAAGGTCGGTGTATGGCTTAGCAAATCCATACATTTCTGTAGCAATCTGACAACTAGTTGGCTCACTTCACTTGTTTAATATAATTTCATTTTCTTGGAAATATATTCTAAGATTGCCTATTATGGAAAGCAAAGATGATTAGAGAATATGAGGCTCCCTCTACTCCTTAGCAGTAGAGTGTGAATATTGCTAGAGAGATCCAACTTGTCAATACACAGTTCCATTGAAGCTTCTTTGCACTTACCCTGCCCTCTTAGCTTCCCAGATTTACCAGAATTTGAAGATGGTAAAGTTTGGAGTGATGTCACTTGCTCATCTCCAGTAATAAAAACATACTGAGAAATCACCTGAAAAATTTGATATACAATTCAATTAAATAAATGTCTGTTGCCTAAATTGAAAGGATTAGTTTTCTGTTTTAATGTGAAAAAGTAATAAAAGCACTGGGAAAATGTAAACTAATGTGATGCAAAGAAGTCAAATGATGATTATAACTTCACTCCAAATAGTCAAAGCAAAGCAATCCAATGACTTAAAGGATCAGAACAAATACTTCCTTCTATAAAATACTCAATAACAGTGGAATTATAATAGATAGAGTTAATGTTATGAAGCTGCATGATTCTGATCCTTCTGATCTACATGGATTATCAGAAAAGTCTGCACAGGAATTTTTCTCCTCTTGGTACTGTATTCTAATATATTATGGTTATAAGGCCTGATAGCAATGCCCACATTTGCTTTAGTATCTCTCAAATATCTGTGTTACATAGCAGAATCGAAGTTAGTTCTTCTGTTTTATTTTGTCTTTTAACAGAGAGAGGCTTAAAAATAAAACATGTCAACTGAGACTTTTTTTTTTTTCTTGGGGAATGACAGTTTTTAGTGTGTTATGCCCAAGGCTTGATTTTTTAGAGCACCAAGTAACAAGGTAGATGAAAGATAGTCTTTGAATGGAATGAACTGAGATGTTTGAAGTGAGTTGCTTTTATACGAGGCCTGTTTCTAGATGTATTTACAGTTAGTTCAAGAGATGCTGAATTCTAGATCATGAATAACTGTGAAGGCAGAATTGGTGAATGTCTAATCTGAGTTTGTGATGCACACAAAGTGAAATCTTAATAGCTATGTAGGGCTATAAGTAAATATGCTGAGCAGGGTGATCACATGAGCAAGAAGGGAGCTCCCTAAAAAGTCATTTAAATATTTTATATCTCTCTCCTATGTTTACTTCCTAGGACAGGGCGTATAACATTTTAAAATGCCTTGATAGAGGACCAGGACATAGCTAGGCTAACTGAAAAGCAGACCAGTAGAAGCACTACTACTTTACTTCTTATGATATTCCTTATTCTTTAGGGAAGATTTCAGGGTGTTCCTCATCTGTTTAAAAATGTAGATGAATAGTATTTGTCCCTTCCACCATGCAGAACATTCCTTCCCAGCTTTTATAGCACCATGGGGTTTTTGTTGTTATTTGTTTTTCTTTTTTTCCCCTTTTTTTTTCTTTCAGACATTTGCCCATATGAAATGGTAACCAAAGATACACAAGATGATGTCCTACAGCCTTTTGTTTACAGCTACAAGCTGTGTGGTCCACTCAGGAAACCTTATGACAAAATCTGTATCATAATCTATAAAAACCTCTGCTTTTTGGGTGAGGAAAAAGTTCTGAATGGAGTGAATAATAACATGTTGATTTATCGTGGGATAATTTTGTGTCACCCAATAGGAAAACACTTTTAGGAAAGATCTGCATAGAGGATGCAGAAAAGCCAAAACATCATAATTCATTTCATATAGCTTAAAGAAATATGAACACATACTTGGGTTAGGTTAGTAGTTTTTTGGCCAATAGTTTATGCTACTTTACTGAAAACTCTTATATGTACACGTGTAAATGTAACTGGATTGTAATCAATAGAATTACCCACCAACACGCTCAGTTTATATTAGCTGGTGGCAGGGATTCCCATTCATTAAATCTGTGGAGGACATGCCTTTATCTATTTCTGTGGATGCAGCCTGGAGCATCCAACGTGTCATGGATTAGATAAATTGGGCCTGACATGCCTGTGTTTCTGGAAAATAGGACAAAATTTTCTTTTGTCCTTTGTGTCTTGTCTGCAAAAGCAGTGGTACTTTCCCTCTACCTATAGAGGATGACAGGAAACAATTTTCCTTGTTTGAAAAGCTTTTTTTAAATTATAGGCATATTTTACATAAAAATGGACCTGCCAGCATTTTCATAAGTATCAAGAGAGGGACAGTCAACCTACTAGCTGCCATGTATTACAGCTGTCAAAGCATTTGCCTAAATCAGCTCCATTGCGTGCAGACTTGCCAAAATTGAAGTTTCTGTAGCCCTTCTTTATAGTCATTTTGTTAGGACTTCACTGAAAAAGAATGTATTCACTCTCTGAGAAAGACACTGTGCTC
>VYZX01023470.1:28955-44682 GCA_013401335.1 Brachypteracias leptosomus
GCTTTTTGTGTGCCACCTGTAACACCAGCATCCAAGTGGATCTACATAACCATAGACTTTCCATCACTCTTTTAAAAATCTATGCACCTCTCTCCATCCTTCCCTTCCTCCCTCTCTGTGGAGCTAACTTTGACGCGAGCAGACTTGCTCTTATGACTTGGATTCTGCCATCCTCTCCTAACTCGGTCGCTTACCAAGCCAATCTACCTGTTATTCAGTAAATCAGCAGAGGTTTGAGAGCAAGCAGAAGAGCACAGTGGTGCTCTGGAAACATGCAGTAACTGTTGGCAGTAAGTTCCACTTACTATGCAGTTAAAAATGTGTAAAAACCATTTCCAGTTACTTATCAATAAAACTTGATAAAGTTGAGCTTTCCCAGTGCTAAATGGAAGAAGCATTGCTACACAGCACTATCCTCGTAGAGTTTGCTAGTGAAGTGTGTCCATTTCATGATATTAGTTATATAATTGTCTCAGTTGTGTGCTTGTTTCATTTAAAGTAAAGACATCAGAAGTTAATTGTTATTTCTTTCCCAGGCATGCTTTTGAAAAATGGCACTTTTAAAATTGCTAATTTATTCATCATAAAAATGAAAAATTCTTTGAAAGTCTGTTTGCAATACAATGTTCTTCTGACTAATAACCCTTGGAAATCTGTGCTCATTATACCATAAACATGACCTTTATAAAAACATCAGAAAAATCCAACAGTAGAATATGCCAGGTCAAAGATATTTTTAAAATGTCAAAAAGTGTAAAGCTTTAAAATTAATGTGATTTTTATAATATCTATCTGATGCTTGTATTTTTGCTTTTATTTATTTATTTATGGTGTGGGGTTTTAAGATCTTTGTGGTTAGGGCCTGTTGGAAGACTGTGACCCTAGGGGAGCACGTTTTGGGATAACTCTTCACGCCCTTCAGCAGCTTCCTTCCTATTATTCAATAGATAGATCCATTTAGTTTGTAACAACATTTTTTGATGGGGCTATAGCTGATTAAATCTGGTAAGGTCTAGTTGCTCTCTGGAACAGGTTACTAACCACATACTTTGACCTGCTGATTAGCACTCCTAAGTGATGCACTAGTCAATAATGATGCAGTCAGTCTAGCACTGTCAGAAAATTTATCTGCTGAAAGCTCTAGAGAAACTCTGTACGTGCAGTTTTAGGAAAATGCACATTTGTAACACTGTGCTCTTCTGATTTCATCAGATTGCAGCGCTCATCTGAAAACATCCATGCTTCCCACACAGCTCACAATGCACCTAAGCTTTAGTCTGAATATAAATCGTTCTGATGCATGCTGGAAATCATACTGTGCATAGCTGCTTTATAGCTAGCCAAGATTAAGACCTTATGGTCATGAGAAGAGAGATGTTTTTCCTTTGATATCTGGACAAAATTTTCTGGCCTGGAATTACTACTTGGTGGTAGGAACGTCAGGATACTACTATATATTTCTAGCTCACTCTAGACAAGGCAGGCTTTTCAATTTCTTGGGTTCATTTTTTTACTAAAAAAACCCAGAAAGTTGTATAAAACATGAGCGACAGGGGAAGTAACTACAGGATAGAGTTGGGAGTACATAGTTTGCCAAAAGAAAAGAGAATTATTAGGACAGATGGGATCTCATCTGTCCATTCATCTTCCCTATCGCATTTATGGCTGGGAAGAATGAAAAGGTTTTGACATTGCCTTTGCTATCATGAGATCACTCAGTCTGAGTGAAAGCGTGTTCAGTTCACTACTAGACTGAAACCAGGAAAGGATGTTGCAGTGCTCACAGCGCTAAATTTAGGGACCTAAGGCTCAAGTCCTTGACCTTCCACAGATTTCTGTGTGAGCTGTGATCAGGCGAATTATGTTGTCTGTCCTAGGTTCCTAGCTGAAAAATGAGGATAATCTCTTTCCATGTAGAAGTGTCCTAAGAATTAATAGCAGAATTGCATGGAGGAAAACAGGACTGCTGTATGTTTAACTTTTGATTCTGTTTTGTAAAGGAAACAGAAATGTAAAGTTCCTACAATCTGAAACAGTAGGAGAGCTGAGGTTCATGAGGATACTGCTTGTTTGTCTTCACCAAAGCCAGGATGCTGGCAGTCTTTGGCTTTCTAGTTCTCTGGTAACTGGCATGGCTGGTACTTGGTATGGCCAGCTGGTAATAAGCAAGATGGGTAGATTGGACAATTTCTTATTTTTCCTTCTACTAGAAACAGCCAGAGATTTACATAAAGTGGAACATTCATTTTGGATCATCTAATCTTCAGTGATCCAACAGCTTCCAATAGGGAAAAAATCATCTAAATTTGTCTGACCGATTGGAATAAAATCTCAAAGAGTTCCAAAGAGCTCAATTAGGTAGGTCATGTTGCTAAAATAAAAAGCTTAGTTGCTGCCCTTGTGCAATTTGTAATCCACAAAAGATGTTGCCTGTAGTGAATTACTGGAATTAATTGCTAAACATTGTTAAGTACTGAAGATCAGATAATGTTTTTTCTGTATATTTTATTTAATTTAAAAAAAATTTTAATTTACAAAGTGTTTCCTGTGGACCATAGCATATTCTAGGTATGGGAGAAAGAGATGATACTTCATGGGGTTCATGGAAGCTCTGACATTAGCATCTTTGTGGCCTAATGTGGGTAATGTCTGCACAGTACTTTGCACTTTGATCCTATTCAGACAGATGGGATTTTATTGTCTGTAACCTGGGCCCACCTGTCTGTTAATGCAGATGAATAATGGCAGAGGAGCAGGAGGGAAGAAGGCAACAAAAAGGGAGCAGGAGCCTGAGCTTGTTTACTAAAAGTAAGAACAATGAGAGGAGATAATGGGTATCAGAGTATTCATGCAAATTCATCTCTGTATTTTCCTAGCCCAGCATCATAACAGTAATTTCGCAGGATTCTATAGAACAAAAAGAGAATCTTACTCCTTTATGTGTACAGACAGCTACATTTTTCAATCAAAATTCTTATATCAGGATATATATTTTAGGTTTTTCTAAATGCTAGTAAGCGTGAAAGAAAAGACATTTGAAAAACCAGTATGATTCATAGCCATAAACTTCTAAAACTAATAATAATAATAAAAAAAATTCTTTTTCTAAACTAGCTCACTTTGCAGGAATCACAGAATAAATATTGTCTCTAGACAAAATAATACTTTGAATAGCAGCAAGTGACCAGAGCTGTTTCAAACTTTCCAGGTGGATAGGGTATGTGCTGAAAAATGCACTCTATAAATAAATAGTGGGTACTGGTTTATGCCAAACTGGCAGAATTTTACTTTTTTTTTTTTTTTTTAGGAAAAAAAGAAAGGTAGGACAAGAGATTAGGAAATATTTTCAAATATTTTTGCAATTAGTAGTATTGAATTGTTTGGGTTTGGATGTTTGAAATTTATCAATATTTAAATAATAAAAATAGTTAAGTATTCAAGTACAAATGACAGCATTTCATTTTGGGTGAAAGAAATATTTTAGCTGACGCAATGATTTTTTTTCTCCTGTGCTAATTGTCTTATTTTTTGGTTTGCCCAGTGAACTGAAAAATCAATTACTCACACATCTCCACAGCTGAGACAGTGTTGCATTCATCCTGTTCAAAGTGACTAGCCACTGTTAACATTGCTAACAGCAAAACCTATGAAAGGAAAGCTTGTATCGCCACACAAGGTTCTTGATCCTCAAGTTGTCTCAGGACAGTCAATGGGATCAAGGCTGATGTAGTTGGATCCCTGTTTTGAGGGTTCTTCTTTTCTAGTGAGTGTCAAATATTTAATACAGTTGGGTTTTTTCTTTCTTTTCTGAAACTAAGAGGGATTATATGAAACAATATTGTGTTTAAAAGAGGGTATCTTCGTCTTTTTAGTCTCTTTGAGTTTATTATGTAATGAAAACACTCTCCAAAAAAAGTTTGTGAACAATGAAGGAGTCAAAAGCACTTTTTTTTAAGATCCTCTTTTCACCTTCTTAAAACAAAACAAAACAACAAAAACCAGCAAAAAAACCTCAAAAACCCCCAAAACCTCAAAAACAGGGAAAAAAGGAACAAACCACACACACAAAACAACAAATACCCTTACAATGAACCGAATTCTAACACTATAAATGGTCAGAAAATAGATTTGCTGAGCAATAAATTCTCAATAGGCATCACATTATTTGTTCACACATAATCTCCTTTCAGTTCATACAGAATAATATGTAGTCTATTAAAATTAAATGTTTAAAATTAAAAGTATGTTAATAAATGTGATTTCTAATATTTTAGATAAGAAAAGTTCATTGTTCTACATGGCTAGCCTACTGTTCTTAATTGCTTATGTCTTTGTTGTCTTTTTGAAGAAAATCCTTTCAAATATACCATTTCTTTGGCCCACTGGCAAACTACATTCCTAGTGAATTAAAAGTTCTAGCTGATACTGAGTTACCTAAATATAAGTTTCTTAGCATTTATAAGATAGAACATGAGTTACCCACATATCCCTTCATTTTTATACTATAAAATAGCTTGAGTTAGTTTTCTTGTAAAATTTCTAGAAAAAATATGTCCTTTTTTGGGTCAGGCTTTCTAGGATATATTGTAATGCTTACTGGTATGAACTGTCAGATATTAGGATCCTATATGAAAAATATTCACATATATTAATGATACTTTTGAAGTTACTTTTTTAAAGACAAAAAGTTAATTTTTAAGTTGGAAACCAGTGGTGCACTCCCAGGTACTCCACTGAGTCATACCAGCTGAAAGGTTCTCTGAGCTTCTGCCAAGGCAAAATGTGTATATTGTTTTGTCCTCAAATAAGGTGTCATGGAAATATTGGGTGATGGGGTGGAAAACTTCACAATATCTATATCTTGGAGAAACAAGATTATTATACTGAAAACAAACTCAGACTCCAGAATGGAAGGGAAATTGAACATTAGTTTAGGGCGTCTCCGATGTATTGAACATGGCTGTACACGTAGCCAAAAGGAAAGAATTTCAAAGTAATGAAAGAATAAAAATGGAATTCTGCAGAGATTTGTTTTTTCACTTGGTGTTTATGGTGGTAATAGTGATGGAAGAACTGCAAAAGATTTAGATTAATGGGGTATTAGATTAGGGTTCCTGCCCAGTTTACATACCTCCAAGTTCCTAATGCATTGCAAAAAATTATCTATGTTATTCGTGTCTGCAAAATTTGGGCTGGATATTTCCTTAGGAGAGGACATTTGGTAATAGACCTGGTAATTCTTTTTCTGGAAACTAAATCTGCAGTTGAGTTTAAAGGATTGGGAATGAGAGTGTGCAGGAGGAAAGGCTATGCAGGGAAAGATGTACCCTATCTTTCTCCATAACCAAGTCACAAAATATAAAAATATGCAGTTACCAAATTGTTGAGCTGTTTGTTAGGGGATCTGAGGAACAGGGATCTTGACCTCCTCCAGGAACTTTAAGAAAACTTGTTTTTTAGTAACCTGTATATTAAAAAACCCTGCTCTATCATTTTCTTTAGTTTCTTTTATGCATATTCAGTCTTTGTGCTTCTCTTAGTCCAGATTTTGGGGGCAGTACTTACAATTGTTTACACTCTTTACCTAGCACTGATCTGAGGCATATTTCAGGTGAACTGGGCATGAAAATTTGCATGGGAAACTTTCTTATCAGAAAATGCTATTTCATTGAAAGCAAAAATTTCCTGCAAAAGGTGTTAATATTTTGGATTTCTGACAAAAATGTCTTTAAGATAAGGTCAAAACTTTAGCATTTGTAAAGAAATCTAATTTCTTCTTTTTGGAATGACTTCTCATTTTAAAATCTATTTTCAATTCCATAGTGAAACATGGTCTCTGAAGTCAAAACATGGGTGGGAGGGAACAGTATTTATTTACATTCCAATTCAAAACAAATAAAATGTGACAATTCACTATGGAATGGGCAATTTGAGGCTGAACCTGCAGGAATCATCTCTTCATCTGAATGTTCCTGTCATCTTCTCTTGGTTTTGGGTACGGGAAAGAAAGGTGTAGTGATGGATTTCCTATCACTAGTGGTTTCTGAAGGAGAACTGCTTGAGTAGGCTATGCCACAAGGAGCATGAACCTCACGTTACACACATGGTTTTGTAGCATATAGGTCACCTGTTCTCAGAGCATAATGCTGTATTGCTAAACGGATTACCTAGTGGTAGGGCAAAATCTCTAGTCCCAACTGGAGATGCAAAAGTGCGCACCTATGTGTAAAAACGCACAGTTTGACTGACACTGTGTGGTGGGTTTACCTTGGCTGGGTGCCAGGTGCCCACCCCTAATCCCTCTATCACCTCCTCCCTCCTCCCCCAACCCTCTGTCAGCAAGGCNCTGGAAGAGTTCTCAAAAGCTGTCTCAATGAGGTATAAGAAGGGGCAAAGGTTTATGGCAAGCTTTTCTTCAAACTTGTTTGCCCACACCTTGGATCTATTGCTAGCATCTCTGACCAAGTGATTAACTATACTGTGTTATAAATTGCCTGAAAATTGAAGAAACTAATGATTAATTTGATCTTGATTGAAATTCAGATCTATTTAAGCTTCTAAGTTCCTGTGCTTCCTACAAAGAAAACTGAAGTAAAGGCATTGACATGAATTTCCCAAATGTCTGGAACATTTATCTCCCATTTAGGATATGAATGGGCTGGAAACACTCTTGCTCTTTAGGAAGACTTTAAATTATAACATCACTAACTTATAACAGTGGAATTAGTAAATATGTTAGCATCCTCCTTTTTTAAGAAACTGTAACATGCTAATCATAAAATGTAACTTTAGACCTGTATTGCCCTACGTCTTTTGGGGACTATGTCTTCTAAGTCAGGCCATGCATTCACCTAGTTTTTTTCAAGGATGTTTATGTGAACTTCAGGTAATAATACAGAGCACCAAGCACAGGCTGTGGACAAAGCCTGTCAGTGGTGTGGGGTGTTATCCTAGCTTTACTGGTCAAAGTGGAACTTCAGACCTTACTGATAGGAAGTCCATATAAAGGCTGACATTGAGCCTTCATTGTGTATTGATCAGCAGTGTTGCATCTGCACAGGGAAAGCTATGGAAGTCTCTCTGTAGAAGCTTATCATACAGAACACCAAAACAGTCATAAGCAATCTTTATGGTTCCTCACCTTGATCCAGTGTTCGGTAACACTGGATAACTGAGAAGGACCTATGTCTTGCTATAGTCATTATCTAAGAGTGCTGTTGTCACACATAGCATCGCTTATTTACAAAGTAAATTCTGTTTTATGAGTTTAGTGAACCTCTCTTTCTTTACCTTCAATTTGACTTTCTCAGTTCTCATGTTTTCCTTCTGTCATCATTTTTTCTCTTGATATTGCTTTCTTTACAATAAGAATTTATTTTCAAGAACTCTTCCCAGTGTGCTTCTACCTCTCCCCATCTCTCTATTAATGGATTAGATTGGAAATAGTTTACTTTGACATTCCCAAATGTTGTTCAAAGTTTTTTCAATTAAGCTGAGTCACAAAAATGGTTACCATTGCTTCAGGTTTTCTATTGCTGATCTTAGACTACAATGTGTATGTTAAATGGAAAGAGAAGCTAATTTTTGCAGTCATAAACATTAGAGATTTTCTTTCAAACAAAAGCTCAAGTTTCATGATACCTATCACATGCCCCATCGTTAAGGGAGTTGTCTGACACTATTGCAAAAACAGAGAGCAGCTGTGCTCCTGAATATACTCATTTTCTGTGCCACTGTAGCCAGGATTGTGGTAGATTTTAAACTGTTCCAGAGGCTCTTGAGTCCCAGCCAAGGTCCTGCAGAGCTGCTAAATTTTTCCTTTTAAAGCATATTTTCATCCCCAGATGACTTTGTGCAGCACTGTCTGGCAGCAGCAGGTGCGTGAGTGCCTAATCATGCTACAAGGAAGGATCACAGAATAGAAATATTTCATTCTTCATGGCATGGTATCCTGGAAGAGTATGGGATAGCAATGCTGTGGCTGTAGGTAATCTGAACCTGCAAGGCTCTTCTCCATAGCACTCAGATAATACACTCAATGAACTCGGTCCCCAAGCATAGGTGATATTTCTCAGTTCAGGTTACATTCCCAACTGTGAGTTGTAGCATACCTTCCAGTTCTTTACTGTTGCCAGGCAAATTGGCATTTCTGTGTGATTCTGTACAATCTCAGGTGCAACTTGGAGAGTTCTTAGTAAGGTTTTTTATTAGTAGGAGTGACTTCTCCCCTTAGTCTGTAAATGCTTTACATGAGAAAAAATTGTTTCCAGAACGTAAAAAAAATCTTTATGGGTCTTTCCTATTCAGAGGGGTTCAGATTGGCCTGTTCAACACTACTTTATCATAATTCTGACCTGTTAAATTTATTCTTGCACTGTTTTTATAATGTTGTAGCAATTGCCAAACCAATAGCAATCATGAAATACTTGATGATTCTATGCTGGTAGGCTATGGAAAGCAGAGCTGCTTGTCCATATCCTTAGCTGTTACATTCAGAGGGTGATTTGGTACTCTTACACTGAGGGAAATATAGAAATTACTCTAAAAATGACAATTACTCTAGGGCAAAAATGAGTGTGAGACTGGAGTGAACCCTAATCCAGTATTTTTGGTTTACTAGTGGGTAATGTTTTCTTTTCAATAATTCTTATTGAAATGCTTCACAGAAGAGCTGAAAGTTGGCAAAAAAATACTGTCTTTGAAAATTTGGCTCCAGCTGATTTTATACCTAGAAGTAGAACTGTGGATGATGTGCTACAACTGGTTAATTAAATTCTATGTTGTTAGCCCTCAATTAGATGCATTAAATTGCAAACTTTGTTAGCAGATTTTCTGGCCAAATATGGAGAGATTCTGTATGTCATTCTGACTACTTTATATTTGGGCTCTTAAAAAATGTATGCAGCTTGTCTAATGAAGTGTCTGTATGTATGAAAGAAAAAAAAAACCCCAGATTCAAATCTCTCCCTCTGTTGGTCTGTCTGCCTATGTCTCTGTTCAGTGAATGGGGTAAAGCTCCCCTTCCATTTTTTTTTTTAATGTTGCTTGGACTCTTACCAGCAGGCTTTTACAGTCTGTTGCCTGCCTCTCAGATTAGAAGAACACTGGCATATTTGAACAGTTTCCTAGGATCCAAATAGTCTTTAATTAATCTGGAATTGATGTTTTGGAGAGCAACCAAAACATGGGAGACATTGGAAGCAGAGAATGGGCTCAGATCCTTCCAGCTTTTAGCTGACTAGGGCAAGGGGCAAAAAAATAAGTAAGATAAAGTCCACTGCAAACAGGTAGTGACTTATTGGTATGCAAGGGGATTTCTTCATTTGCATTACATTCCCACAGAGCTGCTGGTTGGTAGCATTAGTGAGGAGGAGCTTTCTGACGTACAGAGTCTGAATCAGCTCCACTCCTTGCAAGAGCAGAAACTGTTCGTCGATACCTTCCCATAAACAGAATTTTGGCAGCTGCTGAAATTGTTCTTAGTTTAGTTTTATATTGATCAACTGTTGAGACAGCAAGGTATGTTGTATTTGTGAGGTTTAGGTTGACTTTGAAGCTGTAAGCTCCATGAATGAGCATTTCATTAAAAAATCAAGTCTGTAAATTACATGACTTTTGTTGAGCTGGACAGCTAGTTATTGCTCTTTCTCTTCTGGAGCAGTTTGCCTTTGGAAGGTTGAGCAATAGTTGGGATGGAACACTTAAATTATAGCATAATGAGACAAGCTGGAGTTCTAAAGGCAAGTCAGACATGCACTGAACTGTTGTTCTAGATAATCCAGAGAGAGAAATTATTTATTAGCTGATTTTAAATAACAATAGATTGATACATGAAGCAATTACTGTCAAAGAATTATAACCAACAGTCACTGAGTTAGCTGTGCTTTTTTTTAATAACACAGTAATTTGTGGACAAATGAGAAATGTATTTGTTTAATCCAGTATTGGCTTTTTGTTGTTGCTATTTTGTGTTGGCTCCCCTACCCCCACCCACCAATCATCATATTTGCTGAATGCATTCTGTCTTTTTCTCCACCTAGGTGGTACATGCCAGAGCCCTGCTCTTCCAGCCCTAGTGCGTCCTCCTGCTCCACCTTTGCAGCCGTCACTGGATATTAAACCATTTCTTCCGTTTCCTCTGGACACTGCCGCAGCAGTCAATCTCTTCCCCAACTTCAATGCAGTAAGTACACTCCTAACTGTTACTGTCCATCTCAGTGAGCCACAGTTTCCATGGAAGACTCAAGAGGGCACAAAGTAGAATTTTATGTACTCAATTAAACATGGAATATTCTCTCCCTTACTGAGGGCCAAATAGCTCTTTCAGACACACTGGTAGGCCATAAATTAAAGCCTAGCTGAGTGTTAGTCAGAAATAATGTAAAGGAAAAAATGGTATGATCCCAAGTGACATGCAATAAAGTTTCAGGCCATATTCAGTCTAGGGCTTATGAGTTTCCCACTCTGATTTAAAATGTGCAGAGTTTCACTAACTTAGCCTTTGCTGCAACTCTCAGAGAGTGAAACTCAGGATGATGGCGTTCTACATCCCATCTCCACCAGGCTTCCTGGGAAATACTTAAAATTTGCAAATTGGAGGGTCAATTTCTCTTGTAAAAGAGAAAACTGTCAGGGCAATTAAGGAATGAGAACAAATTTAGCTGGTACATGAGCTATTAACTGGCAAACAATCCAGTGTATTTTTTTCAGGTTAAGATACGTTATTTCTCATGCCTTTGGTTTAAACAGGGTTAGATTTTGCTTTAATAATTTTTTTACTTAGTCATACTATATATGATTATGCAAATCTTATTCTTCCTTAAGTTTCAATATTTTACTGAAATATGTCACGGATGTTCAAGTTTCCTATTTCTGACTGAGATGTTTAATACTCTAAAAGAAAAGAAAAGTCTAAATAGTTATGTTAATTTTGACTTTATAGAATTATGGCCTCCTGGCTGGGAGTTTATTTTCCTTATTTATACATACTAGATACAAAAAAAACTCCCAAACCTATGAATGTGTGTGCTTATCTACTTTGAAAGACAGAGAGGGGTGGAATTTGCCATGCCAAAACAGTTCTAATTAACATGCAAAACTCTTAATTACTGTAATTAAGAGTAGTAAAAGAACATACCCATTCTAGAAGCAATTTGTAGTAATCAATAGCAAATTTCCATAATTAAATGTTCATTTATTTACCTCTTATGGATGTTCATTTTGCTTTAAATAACTAAAATAAACTAATTGTGAAAAATATTATTTAAGCAGTCTCAGATTCAAGCAATTAACAGCATTAATAGAAATCAGAGAAACTATAAGCTACAAGACTTTAAATTCTCAGAAAAAATATGCCAAAGAATTATTATTATGAAGAAACATTGTATTAAAAAAGCTTTATCAAATTTTAAAATGCGTATAGGTATGCAGTAAAGTTTTTTAAAGTGTTGGTTTTAACCTAGTTACTGATAACTCATAATGAAATGAATAAAACATTAGAATTGTTTAGTATGCTTTAGGGTTGGGGTTTTTTTATCAGTTTTGCTATGTGATGACTGAATTTTTAGAAATTGTCTATTAGAATTTCTGCTTTTTTCAGGATTTTTCATAGTTCAGAGTCTCCAGATTATTTCATTAATTGTTTGACTCTGCATAATTCAGATGCAATTGTAAAGATTACTTTTAAGAAATAATTGTTAATCTTGTGTTGTTCCATAAATTTGCTGTTTCTTTGTTCTTAACAAAGACTGATAATTATACTATAATTACTTTGAGGGAGACAGGGGAAGATGTGCTCATATTCATTTGGAAGTAAGAAAGTAAAAATGGATTTCTATCCAAACTCTGATATTCCCAATCATCATCTTAGTACTGTATCGTTTGGTATAAGCACTGTAGTTGGACTTTACAGTTTCCTCATCTTTTCAGTTTTTCAGTAAATTGAGCCTAGGTTTCAAGAGTGAGACCAGCAACCCTTTTTAGCAGCACTCTGAAGTTTGTTCCCATGCGAAGTACTGTTTCCTGTGATGTGTGGCCATCTGCCAAGTCCACCTTTGCTGAATGTCAGTCCTGTGTGTGAGGATGCTGTCATCAGATCTGTTGTCACCTGCCTAGCATCATCTTTGCCTTGCAACATGACCTTTGCCTTCTCATCATGTGTGCTGACATGAAGTGTCATTCTCAGTGTTCCCATTTTCATTCTGAACAGTATATTATTGAACGCTGCTATGTTTAGCTCATAGGCCAGAGCTGGTTAATGACATCCTCCAAACAAGTAGGCTAGCTGAGAAGTTCTACATATTTCCAGAAATTCTTTCCAAGCTGATGAATCTTTTGGGGGCACATCAGCTGCTGCTCATCAGCTGCTTCTTAGCATTATCAGCCTAAGGAGAAGGTAACACACAAGTCATATTAGACTTTAAACAGGTCATCTGACAATGGCTTTAAGTATGTGAATGTGAGACAGAAAATAAGAATTTAGCCACAAAATGGTCTTTGTAAATATGCATGCTCATGAGCAATTGTAGCTGTCGATAATGCTTTATATTCATTGACAGACCTACATAGTGTCAGCAGAGAACCATTTATGCTCTGTGGCTAAACCAAGGCCAAGCAAGTGGTCAGTAAAAGAATACCTGAACTGGACGTTCTCTCTAATGTTGTTGATAAATTAGCTTTGCCCTTGATTGAGACATCATGGTCATAGATTATGTCTTAGGAAATAGGCTTCTAAAGACCTCTTGACCCTCACAGAATTCCACAGGAATTAATGAATTTGTCAGTGTGTCCAGGCTACTTTCAAAGAAGCTAGGAGGAATTCCAGAGTTTTGGCCAGTTACTGGCCACTTTTCAACTGCCTTCCCTTGAGAAGAGGATAATCAAGGAAAAACTTGAGTAAAAGTTCAGTCATTTTTCGGAGAAAAGAAGTGGTCTCTGGTTATAGCAATCCTAAATCAATTTGAAAATTTGGTTATGATAGGCATAGGCATCAGAGTCTAAATTTCCTCGCAAAAGATAATGGAGAAGAATGATCAGTTTTCTAAATTTTTGAAGTGGAGAAAAGTCCATAAAGGCAGGTTGCAATGCAAGCCACTTATATGACTACTTTAGCATGAGGTGAATTGAAACTTGAAAGTTGCCATAATGAAGTCCTATATGAGGTTGACTATAATGAGGTGCTGGCTCAGATGCATCTACATTTAGTTAGATGAATCCCACATTATGGGACAGGTCATAAGCTATTCACAGCTGATATATTCCACTCAGAAATCAAATGACAGAAGTGCTGACATTGTATTGTATATTTACAGAAGAATACTCCCGTTTATCAAGCAGTTATGCTTCTAATTTTGTATGAAGAAGATCTTCAGGGACTTTGAGGATTCAGATGAACTGAATAGAAATTTTAGAAGAGGTGAGAGCAAAAGTAACTTACCAATGGAGAATCTCAGGCATATACACAAGAGCTAATAAAACCAAATACTCAAGTATCATGATTACCAACATAAGATTACCTTCTTTTTTACTGATGATTTGGCTCTAAAGTTAGCTCAATTTTTGCTGGCTGCCCTCTGGAGAAAACATTCAGCACTAATTTCTAGAAAGACAAAAGCTTTTGTCAGAGCAGAGAAAGGAAGACATAGCACGGGGTGTGCAAAACTTTATCAGTAATATCTCTGGACACTGAGGACAGGGAAAAGTAAAGAGTGAGTAACCTGAGAAATGCAAGGAAGATAACATGTGAACCTTTGAACCATTTCATTTCAAAAGAAACATTTTCTATTTATACAAGAAAGTGTAAAGCAAACATACCAAGTAACAATCTGGTTAGCTGAACATTTCTAGGTGCTATGTTAATTGTAAAGCAAATGTGTACCCTCAAGTCAAATGTAAAAAGAAATTGTAACAACACAGCTGTTTAAACTGAAAGCAGCCCACTGGTGCAGACCCTGAAAAATAACAAGTTCATTGCAAGTTTATCTGATACAAAAAGATGAAACAGATGTGTTTTAAATGTCTAATTTTATGAATGAAAAATACTACAACTATAAGACAATGCTTATGTAGCTTTTTAAAATATGATTTGAAGATTGTCAGAGGAATGAAAAATAATTAAATTATCTATTCTCAAAAGTGAGAACATTTAGCAAACATTTGGTATGCTTCATTTTCTTCTGCAAAGTGAGAAGCTTTAAGTCTATGTGCTTCTAAGAAATAGTTCTTGGAGACACAAAGCTTTAGGAGTTGTATTGAATACATGCTGGTCTGCGGGTGCATGAGAATGTGCATATGTGGTGTTTCTGTTCATGAGCCAATGGTTGGTTGCAAAGAAATTTCACAAAGCGTCAAAGTCTAGATTTTAATTAACTTGTAGAAAAATATTGATATGAGTCCTTGGACTAAGATGGAATGCTTCAATTTGCTAGACATCAGCATGAGCCCTAAGTGACCCTCCCACAGAAAAAAACCTCAGATCTTTTTTGTAGTCTCCCAAGCCCATCATCCTCAAAGCACAGATGCATGAAAAAACAGGTTTTGCTTATTTCCGAAGCTCTCAGAATTATATATTTCAACCTCCTGAGAAACAGAATTTGAAGTTTACAAATCCAGGACATCTGCCATTACTAGGTAGAAAAACAGACAATGGATTGCACTCCCTGTTTCTTTATTCTTTTAAGGATATGCTGACCATTTCCCTGAAAAATTTCTGAAAGATATTGTATCACACTTTGTAGTATGAACATAACCTGTAGTGGAAGAGGTCCACTGTGTAGAAGATCTGAGTAAATGCATGTAAACAGAAATAGGGATGTTGCTTGAAAAGCTCCATCATAACTCCATATTAAAGTCTTATCTCCCCTTGTTGCTAGTGGAAAATTTCCCAAAGAAGCATCCTTTGGAATGAAACATGATTGCAGTTTTGACTAGAAACATGACTTAGAAAAGCAGTGGCAGTGTCAGAACTGTACTAAGTATGAATGGAAAATGAACTATTACTCTACAAACATCTTTTTTATGATCCATCTGCAGTAATCCTTGTTTGGTCCCCTGATTTTTCCAGTTTGCTTCTTCTACACCAATAGCCCTAGGTGCAATATTAAGGGCTTCGTGTTTTACCTTCCCCTGGTAGAGGTTTGCCATATGGGAAAGGAAGAGGAGATGACCGTGGCCATTGCCCGTAGATTAGGGCTCCAGCAGCAGCTTGCGTTAGGGTGCCAATGCAGTTCTCCTTGCTTCCTGAAAACCAGCCTGTGCAACATCCTTGAAGCTTCCAAGGCAGCACAAAGGCTACACTGTTTATAGAGGTGAAGCTTGTGTTTGTAGGTATCGGTATATAATCGGGCTTGTCTCACTGGGAGCTGCTTTTGTCCCTGCTCTGGTCTTGCTGTAGGACTCTGCCTGACCTGCTGATAACCACTGAGTTAGCTTGTACACAGTGTAGCTGCCTGGTTATTTGGGAAATGCAGTCTTGTCCTATTGTGGCCAGATAACTGATAGAAACAGACAATGTAGAAAAGCTGCTTGCTGACAAGTTTTTCTGGGAAGGGTTATGCCAGGAAATGCAGAGAAAACCTGTCAAAAAGCTGCCAGAAGGCATTTTAAAAATCTTTTCCTTAGGCTCTTGTCCCTGATAGCTTTTTATCTAGAAGAGAGATATGTGCTGCAGAAATGATGTGCCAATTTTCTGGATGTTATGAATAAGATGTAGCTTTTGTTAGTGAAGAAT
>VYZX01023470.1:48715-61914 GCA_013401335.1 Brachypteracias leptosomus
AGCTGTTACCTCTTTCCACATAGAATACAGCAGTCTTGAGAGCTTCGAGGAGTTAGCTCATGGGTAGAAATCATAAAAAAAAAAATTTCCATTAAAAAGTTTTATTTTTATTTATATTAAATTTATATCAAGAGTACGCCAACCTTCTGTGATTGCTTTCAGTAGAATTCAGGTTTCTAGGATGCACATTCTCCTGGGGAAGCAAATGTTAAGATTATCTTAAAATAGCCTGAGTTTGTGTCATTTCACCTTGCTGAGCATTATAATACCTATCCTTGAATCCACCTGTAATGTGGATGTAAATTATCTGACCGTACCAGTTTCCTGGTTGCCATCCAGTTTTTGGAGTGTAAAGCGTGCCTCTGGAAAACCTGTTTTGATTTATCCAGAAGACTTATTACCAGTATGTGTGTAATAGCACTCTGTTGGCATTCAGTTCTGTGGCCTCGTTCAGGATCTTTATGGATGCACAAATGCTGGTCATCATTTGGCAATTGCTGCCTGCAGATTTTATTTACTTTCTGTGTGCGGGTAGGATATTGTTCTTCATGCATGCTGAGTATATAGTATGTGTACTTCCACCATCTGTTTAATAGCTCACAGTTTCTCCAGTCATTCAGCACCTTGTGGCTGAAGAAAAGATGTTTGTGTTGCTCCTTTTTGCCATGTGAGAATGGATGAACTTCTAACTAGTCTCCACCAATTCTCATGTCCGTAATTAACTGAAAAAGTCTGAGGCAGAAGCATCCTCATGGCTACACTGTTAGGTAAATGCCCATACAGTAGGTTATGGAGTATAAACCTGAAGGTATGTTCATGAGCAGTGTTGTAGGCTGGAAATGATCTCTGAACACAGGTTTCCACATACCTAAAAATGACTCACAGGAATCTTCGTTTTCAGTATATTTTAAAAATTATTTACTTAAGTGGTTTCTTGTTATTGTTAAAATAATCAATAGGATCTAAGTATCTCACATGCTTGTTTGTTTAACTGATGATTAGTAATAGTGAAAGAATAGTCTTTCTGAGTTATCTCACTCTGCCTTACACATTTGCTGGAAGGCACTGCACAGTGTTCTGACAGATAGCTTGCTGTTGGAAAATCGTAGTGTCCAAGGCAAAGGCAATAGCGCAGCCTTTATTGGGGACAGAGGGTCCCTCAGGCTTTTGCTTTGCATGCAAAACATTCTAGTAAAGGAAATTAAATGAAGTGCTCTTCAGATTTGTCAAGTCTTGATGAGTGGAATTATTTAAAACTAAATTTTATAAAGCATTTTGTAAAGCATTTTAAATAATGTTTCAATCAGTTGATGTTTACACTTTGTCTTAATAGCACTCAGATGAAAAAGATCAATGATTATTTTATTCTGCAAAGACTATAAAAGTTTAATGGGTTGCATAATAAGTATAACTTATAAAATCTACAGTTTAAATATGGATGGTTATTAACCTGTTTTTAAAAAGCTCCAATTAAAGTGAAAAGGAATTACTTAAAGCAATGATTTGATTACTATAGTCTGAGGAGGAAAAAGAGTGATAAAATTCTAAAATCAGAATTATTTCTATTGATAAGACAGACATTTGGAAAGATTTAAAATAAGGCATGAATCTTTCTTGGCCTTAGGCATGTTTCTGTTGCTCACCTAGCTGAATAACTATTTACTGAACATTTTTGTACAACCTGCAGTTTATTCTTAAGAATTTCAAAGATATCTGTTGAAAAAAGCATGAGTTCTCATGACAGGTAATTTTACACACAGTGAATACATTCTTAAGCACAATTACATCATTAATTTCTTGTTCAAAGCATGCAGTAACAGTGATGCTGTTATTCAAGAACTTATCCTAAAACACATTTTTATCCTTTATCATAATGAAAGGATTTGGGGCTTTTTCTTTCCCATTCTTTATAGTCACAGTAGTTCAGGCTGGTAAATTCTACATGCTGAAGCACTCATTTGTGTGGAGTCATTGTATGATACACTCTCTGATGAAATATTTCTGTAATGTCCATGTGCTCTCTAATTTATTTTATCCTAAGATAAAATAAATCCTAAGGGGAAAAAGTGCCCAAAGGTTGTATGTTGAACTGGTGCAGTAGAATTGGATATAGAACTCCAGATTCTCATGCAACTACTGTTTTTCCTGGCATTTTTCCTTTGGCTCTACTGTGTAAATATCCATACAGATTAAATTGGTAATCAAAATAATTCGTTAAAAAATAGTACAAAATTTCTCAGGAAATCAGTGTTTCTTTTTTGAAATACATTGGTTTATATAAAATAGATAAGTATTATTTCTTACTATTTAAAAGAATAAAAATCAGTGGCTTCCTGTCAGACGTATTTTGTCCAGAATTAAATGCTTTGTGATGTAATGAGTAAAAAGGTTTAGATGACAAGTATATGTTACTTTTTATCAAAAAGAATAAAAAATTTTAAATAAATTGTGTGGTTTCCTTACACAACAAAAGCAATCATATTTAGAATGAAATATAAAAAGCTGTCTTAACGACTCACAACAGAAGGCTCAATAGTCTATAACTGAATGAAAATTGCAGATAAAAAATAAAAAGAAATAGAGGAAAGATACATTCCTACTTACAGACAGAGGTGATATAAAGCCTGCTGGAAAGCTGACCAGTGGAAGTTTCTTTTAGTAGTCTGCTACTGTGAAATTGATAGGATGTTTGAAGAGCAGAGAGCAATCCTAATGAATGGAGGCCATGGCAAGAATTTCTACAGTTGAACAAAATAACCATGTGAAGGGAATATTTGAAGAAAATTTTAGTGGGCAGATATTACTTTAAGTTGTTCCTGAGGCATTTTTCAAGAAGCCAGAAAAGGTGTATACCTGCAGCCTTTACTTCCTTTATTCCTGTGGAGTTTTCACTAGGCTTATCATGTCCATGCTTTATTAAAAATCCAGGGAACTATGTCCACCTTACAAAGATATCAATTTGGAATCCTAAAAATAGTATAGGCTGGTTAACAGGGTTTTTTTTTCTTGAGCTAATCAGCCTTCCATGGTCAGAAAAGTAAAGTAGCTGCTCTGATGTACCTATACATTCAGGTAGGGCAGCTATGCTACTTGAATGTAGTGCAATAGGATCATAACAAAGTAACAAAATCCAGGACCAGGTCAAAGCATTATATGTTCCTATAGACTTTCTCTGACAACATACAGAAGTACGGAAGAGTGGAGAACACATATAGCAACACTTGCCAAACAATGCCTCCAGTGAGGTATATTTTAAGAAGTTCTTAAACCAAATGTGTTGTCATGGCATGTGATAGCCCTTCATGAGGTAACATGCTGAACTGGATGGAATCAGTAGGAGAGTTTGTATATTTTAAATACTCTAAGTAATTTGAGTTTCCTCATTGCCTTTTCCAGGCAGTGCCTAATTTGTCCAGGCAGGAAGATATGTAGGGAAATTTCCTTGGGCAGCATAAGTAGTAGGAAGAGACATGAGTATATGAACTATGACTTGCTATAAACAGTAGGAGTTTAAGGATGATTTTAAGGTGCTATGCTTGTAGGAGTTGAAAGTGGATGAAGAAATGTCTATCACTTTACTCATATTTTGTGTTTGAAATGTACTGATTTGCTAATGGATCTAACCCATTACATTATTGGTGTTGCTAGAGCTCATATGACAAAGATAAATCACAGGGATGATGCCAGAGTTAATTATAGCAGTGCCCTCCCAAATGGTGGCACTATCAGCCCTGAGAAGCAGCAAAAGCCATTGTTGGCCTTAGGAAGTAAGTTGAGAGAGTGGTGACTGGGAGAGGAGCAGCAGTGTGGAGGCTGCCAGTGAAAGAATTGGAAAATACTGGATATATGGTGTTGGGCTTGGAAAAGAGGTCAGAGGAGGAACTGAAGATTTTCAAGGAGAGAAACAGAAATATCTCAGAATGGGTATTTGAAAGTTGCACTTGATTCACACACACACAAAAATAAAGGTGGAAACATTGTAAAGCAAATTAAATTATCCAGTTTCCACTTAAAGAATCCTTACGTCTTTGTTCCTGGCAGGAACAGTTCCTTTCCTTTTTAGGTACATGTTTTTCCGAGGAAATTATGAAACTTTTTAAAGCAAGTTTGTTCTCTATAAATCTATCTTATTTGGTTTCATTTTACAGGAGCTATATCTGCCTGAAACCTAATTATGTTTTTCACTCTGAATTTGAAAAAAAAGAGAGAAATTACCTTTATACTTAATGAAAATGTCTCAAGCTGAACTAAAACAAGCACAAAATCAAACACTGTGCTTCTGAAATCAGAGAAAATCCTTCTTTCAGAACAAACTCTCAGATACTATAAAATGTCATAGCTCTACAGCTGTTCACTCTTTGTTCCTCAGTAAGGATTCCCCAATGAAGAGGAATTTTTCTGAAATTTCTGTGAACAGAGGAAAGCATGTATTTTTGGTCTTAAGTGCCTTTTTTTTTCCATTAAGCAAAGCAATAAATAAAGATAAGTTCTATTTTAGCAAATACTGTGTATGCATGTCTCCTCTGTAGTGTCATAAAAAAAAAAAGTCACTCCCTAACTCTTCAAACAGGCTGAGTTTCTAGAAAGTGAAGAAATATCTGTTTCAAATGACACCAAATTGCACAAAAACTCTGGATCTTAAGGTTAGGTTTTATTTTCTTTTATTTGCTAGGGCCCCCACATTCATTTGATTAGGAAAAGTTGTATTTCATTTAGACTTATTTTCTTTGCTGTTTCTTCACAAATCACTGCATCTTTTTCAAAAGTCCTTCAATTTCTTTTTTAAAAGCTGCTGTGGTATGACAAGAGATTTAGCACATAAATTTATGCTCACCCTGAGGGTAAACAGTTCTCTCTGTGAAATGCTAAATTTAGTGTCCCTTGAGCAGCTCAGGTGCAAGTACAAACAAACAAAATTCTGTAGTTAATGACATTTGTACTAATACAAGGAAATTATTAACTTTTAATGTAAACAAGTAAGAGAAGGAAGTGTTAATTTTGGTAAAATTACATTTTCTTGTCTTTTAGTTTAATGAGAAAAATGCAGAACTAACCAACTCAGAGCTCCAAAATATGGAACATGCAACATGTAAAATGTGTTCTTACTTAGTTCTGTAATTTGATTAATATCTCTGCTTCATATGACTCATACTCACAGTAAAGCACTGCAATATTTTATCTGTATTTCTTAAAACAGCATTTCTGTGGACCAGAACACACCGGGAGAGAGGTTGTGAAGAGCAACTTCAAGTTCAGTAATTGAAAATCTTAAGCATTTGTTAAGCTTTTCAGTAAGACACAAGATTAAACAGTAAAGCAAAAAGCCACTTAATACTGCAATAATGTATTATTTAGAGTATAACTTCTCTTAAATAAGAGAAGGATTAACAATCATCTGCTTTGGTCTTTAGTTATCATTAACAACATTTAAGTCTTCAACCTACACAGGCATTTAATGTGATTGTATAGTCAACAGTTTTTTTTTTTTAGGTGGTTACAGCTGGCGACAAGCATGCATTATTCCAGGCTTGCAAGCTATGCTAAGAAATTATTGTCTTGCTAGGATTTTGTCACATAATAGTATACAAAATCATTGATTTCAGGTAGTTGTTCCTGGCTATTCATAGTACAGAATGAGAGAGAAACCCCAAGTCTTCAACAAAATTTAGTTGAGGAAGAACATTCTTGCTGATAGATATGATTCCTTAAGGGATTGGCAATTTTATTGGATAAAAGTTACCAGTCTTACAGATAGCACAATTCAGGTAGCTTTTGAACTTAGTGAAGTTCTGTATGGTAACAGGAGCTAGTGAGGACTCATTGCAATCTCGTAAATTAATTTGGATCCTGTTTGTAGCCAGCTGTGGTGGGTTTACCTTGGCTGGGTGCCCGGTGCCCACCCCTAGTCCCTCTATCACTCCCCCCGCCCCCCACNCAAAAATCTAGATAGATAACCATGCATTGTTTTTGTTTTGGTTTTTTTTCTCCTCATGTTGTGGAAGACTGCAGTAGCTTCTTTGATGTATTTCTTCCTCGAGCCAGTAATACTGAAGCATGTAGACCAAAGAAAATATGTTCAAGTTAGTCCAATGAGTTTGAACCTCAAAGGTACAAGTTGAAATTATAGTCTTCTAAAACACATCCTTAGACCTTATTTTATTTCATCTCATTCATCCATGGTTAATTTTACACAAGAGATGTTAATTCTAAGTAACTTTGATTTGGCTTTAACATCCATCTGTTTTGTTACAATGTAATCACTGCCAGCCTTTCTTTTGCTTCTGCTCATTCAAATAATTGCTAGCTGGAGCTTCCTTTTAAGTCTCTATCAAGGATTTTATAAAATAAATACTGCTAAAATATCAGTAGGTTATCTTCCATTCAGATGGTTAAATGCTTAGACCGTGGTTGCGATTCAGTAACCTCTTAAATTGTAATTCTAAACTGACCAGGTCTGGGGCTATTGGTCATTTGTTTAATTTCCAGTTGGAGTCTCTCATTTGAGCAAGTCCAACCTGCTTCTGCACCTTTTGTCATGGACAACATGAGCAGACTGGCTGATCAGTAACTTCAGCAAAATAAGTCTTGACTAGTTCTGGAGATTGCTTATCCTCATTAGCTAGGGCCTAGTCAAGCTTCCTCTGACTTTGGTAATATAATTTCTCCCTTTTAGAGCTTTGATTTACTTTGCATTTCTGTAACAGGAAGTGATAGTACATTCATGCCATCCAGGCTCTGTTTTCATGCTCTGGTGCTGTTTTGAAAACAAGACTAATATTTACAGAAAGCTTGGAAAATGTAGTGTGCTGGAAGAGTCCTGTTTTGGTACAGAGTGGGGAAAATAAATTTTGAAACAAATTACTGGTATTTTATTTACTTTAAGCTAGAAATTTACAGTCATTAAATAATTTTATTCACAGTAATGATAATGTCAGTTAATAGATCAGTCCTGAAGATTAGTATCTTGAAATATCTGACGTATTTGTCTTGAGGCCATTCCAATATAAAGAAAAAGTATCTGGCCTTTGGTTCTGTCACCTCTACATGCTTGACAATTCAAGCACCTGTCAAAGTATGCCCCTAAATCCCTAGTGTAGGAGGATTTAACCAAATCGTACTATGACCTTTCTTGCAGAAATTTCAGTTAGAGTGGGTGAGATGTATCTGACCTAAATTGATGTCTAAAATCAAAGTGTTCAATCTGAACCAATCATTCAGCCCTTTCCAGAGTCAATACAAAAAGATGGGTAGCCACAGAAAGCAACTTCTATAATCTGAGATGCTTACCTGTGACGCCATTAATCATCTGCAGGGGATTCTTATCCTATAAATAAATCCTATACTGACTTCACTGTCTTGAAATGCTGTACCTGAGGTAGCCAGCTGACACGGGAAATTCTGGTTATATCTTAGAACAATTTTTTTCACAGTGAGTATGGTCAAACACTATACTGGCTTTCCCAGGGAAGCTGTGAACTCTCCATCCCAGGAGATATTCAAAACTTCACTGGACAAAACCATGTGTAAAGCCCTGGACAAGGCTGCCGGTTGGTGTGCTGCATTGAGAACCAGGGAGCTGGAGCAGATGATATCCAGAAACATTTTCTCAAACACTATTGTGTTTACAGGAGATAAGAAACCATGAAAGGGAGGTCGTGAAGAAACAAAGCAGGAAGGATTCTGTCCAGCCAGAAATGCTGGATATTGCATTGCATGTTGATAGGGAGAAATAATACATTGTGATAGATCAAGAAGCTTGTTAAAGGATGAGATTAAAAGTAGACAAGGTATATGAAAGATATTATGTGATGTTATGAAATAGATCTCTAAGGCTAAGGCATGCTTTTCCTAAGTTTGTAACCACTGCATTATTACTATTTTATTCCAGAGAGCTAAAGTAAGATTTCCAGTGCTCATAGTCTTGGTAGATTTCTAGCTAACTGTTTATAAATGAATGTGTCAGTATAGGGAATAAGGGTAAAGAAAGGTATCAAACATAGGGGTTGAACTGTGACAGACTATACCACCTCTTGTCCAAAGGATGGCTCTCAAATAAAGTTATAAATCTTAAGACTGGGATCTAGAAACATTTACTAGATTATTTCCAGACTCAGATGTATGTGTGGCTTAGTGATGGAGAATATTCAAAACCCGTTGGTGTTATTATATGATGATAGAACAAGACAGCAATGAAATATGGATGGAAATTGGTGGGTTTAATAAACTGTGACATCATTCCTTACTGGATATGTACAAATTGTCTTTTCATCAAGAGGAAACCACTTCTTAGTAACTGAAGTTACATTTCAGCATTAAATTAAGGAATAGTAATTTCCAGGTGTTTGGTGACTTGAAAGGAAGAGATATTAATACTACTTATGTACAGTATTTCAAACTTCACACAGTTGCTTGAGCAGAACATATGCTGTTTGAGTACTTCAATTAGACAGTGGGATGTTTGGTTTCAAAAATTCACACTGTGCGGGAGAAGCTCACAATTAGATCTTAGAGTTTGGTCTGCATTCTGCTTGCCAAAACATCTGCTACAAAACGATGTCTTCTTTTGACATTGTGTGAAATCAAATTCCTTTGATTATCTTTTCCCTGCAGTTTAATAACATTACTATTGAAATTCAGAGGTTTGGCTTGTATGTATGTGTATGGGAATGCATTCTTGTTATTTTCCTTCAGCAGTAAAATTGGGAGGTGGTGTTCCAACCAGTGATAGATTATTCCCATCTGACAGTGTTACCTACATATTGTAAAGGACTGCTGTGTTTGTAATGTGCTGACCCTAGTAGTTCTCTTAGTACCCAGCACTGGCTTTTTAAAGGCTGATGCACATGGGTAGGGAGTAGAAGCCACTGCAGTGAGCACTTCATAGACTTTCCTTTTCCAGATATCTGTACACTTAAAAAATTTAAATTTATCATGCTGTGAGTTTGGCATGGCCATATAAATTCAAGCTACAAACTGGGTTCAATCTTTTGACAGATTTGCAGTTGAGAAATTTAGTCTTCTTTTTATTCCTAAATACAACAAGAGCTAGAAATGGCCAAGGATTCCAGGACAGTCACATTCCTGTAAGATTATTTTCTGTGAAGATATAGAGTTAAACTTCATGCTGACCTGCAAAACCAACTTGTTGCAAGCAAGAGTAGATTGTAGTTTCTGAGCTTCTCCCTCTTCAATGATTTTATCCTTCAGTATCCTGTGTACCTCATTTTCTCTTTGATGGGTTGAGGTGCAAAGACACTGGTATTTCCTTCAGGTATCCTACGGGAGATAAGTGAATGAGGAAGACATTGACCTGAATTCTTCTAAACTGTGTAGTTTCTGCTTCCTGCAAACTCATCTCTGCAGCGGGATGAGGTAGCTGCTGTTTCGTTTCATGCACAAGACTGTGATAAGAAGAGGAGATATGAAAATGGCCCATTGCCAGACTCTCAAATGTAGTATCCATTACTTTAAGATGATTTGAAGTGGTTATTTCCATTGCTCAGAGATACCAAATTTTCTTATGTAGTTGTGAAATGGCTTATTGGTTTAAATACATGAACTAGGTCTTTCCAAGTAATTTCCAAATAGTAATGTTTGCTGTAGCTAATTACATTCTGTGTGATGTATTTTTAGTTTTAAAAGATAAGCAGAATATTTTAACAAAGAGTATATTTGTGAATACTCTTGTGGGGAGGAACTAAAGGAATAATATCATTTCACGGCACATATTTGTATTGGTTAAAACATAATAGGGTTTTACATGTATCCATTACAGATTTTTAGTATTGCCGCAGCTTCAAATAGAAGTCATATGTCTGTTCCAAAACAAGGCTTTGTTAAATGCTGTTAATGATTATGCTGAGCAAAAAAAATATTTAAATGAAAACAATGAAATTGCTTATCAATCCATTTTTCTTCCAGCGATAGTGAATAAAATCTGTAAGAACTTGTTCGCTTTTCCCACTCCAAAATATTACTGGCGTTCAAGTTCAGGATATTGTCACTTAGGCAGACATTCTAGCTGTGTCTCAAACTAAATTCTTTTGATAAAACACTTATTACAATAAAATTCTTTCATTACTAGTATATAAAAAAAAAAGTAATAAAATAGGTATTTTAACTTTGTATTGTTCTGAAGTGGGACCTTCAGCAAACTGTATTTTGCATTTGAACTACCGTTATGCATCTGATGTAGCATGCTAGTCCTTGAGGCAAGTATCACATCATCTTCTTTCTAATATGAAATGGCTGAATACATATACTGTTCCTAGAGAATGAGTTGGAACATAAACCTATAAGACCCAAAAGATTTCCTGTCCTTAACTCAGATATATTGTAGAGCAGATCATACAGAATAAATTCTCTTCTAAGATCTACATAGCTTGATTTATTTTACATCCATTTTAATTTTCTTTTTAAAAAATCCCTCAACTCCCTCTGTATAGAAATAAATGCAGACATTTCTGGATGACAGAACGACATGCTAATTGTGTTATCACTGAGGTTTCCCCTTCCTAATCAGGTCACCTAAGCGAGAAAGGATGAAGTAATCTGTATCTCTTAAATTTTTCATTAGGAGTAAACTCAACAAGGTGATTGTGAAGAAAGCCTCTTTGGAAAAGGAGCACATTGCAAGGAAATGTATAGAGAACAGCAGACAGAAGAATAAAGAAACCGGCAGTTCTAACCCTAAGGCAATTGTTCCACTTCCTCCAAGAACATTAAAAATAAAACCTTAAGTGTCTTCTATCAACCTCTGCATTTCTTACTGTGCATGTGAGGTACTGTACCTCTGAGACACTGGTTTCCCATGTTTTCACATAGTAGTTTATAAGCTCTAGTATTATACTTTGCTCCTTATGAATCTTACAGCACAATGCTGATTTTCCTTCTTCATAACTTTATGAATATGTCTTAATATGCCATCATTCAGTTCCTCATCTTCAAGATAAGTTCCTTATCTTCAGGGTCGTCTTCAAGATTCCTCCTCACAAGTGTCAATAATGTGAGAGTGCCACTGTCCTGCTCTCTGTGTAATTAAAATCCTGTATCTAGTAGGGACAAGTTCAGAATATGTAGAGCCCCCTGGATATGGCCAATTTTGGTATCCTAGCTGATGAACAGGAGGAAGAGAGATGAATCCCAAGAATGAAGTTCAAGTTATTAGAGGTGGGGAGTCAGAAAGGATAAGGATAGGGGCAAACTCTGTACCTCCCAAAACTATTTTGTGTGTACTGACATACTCTGGACCTCTCCAGTCATTTTTTCCCTGTAAATCTATGGCCTAAAGAGCTACCTGCTGTTGAAGAATAGTGGCTGCTTCTTTTTTGTAGAAATGATTGGTCTCCCATGGTAGCAAAACTGGACTTCTGTCATTCAGCAGTGTAAATATTGGATGGCAAAAAAGATCAATTGTGTCACAGTTTTACCGTAGGATGTGAAGGAGATTTGAGAGAAAAAGGTGAAACCTCATGGGTTAAGAGAAGGACAGCTTAATAGAACACCACAAAGAGAGAAGGAACAATAGTAATAATGATAATACTAATGAAAGAATACACAAAGAGAGTGATATAAACCACAACACTGTACCAGGACGAGGCTTTCCCTGCTCCAGCTGAAAGCTGAAATCACGAGCCCTTTCCCCAGGCCAGCACTCCCCTTATATAGCAGGCATAGCATCAGCATGGTGTCAAATATCCCATTGGCTGGTTTGGTTGTTTATCCCAGCTGCTTGCCAACATTAAGCCTATCCTAGCTGAACCTGGGACAAACTGTCAGCAGGAAATGTGACTGCTTAAAACAGATTTTACACATAGTAGATGGTATGTTTTTGCCACTTCTTTCTAAGTAATCCTTCACTGATGTATCAGCCTTGATACCTTAAGTTTGATCTATTGTCACTTAAACATGGTTATGAATTATTCTGTTTATGAAGACATGCTTAAAAAAAGAAGAGGAAGAAGAAAAAGCACCATCAGAAATCAATCACAAATGCTTTGGAAAAAATATTTTTATATATGGCTATGGAGAAGCTATGTTGTTTTGTATATATATTATGTTTGCATAAGATTACCTGCTTGGTATTACTCTGGCTCAAAAATGAAGTCATACAAATCTTCAAGAGAGGAATAGGTATTGAAGAAAGCAATGAAGGATATACACCTTATCTCTAGAAAGAACATCGAGGCTCCTTGCAGAAAAAATTATGAGCTTGTCACCAGAAAATATTGATGTTCCTGTTGCCACCTCAGTTAACAAGCAGGCCAGAGTCTAAAAGCAAATGAATATCTAAGCCATTAAAAATTCCTGCCTAGAGAGAAAATGTGAGTCAATGGAGAGCAAACACTTGGGCACATTGACTGGGAGAGTGTAGGAGGAAAAGTGTGGGAGGAAGGCTCTTCTCTCCCGGCTCAGGTTTAGATGTTGCTTCTGAACAGGCAACTGAGTTCTCCAAGAAGGGCCAAGATAAATCTAAAGGTCGAATTGGCAGACTATGGGTGGGCTTAACCTTTCTTTTTACTTGTGTGCACCTTTTAGCAAAAGGTGTCCCTCTGCCTGTGAGGAACTGTTTGACACCCCTTATCAGCTTCTCTCATGAGCACCTGAAAACGCTTTCTAGAGATAAGTCAACTCCCATAGGTGTAGTGTAATAGCAATGACGAGATTCAGTTTGTTCAGTTGGGCCATTGGCATCCACTGAGAGAAAACTGCAAAACGAGGTGCTTATCACCTCAGAGGTGTATTTATGGAGGAGGGTAATTGTAATGTTCCCAGGCAGTGAGTGAGAAAGGTGAGTGATGTAGCAGGTCTGAGGTGGAGATAACTGCAGGAAACAGGGGGACTCTTGTCTCCTGTTAAAATTGCTCACTAAGAGACTATGGGGACAGGTCACAGGCACACACTTGTGCCAGTGCATTGGCTGTTGATACATGTATTGTGGAAATACATTTTTAGACAGCTTTACAAAGAGGCAAACTTATAGGAGAAGCTTCATAACATAAGTAGCTTCCCTGCTTCTGAGGCAAAGGTGGATATGTAGTAGGTCTGAGATTAAACTTTTATATCATCTGAGAATTTGCTTCCTTTATAGGACTTTGTTTAGGTTTGTTGACTGTATGGTGTCCTTTCACCCATCCATTCCAGTGTTTAGCTTCCACAACCTTGGAGTTACTGGCCTAACATAATGAAGTTTTTTATTC
>VYZX01023470.1:74639-85662 GCA_013401335.1 Brachypteracias leptosomus
TGATTAAGTAGAACTTCCTGTCTTCTAGTTTGTGCCCGTTTTAAGGTGGTCTGTTTCGTGTTAGTCTGTTCTTATGCTGCAATTTTTGTATTGAGCATTGTCCACTGGATAATAGAGCAATACAACAAACATTCCACATTTGGTTGCCTTTCATCTTCCCTCCTTTGGGAGAATCTTCTAGGTCTGGTAGAATTTTGTGTGTTCTTTAGATCGGCACTGGGGAATAATCATGGTTTTGTACTTTGTAAGATTATTATCCATGGTATTCTTTCTCTGATTTTTGAAGAAACTGGAAAATATGTTTTGAATGAGATGGGCCTAAAGGAAAGGAAAGGGCCATCCCACTCCAGAATACCAGTTGAATACTACCCTAGAGGGTTGTTCTGAGAGACATGAGGCAAACCACTTAACCCAAACTTCTCAGACAACTTTATGGACTTGAAGTTACAAGGCTACGTTTAGTCCGTGTTGCACTTTCACAGGTGAACCTGAAGTCAGGAGCTGTGTGGTGAACTTATGAAAGGCAATATAATAGTACGTACTATTAGTTAAACTGGGTAACTGGAACTAGTGTACTCTTCTTCATTTCTGAGAAAATACCATCTTTTATCTAACAAAGAAGTTTTGAAAATAAATTAATTATGCTTGTGAAGCACTCACATCCTGTATCAATGTAGGAGAGCCAATGAATAGCCTGATAATTCCCATTGGAAGTGGGGTTTCAGCTTTACATAGTAAATGAGGTCTAGGGCTACTCATTGAACCCATTGGACAGAACAAAACATTGAACATTTGCTCATTAGGTGAATGCTGTCCATATTCTGAACAGAACAAAGCCAGAATCTTCCAGGAAATATATGTAAACATATTTCAAAAATATAAATTTATGAAGATGTTAAATTAAGGCTTTTAGACATTTCATGTTTTTAAGGGCTTGATCTGAAACCTTAATGTTCTGTTAGCACTGTGCATTTCTGTATTTAGCATACGTACATATACATACACAGATTTGTTCCAGTTTGACAGTTCTTCACATGATGTTTAGTGTGTTTGATTAGCATAAGCACTGTGTGATTATTTCTCAGTAGTCTTAGTGTATGCAAATTCTTGCCTTTTGACTGACAACCATTATTAGACAATCAGAGTATAAGGATTTGCATAATTTCTATGTGGTTACAGTATTTGTGTGCAATACCACTGTGAATGCAAATCCTTTTGCTCTGACTAGTTTCTGTATATTCAAGCAGTTTGCCAGAAATAATGCTGCTGCCTCAGCATCTCATTGCCAACGTGGAAAAACCTACAAGAAAAAGATAACAAAGAAGAAAGCAAGAGATAAATACTACAGGCACATCAGAAAGGTAACTAGACAACCCCTAAAATTAAATAGCTCCATTTAAAAAAAATAAAATTCCTTACACTCTTTAAGATTTCAACAAGAGAAAGAGAAGTTTAGTTTGAAAATTTATTCTGAAATACTACTCAAGTTACATAAACCAGTTACATTGGGAAGTGATTAGGGTTGGGGTTTTTTTGCTAGATAAAACTTTTTGAAATAAAAGTATTCTCTAAATATTGCACATTGTTATAGCTGTTGCAGGTATTTTATATGAACTATTTTATTTGTAAATAGTTGAGTAATATTTCTGTGTTATATAAATGAAAAGCATCAGGTTAGTTCTACCCTATTTCGTTGATAAGAGCAGAAACAGTAGACACTAAGAAAAAATGTGTAATACTGAGTTCAATTCACTGCGTAATTATTCCCCATAATTACTAGGGCAATACTGAATAAATTAGCTGTAAAAGGATAAACCATGCATGGTAGCACATCTAGAACATCTATTTTAACCATTTGATATCATATTGTTCTACTTGCACGTGAAACCAAAATATTGTTGAAGATTTTTTTGTCTTTAATCATACTTACTAAGCACTTCCCATCATTCCTTTTGAATTGTGTTCTTTGATTAGTTTGTAGGATTCTTATTCACAGACAAATGTGGTGTTGGGGAAAAAAACAACCCTGGACTACTAGCCCTAACAATGGGACGTATTTCCTATGGAAATACAGAATGTCAACTATACTTAGCATCAAATCACTAAGCCGTTGTTGAATTGTTCTCTTTCTGACCTGGAAATCAATATATTAAGAATATTTCAGGCAGATTTTAAGTTATAGCTCTGACACTTCTGGAAAGCATCAGACCTACTCTACATGGTGCACAGATTTTTATTTTATTTTTTTTTCAATATGCACAGTTAATAAATATTTTCAAGAGGTGTAAGATGGATGTGCACACACAGAAATAAGCTGTAATGTGTGACATCTAGTAGGCCAGTAATTCCTGGAAATTTTAGACTTGCTACACATGCTTTGTCCAGCTTGAATGTACATCTGCAGTACATGCCAAGTGCCTCCTGGAGAAGAAGGAGCTGCCATTCAGCTAAACAGTGCCCATAATATGAGCACTCTATACGGACAATATAAGGATGAATGTGCAGCAATTGAACAAAATATTAAGGGTTCCTCCATAAGTAACAATATAACCATGTAATATAATATAATATAATATAATATTGCTACATCTGTACAATTGACCAGCATAATTTCAGGTAAAATGCTTGTAAATTATTGATTCTACTGAGGTCGGAGAGGAGCTTCTCAATTTTCAATTGGAAGTAGTCAAATTATGACCTGAAGGAGAAAATTTTTGGTTCAAAAAGTCCCCCAGCTATAAATGACAGTGGCTTTACATGATTGAGGAGCTCTCCTATAGCTTTAGTAACTGCTTTTCTCTGTTTCTACTAGTATGTCACAATTATAATGCCGTAGGCAGTTTTATGCTTGAACTGTTTGGTGTTAAAACTGCATCCATCATGCAGTTTTAAAATGGATTAATCTCACCAGCAAGTATAAACTGTGGAGGATATCATAATATTTTGTTCTTTTTTGCTTGGTAAGGCATTGTGTGTGTTGTTGATACAGGATTTACAGTGTTTCCAATGCTCTTATTAGTTTCACCGTTTGTTGGAACACAAGAGAATGAATGAAAGGAACCTGTGCTGAGTTATCATTATTTTTAATCAATTTTACGGTTAAGATCTTCACATAAGTCTCAACTCATATGTGGAAATATTAATGCCTTGCCTGAAAGTATTATAATGTTGCATTGTGCTTGACTCATTTAATAAGGACAAAAATTATGTCTGTAGAAAAGCATTTAATGTATTTTCATTGTAACATTGCATTGTGTTAGTATCTGGATTTTAAGAAATTCTGAGCTGTGTCACTGAATTCATTTACCTATTTGAGTCATGGAGATCAGACTTAAATATTGATTGTTTTTTTTGTAAATTACCATTAAAATTATCTGCAGCTTTTTTTTTTCCTGAGAACTTCAATGACCTGACATGTTTTTCTGTTCACTTGATACAGCATTGTAGTGATTTGAGTCAATCTCTTGCAGCTAATTTCTTTGGCTTTGTTACTTATTTGATTGTTTTAGGCCTATGACGTGTTCTGAACAGGCTCTGGGAATCCACATTTTCTTCATCCTTTGATTAGGATGCCTTTGTTTAGAGAGTTTAGTGCAATTCCATTAGTTTACTGCCAACCTCAAGCACTTGAAATGCTTATGTCATGTCCCTTGGCTTTAATACAGAAAAAAACTAAACAACCCAGCATAAAAAACACCCTTGTGATTTGAGCATGCTTTCTTTTGGTATTGGTTTGTTGTTGTTTTTAAGTTAGGTGTACTTATGCCCCTCATATACAAAGGACTAATAAAAAGTATATATATAAAAAATTTGTTGAAATTCAGGAAGAGATATGTGTTTGAATTTCAGTTTCAGAATAAAAAAAAATCTTCACAATAAAAAAAAACAACAAACAAAACCACTTAATTATTTGTGGAAATTGTGTAGAACTTACATTTCCAAAGGATCAAATTTCTTGTAGGTAGAATTCACCAGTCCAGATTCTGCCTTCTGCAGATATTTAATGAAATTTAATAAGATGGAGATTTGGCTAAGGAAGGCCTTCAAGCATAGCAGCTATGGTGATTCTGGGAGTTGCCCAAGGATGAGATGTGTGGAGCAGTAATGGACACGTGAGCAATCCCGACTGTGAGGCGCCAGCAAGGTCACCCAAGGACGGCCATATGCAGCGGCAGTGACGCAGCAAGAAAACAGAGGCAGAAGATGGAACTAAGGGCTGACTAAGCGGTGCGTGGACAGCAGTGTCTGGCCAATCAGGAGATGTTGTTTGGCGCGTGGCTGAGTTTGTTGTACCAATCAGAGTTGTGCTTCCAGCGCGTGGTCAGCACTGGGGGGTATATAACGAGCGGGCTTCAGTCGAATAAACAGCAGTGTTTTGGACTACGTTAGTCTGTGTACGCGTTGTCCGTTGATCTCCTGCAGAGATGTAGGATAACACGGGACCTGCTGTGTCAAGTTCTTGGTGATTTTGTGGTAGGTGATTTATTCAGACAAGTTCACACAACATCCACTGCAGTCCACAAAATAAGGAGCTGTCTCATGCTTTATGGTAAACACAAGTACAAAGAAAAGTGTGGCCTAAGGTCATTGGTCTGACAAGGTTGAATTTGAAACAAGCAAGGAAAAGTAAATGAGAGGAGTAAAGTCAAAGTGGAGAAAATGGAGCAAGGGGTCAACTTCTACAATGCCCTTGGTTTAGGCCTGGATTTTACTTAAGTATGGTAGACCCTGAAGATCTGAGGAAGGGAGTGCAGTATTTGATCAAAACAAGTAAATAATATGTTACTACAAATTTCAGGGTGAATAATTAAAAAATAGACTATATTATTGCTGTGTATTTTATGTATTAAAACCAAAAACTAACTGAATGAAATATGAAGCCTTTCATGTCTATCTTCATAGCCCAAACTAATAGTTACCTTGTGGTTTGCAGTAATCTTGAGCAATGTGCTCTCCCTGGAGTGACTACAAGGAAAAGCGTGGCACAGCCTGTGCTATGTACCAGAGATATGTAGTGCTGGGTGGTAGAAGAGCAAAAGTTCGTGAACAAGACAAGCACAGAGCAACCTGTCCTTTTTGTGTTGTAACTTGCAGCATGGATAAGTTGGGGAGAGGAAGTGAACCTCTTGCAAACCTTACTCTCCTGCACAACTTTGACAGCTGACTCATAATCTTTCGTGTGAATTGCAGACCTCTCTGTTCTTCACTGTAAATGGGAGTAAATTAAATCACTTACATCCAAGAAATAAAATAAAAACCCAGCAATTATAACATAGCACTAGTAAGGAGTAAAAAAGCAGACTTCAAAATTTATCATGATAACTCTTATTTGAAAGCAAATGCCATTTACATAAATTGAAATACAATATCTGTGTGTAATTAGTAACATTCAGTGAGCCTAGAAGTGCTTGGAGATCCTGTTAAGTGTCTCATCACTTGCTCATTATCTCTGCTACATAATATTATTTTCCTCTTTTTACTTCCCTGCAATCCTTACTCTCTGTTTTCTGGCAATCAGGTACTTTGAATTGTTCCTTTGTCTCTCAGCAGGGCTTCTCAATGTCTTCTAGTGTCTGTGAGATCTGAATGCTTATCATACTCCACCTCGATATCCCATTATCTCTCTCAAATTTCCTGCATAAAACTTCTGGAGGTTTATTTGGTGCTTTGGGATGTTTATTTGACATTTATGGATTGATGGTATTTCCCAAATGAAATCTTCAGGAAAAAATAATAATGTCAGATACTACTCCAGTGTTCTGACTCAACTTTATTAGAATCTGGGGCTGAGTTTTGAAGCTTAACTCTACTTTGCAGTATCAAAAAGCAATTGGCAGAAAAGGGAGTCTTACTTTGAAGCAGATTTTCTAACTTGGAGACTATTCATAACACTTCTTCATTTAGAGCCACAAACACAAATAATCCAGTTCACAATAAGGCCATGTAGCTGTGTATCTGGAAGTATACATCCTTAGGAAGAGAAATGGAAATGCACAGCATATCAGCAGATAAACAAGAGAAAATATGAGTGATTAGGAAAGAAACTCCACATTTTCTCATGAGATCCAAATAAAATTAAAGACAAAATAGACCAATTATTTCACACATTCATGATTTTTCTCTATCCTGAAAAATTTTCTTATTGTCAATATATAAGCATCATTTTCCCCAGAAATCCAACCACATTTGCAGCTAGAATTTATATGGTGAAGATGGATAAATCCAACTCAAAAAAATCAGTTGTTCTGTCTTATGAATCATGGTGGTACCTTTCATATAAGCCTCAGAGAGCTTCTTTGTTGGCTTTCTTAACTTATGGCACTTGTGAGATAATATGAAAGAGTTTAATATGTTAACACTGAGTGATAAACTAATGGTATCTCACAACTCTGGTTAATATGAAGGCGAACAGTTACACTGGGTCAAAGAATGCAGAGTTTCTATTACCATTTTGCTGATTTTTTCATATATCTAAGGTTGAGATTTCCCTGAGTATTTTAAACCTACAGCAGCAAAAAGAACAGTGCCTAAATTTCTTTAAATTCTTTTCCAAACTTCAGCAGCAGTAAAATAGCATTGATTAAGACTAGGTCATGCTTTAGTGTTGAAAAGCACAAGATGCAGGTCCATTAGTTGTGTTAGTTTAAGAAGTCACCTCTTGGGTAGCGGAGCAGTTGGAAAAAAGAAGAGCTGTTACTGTCTATTTACTTTCCTATTTGGTGCTGTTATTTCTGGTCTATACAGTAGTATTTTTGTACTGTGGGCTTTTTCAAGATCATGTTACTGTGTAAAATGAGTGCCTTTAGCACATGGTTTGGTCACCTTAGAAAGTCTTACAGAACATGATGTAGTTTCAGAGCTCGATATACTCTGATCTTAGCCATCAGTGTTATTTTGGGGTTAGGTTACAGGGGGATCCCTAGTTTCTAGGTGGGATTGGTGTTCTTTAATGCTGGTGTTTGCAAAAATGTATGAAGTATTTCACTTTCACATCAAATTGTAGATGATGATCAAACTGAACATTTCTCCCAAAACTTTCTATAAAGCTATGCCATTTTCCTTGTTCCAATTTTTTTTTCCAGTCTGAATTTCTTTTCAACGGGAATTACTTTAATAGCCTATTTCATATCTGACACTGAACAGCTGTCAGGTGATGCAAAATTTCTGTAGTGATATGTTCTGGATTCACTGCAATAGAGGCCTTGACTGTCTACTATTACAGCTTCCATGAAAAATTGATTACTCTAAGGAAAAGCTCTGAAACTTCATTTATCAAATAACCCTTTGCTAACAGACTAGATAAAAGTGAATCATGGGGACATGAGTGTAGAAAAAAGTGGGTTTATTCTAGACACAAATTATGCTGTATGAATACTGCTTATCATCACAGCTAGACAATGAGTTTTATTTGCATTATCAAATTCTGTGAATTTTTAACAATACAATTTAAAGATAAAAACTGTCAGTGGCTTTATTAAGTTGCTGTAAAGCTATTAGTGGATTTTAAAAATAGCTGTCAAATGCTTCTTGTGAAAAAGAAATAAAAATAATTTTGATCAATGATTTTGGGGAACTTGATTTCAATCCTCCATGTAAAAAAGTATCCTGAGTAGCTTTTCTGAAATGCTGTGCCAAAATGGTACATTTTTTTAATGAGACCCTGACTTGCAGGTACTCCCAGATCAGCATTCTGGTAGGAACTAGTTCAGAATAATGCTTTTCATGAAAAAAAGTTCATCCATAAAGTAGGGTTAATTCAAAGTAGTTTCTTCTAAATGGTGGTGAAAATAATCTTTGGAGGATTCAGATTTTTTATAGGTTGTGTAGAAGTTGTTTTATGGAAAAGAATAATTTATTGGTCCCTGGGAATTAATATTTTTCCATGATATTGAGCTCTGGTGTGTTATATGTTTGTATGTAATATTCCTTCAGATTTCCATTGATCCCTTTCTTAGTGATTTTATTTAAAATGTTCTTGTTTCATTTAGGAGCTAGCTTTTCTATGATATAAAAACCATAAATTTGTGTTTTGATAGATAAATTTGTTTAGGATTTATAGCTTTGAGCTTTCTTCAGTAAAGGGAGATTGATGCATATAGCATTGAACTAAGTATATATATTTAACGATAGCTAAAGACACTTTGTTCCTTTTCTGTATTACCTCTTTGTAAAACTGCATGAATAAGAAATACTCATTTTCAAAGAAAAGTAATAGTCTTCTGTAGTCTGGGGTATGATATGGCTTGATGCAGAATCAGCTTTGATACTGTAGAAAGCATAGCATACAGTGGAACAGAAAAAGGTTTTATTTTTCTTCTTCTCTTTTTACAGATGGACCCAATTCAAAAGGCTGTAATAAATCATACATTTGGAGTTCCTCTTCCTCATCGAAGAAAGCAAATCATATCATGCAGCATTTGCCAGCTGAGATTTAATTCTGATGTAAGTCAATGATTTTGTATCAAATTAGAAACATTTACTTATCTTCTAGGATGTGCCATAATTTGCATAAACTGAACCTAGATGAAACATTGTGATTTCAGTTTGTGGCTCAGCAAATGAAAAGGCTGTAGGATGCTTCAAATAAACACAATTATTTGGTAGTGTTTATACACCCATCCGGATTTTCCCTGTGGATATATCTCTGCAAGCTCATCAACATCAGCTGTGCTGCACAGAGTGTAAATAGGAAAATGGATTGGTCCATTACTGCTAATAAGGATGAAATATTTGTTGGGTCCTAATTCTTTTACCAGACCTGGTTATAGTTGCCTTCCTTTTCAGCCTGTAAATGTTAGAATTTATTCAGATATACCTAGAGTTCTTGTGGATCCACCTTCCTTTTTCTACCCTTACAACAGTATCTCTGTCCAGCAAGAATTGTATTTTAATGTTCCTGTCCCGCCANCCTCTTAGAAGTTAGCTCCTTTATTTCCTTCTCCAGGATCATTGTGTGTGCAGACAAAACCTGACATAGTGCAATATATTTTCTTCTGCTATTCTAGTCTCTCCAGGAAGTTTCTTGGCATGTGCATCGCTGGTGGAAACTTGTCTTCCCTTGCCAAATGTCTTTAATTTACTACCTGTTTTACTAATTTAAATATGGAAGTTACTTCTGTCAAAATAAAAATGTTTAAATATAAAGTGAGATCTCACCCAAAAACATGCACAAGGATCCTTTCTCATGCTAGACATTGGATGTGAAATAATTCTTGTGTGCTGCTGCTTCTTTGTTGGCAGCTATTTGTGTGCAGTTTGTACCTATTTTTAGTTTATCAGTTATTTATCAAAGACATGAACTTGTCAAAAACTTAAATTGAACCTTGAAGCCTTCTTTTAAGGATTGACCACACAGGGAAGAAAATAATACAGCTCTCTTCATTCCCTGCAGCTTTTTATTCCTTAGAAATAAGTTTAACAAGATCTCAGTCACAATTTCCAGACCAGCCAGCACCATGTACTTAATTTCACTGATGACTCCAGGTTTTCTAGTTCATGGACCTTCCTNTCTTTTGTCAGTTGGCTCCTACCTTACATCCTCTCACTCCTCCTGCAACAAAGTAGAGCAAGATGAACTGGAAATGGTCTCTAATATACAGAGGAAACCTGTCCCCCATAATTAACCAAGGAAGCTGTGCTCTGGGCTCCTGTTCNCATTCTCAGGAGCTGTCTCTCACAGATGAAAATAGAAGAGTTAAATTAGGCTCTTCCATTTAGAAGCCAGATGCTAGAATTAGATGCTAGACTGTGGATAGCGAGCTGTTCAAGGGAAGGGGACAATGGAGACTTCTGGGCCTACTGTGACTGAGAGGCTCAGCTCATCACTCATAATTTTCAGCTTTAGGAAAAAGCATGTCACACTGAATCATACATAACATATAGCTGAAAAAGACATTAAACACTTTAGTGTTACATACCAAAGTGAAACACCTCCTTTCAAAGAGAGTATACTATTTGTTAGTCTGCAAAAAGATCCAGGCAAAAGAGAGGATGAACACATCATTAGAATGACTTAGTCATTCACAGATACACAACTTAGATTGATCTATGGAATGAAACATTTTCCAGCTGACAGGGCTAGGCATTTTCCAGAATAAAATGTTTGAAATAAAAATTCTTCTACACTGAAACAAACAAGATCAGGAGTCACTGATACTTCTTACTCAGAGGACTGGTGCACTCCCATACTGTTCCTTTTCTCCAGTTCTTAGAAAGTATTCCAAAGAAGAGAGAGGAAAGAAGCAGTGGCCATTTTCAGAGTCATCTACAGTGTCCAAAAAACTGGTTTCAGAAGGAATCTATTAATTTAGACTGTGTATAGCAAACTCTTGGAAAAAAAGCTGTTAAGCAGGTATTTTGTTGTCCCTCCACACTGTCAAATGACAGAAGCTTGAACTGCAATTTGCCAACACAGTTCAGTAGTAGGTTGTTCTAACACTCCCCTCTCTCAAAGTAGATCAGGATTATTAACTTTATAGAATGGGGAGATCTTCTTGCTGAATGTCTTTCACTTTCCACTTTCAATATTCACCTGTTTTTTAAAGCAACTCCGGTGTTGCTGATTGATGGAGAGATTATGATCCAAAAGGTGCCCTTTGATTAACCTGGGATGATATCTCTCCCCTTTTCCCTACCACACAGAAGAGATTTGTGAACATGTTTATGATGATCTCTTCTCGTTCAAGTGTATATAGTTATTACTGTTGAAAATTACAAAGTGCTCTGCTGAGACTTTTCAAGAAATAATAAGTAGTGAGAGTTTCACTGCAGATTAGAAATGCTCTCCTGCAATGTGAGAGAAATAAGCAGAGCTAATCTCCTCTGAATGTCCACCAGTTTTTGAAGCAAAAATGTGCTAAACTAAAGATTTTATATTGATGCTTAAAGGAAAGATGTCTTTAAAGAAAAAGAGCTATTAGCTATCATTTTTTTGATAACTATATTATACGAATGGCAAACATATTGTATTTTCTTCTTTTATTATTATGAAAAAGTTTTCATTTGCTGAATATTCCTACCTTTC
>VYZX01023470.1:113694-127905 GCA_013401335.1 Brachypteracias leptosomus
TTTTTTTTTTTTACCCCTTTAAACAAACTTAGAATTACTAGAAGGCTTGAACTTGAGAAATCGTTAAGGGAAAGAAATATCATGAAAAGTTATGTTGACAGTCACATAATGGATAAGGCCATTCTCAATGTGTGGGAAATTTTTCATTAGTTCCATTATTTCACATCCTTCTTTCATCTGTATTCACCATTTATTATATCGTATCTGTGGTCAGTCAGGACAGAACAACAGAAAGCATGAGCGTTCCAAAGACAAGCCCACTTCACGATAGTGTACAAGCCAGACTTCAGTATTGCTTGATTCTCCAATTCAAGGGGTGACAACAAATATACTTGTTTTCACCATATCTTAACATACATGCATATATATCCTTGATACAAAGTTGTTAAATGCCCTTGTTAGCTTTACAAATTGAGCCTCCTTTCTGTCAATGTACATTTGCCTTGTAAAGATGCTTCACACCTTCACTTTGGCTCTAAGGACTAGGAACGCCTTTCACATTATATTTAGATAAACTGTGTTCTATCATCATAACTATATGTCCTGTCCAGTAAAGTTGTTATCCCTCACTTGGATTTTTTTAATCTAGAGTTTTTCTTTTGAAATACGTGGCATATTCAGAGTTCTTATTTTCAGAGCTGTTTTATTCTTTTTAAGTGTACTTCATGCCCTGATATATATTGTGTTGTCTTTGTGTATTGTGATTTTTATGATAACTGAATAGTGTATTTTGTCACCCTTACAACCTTTAACTGTGCTTCTGTGGGATGACTCAACAGTCTGCAAATACTGAGAGTAAAAGCTATTGCAGATCTATTGCCTTAACATCAGCTTACACTGGAGCTGAAGCTGGTCTGTAGACATGTAAAGAGTGGTGACAACATGTTGCACAGTATGCCAGATGTCTTATGCCATTAGTGAGATGCAGAACTCAGCTTCAAATGCAAGGAGTGTTTTAACAGAATTAAACTGACTGAACTGCTTAGAGTGTTCATCCCTACTTTTGGTTTTATTAAATACATATGAAGGAGAGAAGGGCAGAGGTTATTAAACATAATATTAATTGAGAGCCTAAGTGGAATTCCTTGACCAGCTGTAGACATACATATTGATGCTAATTGCACTGGCTTCTCCTTAGTGTGAGCAAAAATCGTGTTGGCGAAGTCTAAGGCACAATTCATCTTATTTCTAGAGTAAACATCTGTAATAAATCAGATTATTGTTGAAGACCTGAGGAAAAGTATAAAAAATGAATGTGTGACTAGGTCAGAAATAAACTGCTATGCTGGTACATAAAGTTAGGTGAGACTAATTCCAACCTCAGTGGCCAAATTGCCCTTTCCTTCAATGTGTCCAGTTCTTTTCCACAGGTTTTGATTCTTTTTAACTGAATCATGAATTGTTCTGTAACAATTTGATGTTCAGTGTTCAATATCTGGGTTCTGTTATTTAATTCTGAATGATCATGTAACAAATGATACTATTTCTGTCTGTCAAGTGGAAATTTTTAATATACTTTTGAATAGTTTTTAGGTTTCCCACTGATGAGAAGAGTGTTTCTTGATTTCTGTTTGTTTTTTAAAAAACATGAACTTTTTATCATCTAATTTTTCAGGCATGGAAAGAAAGTTATTGTCTCATATTATATTCAATCATAGGTTTCCTAGTGAACACATCCTATTAGAACATGGTGTCTCTTTCAGGTCTCTGGTAAGGAGTCAAGGGACTCTACTATTAGTATGTGCTGCTTTATTTAAGATTCAAAACTCTAAATTGCAGGAAAAAGTTTTAAAATGTAGTACTCACAAAAACTTAGTCAAATGAACCTTTATAAGAGGACAGTTTGTAATCGTCTAGTACTACAGCAGTTTCATTTAGTAATATGAAGAAATATTCTTTGAATATATTTGCATGAATATGTTTCTACATGTTTGCAATATTTGCCCTTCTTGTTCAACACAGGTAATTAACTGTTGTTTCCTCCAGTACCATGGATTAGCACATCTTGCTTGCTTTTTTCACTAGATAGTCAAAGCCATGTGTATGACAGTTCTGTACATAGTTGTATTTGTGCAGTTCCTGGTTCAACTCCAGAACTTGTAATGGAAAGGAGCTCCCATTTGAAAATGAAAATCACTTTACTCTTGTCTCTGCTCTCTTTTTATTTCCACTTTCATTTTATCTCCCTTATGTTCAGCTTTTGAGCATACTTTCTTTTTTTATTATAAACATACATTTTAGTAATGCCTATGCTTTAAGATTTATGAGAGCTTCCATATATTAAGAATTATTGAATTATTTCTGGTCTTGCTTGGTGTAGCTACCCTATTTGATCATTTTCTCTTCACATTATTTGTTTAATCCTTTTTTCTTAATGGCAAGCAACCCTAACTTTTCCTTTTTTAAGGAAAACTGAGGAACACATACTGCTGTGTTTATGAAATTAACTTATGTTTAATTAAAAGTACCACTGCCTATTTATTAGCATTTTAGTAGACAGATGTTCTATTCTATTTCTAACAATGATACAAATGTCAACTGTATTTAAAATTCAAAATAGTATTTAAAATCTGCTGATGCATGCAGAAAAAAATTACTGTGTGATCCCAGTGTGCAATTTGCTGGTACAGTGTAGGCTGTGGATACTGTAGTATATATAATTATTATATTAAATATACTTAATCAAAGAAGATAATTCAATGCCGCCTGTTTGTATAACTTAGCTGTTGTTTTGTTTTCATATGCTTTATTATATCATAAAGTATGTTTTTGTTTTGGCAAGTGATTTCTTCGGACCATTTCAGCATTGCTTAGGGCACAGCAGAATTAACAGGCTAATTCTGGGTATGTGTCAAAGCAGTACAATGACCTTGTAACCTGAATTTTTAAGGATTTTTAGTTCATATGAACTTGTTTGATATATTTTGGGTGAAAAATTCCTATGTTGCAAGTGTGAAATATTAAATGAAGAATAGTTGCTTGGTGATTAGCACAATACAGATGGATTTCAGAGCCAGTTATAGGACTTCATGGCCCAATTCCCATTCACCCAATTCTGAAAAGAATCTTTAAAAGAAACTGTAGTTTGAAAGAGATGTTCTAATTTGCTTGTCATTTGCTTGGAAATTAAACATTATTATTTCACAGCTATCAGTTTTCTTAATCACATGATTGGAAAATTCAGCCTGAAACAGTAAAATTCAGCTCTGCTACAACATCTTTCACTTTAAATCACCTATGCTTTGACTGTTCTTTAATTCATACAATCAGTAGCTAGCTGCAGCACAAAATGTTATCAGCATTCCACAGACTTGTACCATTTTTGCATTAGAGCTCAATGGTAATTTAGAAGACAATAGCTTCTCTTTTGATCTCTGTGTAGAACTAGGGCTTTTTCTTTCTTGCAGAGTGTAACTAAATGACAATATAGAAATTACAGTAATTTATGTGTGCCTCAATTGATCATGAATGTGCAATAAAATCCTTCCTTGCTTGCTTCTACGTATGCTGAGAGCTTTGTCATATGAACACCATGTGTTTTCTGTGGACCCAGCTGCTTTTGATTGGGATTGCCTTGACAACAATTTTATGCTTGAATAATCCTGCAGATAGAAACTGCTGTCAGTCACAACATCTGTATCAGCTCTATTGAATCAATATGAAAGTCCAATACTAACAATGGTATTGTTCATAGGTCTGAAAAGCATTTGTATTGAAATATTAAATAGAATCTTTCATAGTATCTCAAGAAAATGTCATAGAATCATAGAATGGTTTGTGTTGGAAGGGACCTCCAAAGCTCATCTAGTCCACCCCCCCTACAAAAAGCAGGGACGTCTCTATCTAGGTCAGGTTGCTCAGAACCCCATCAAGCCTGACCTTGAATGTCTCCAGGGATGGGGCCTCCACCTCCTCTCTGGGCAACCTGTTCCAGTGATCAATAGCTCTCATATTAAAGAACTTTTTTCTAATATCCAACCTAAATCTACCCTTTGCTAGCTTAAAGCTACTACCCCTCATCCTGTCACTACAAACCTTTGTGAATAGTTCTTTCCCTGCCTTCTTATAGGCTCCTTTCAGGTACTGGAAGGTCGCAATAAGGTCCCCCTGGAGCCTTCTCTTCTCCAGGCTGAACAGGCCCAATTCTCTCAACCGGTCTTCATAGGAGAGGTGTTTCAGCCTTCTAATCATCTTTGTAGCTCCTCTGGACACATTCCAACAGGTCCACATCCTTCTTGTGTTGGGGGCTCCAAAGCTGCACACAGTACTCCAGGTGAGGTCTCACCAGGGCAGAGTAGAGGGGCAGACTCACCTCACTCAATCTGCTGGCCACACTTCTTTTAATGTATCCCAGGATGTGATTGGCCTTCTGGGCTGCAGTGAGCATTGGTGGCTCATGTCCAGCTTTTCATCCACCAGTACCCCCAAGTCTTTTTCCACAGGGCTGCTCTCTAGCGTGTCTTCTCACAGCCTATTATTGATACCACTGGTTGCCATGGCCCAGGTGCAGGACCCTGCACTTGGCTTTGTTGAACCTCATGAGGTTCACCTGGGCCCACCTCTCCAGCTCGTCCAGGTCTCTCTGGCATATCCACTGCACCACTTAGCTTGGTATCATCAGCAAACTTGCCAATCGTACATTCAATGCCACTGTCAATGTCATTAATGAAGATATTAAANGTTGAGAGCTATAGTGAGAGAGGTTGCCAGTGAAGACTGAGGCAAAAAACCCTCAGCCTTCACCTCGTCTGTTGTTGCCAGTTCACCATTCTGGCTCTTTGAGGGGGTATGCTTTCTCTGACTTTCCTTTTCTGATTTACATACCTGTAGAAGCCCTTCCTGTCATTCTTTACACCCCTTGCCAAGTTCAGCCCCAGCTGCACCTTGGCCTTCCTGACCTCGTCTCTACACAAACGAGCAACATCCCTGGACTCTTCCCAGGATACCCGTCCCTGCTTCCACCGTCTGTGCAGTCCCATCTTGCCTTTTAGTTTGACCAGCAGGTGTCGACTCAGCCATGATGATCTCTTGCCTTTCTTGCCTGATTTCTTAAACATGTGTATTGACAGCTCTTGCGCCCTGTGGAAAGCATCCTTAAAGATCTTTCAACTCTGCTCTGCTCCCTTGCCCCTGAGGACTGTTTCCCAGGGGGTCCTATTGACTAACTCCTTGAAGAGTTGAAAGTTTGCCTTCCTGAAATTTAGGGTCCTGACTTGGCTCTTCATTTGCTTCATACCCCATAGGACAGTAAACTGTACTAGTGCATGATCACTGCAGTCATCATCTTGGTTACTGCATGCCTGTAGTTGTATTTACTAGAATTCTTGGGTGTAATCTTCTGTTTATCAGATATCTGTTTATCAGTTTTTAATCAGTATTGCTCTAAAAACCAGATGAAGCACCATAACATATATCTGCTTTATGACTCATTCTTCATGGTGTGTTTTGTTGTTATGTTGGGAATGGCATTGACATTCGCTAGTTGGATGGGTCTGAAGGCTTCACAATTCTAGCAATTGGTATTTAAAAAAAATAATGATATTACAGTCCTAGATTCTCTTTCAAGTTTATTGTAAAACATCAGATTCAGGAGCCTGTTACTGTTGCATAATTGTTTATTTTGTCAGTTTATGGATTAATTTGGAATGGAGCTGAAACTTCTTGATCCAATGCTCTCAGATATGTGTTTGGTTTTTGCAAGTCTGGATTTTTTCAAATGAGAAGAGTCTGCTTTGAGGGCAACAGAAGAGTGGGTAGGTCTTAATTTAAGTGATCCATACTTTTCCAAGCTGACAACATATTGGCTGGACAATGTAGAAATAAGTAGTAGTTTGTTATCTGAGGACTTGTTTTGTCTTGTGGGGGACATTCCTAAGATATCCAAAGATACTTTAGAGCTTGCTTAGATTAATTTCTTTTGTGGTTCATTTCATATTCTTTCCATGCCTAAACCAAGCAAGTAGGAGATTGTGGTTAAGAATATGAGTAAATGTACTGAGCTAAGTGTTTGGAACCATTGCTGTGAGATGCCCTTATAGCACCATTCAGAATGATCTAAAGATAACTGGAGCTGGAACAATGGTATTAATAAACATAGGGAAATCTGTTTACCCAGACCATTTCATCGACTACTCATGTTAAAAGAACTCATTATTTCTAGAAACAGACAAACCTATGTGCATATAGTAGGCATTTTCAGAAATAGACCAAAACTGAGTACTATTCAAAACTACTGTGAGAATGTTAAGAACAATTTTATTTTGTAACAATGATATTTATTATTCCATTTGGTATTCCACATCTTTCAATAATGTATTTAAAGTATTACAGGTCCATTATTCCTTTCCTCAGCTGGAGAAGTCTCCTAGGTGAATGAATTTAGCAAATTCATTCCTTTACTGAGATATACCTTCCAATTACTGTATTAATGGAATCAGACTTTACAAATATTCATTTTATGTTTGGCCCTAGTCTAACAAAGATAAACCAAACTCAAATATCAGACAGGACCAAATACTTTCTCAGTTCCTGCCATTGTTCCCCTTCCTTATGCCTAAAAAAAAAAAAAAGGTACTGTGTATTGAATTATCAAATATATGTGTCAAAATACAAAAATTCATCTAAGATCAAGTTATTTTAGGGTTTGCTGGCACTGCAGTTGTAAATCATATAAATAAGCCAAAGCTAAGCTTAAGCTTATTAAAGTATCTTCAGCACCAACAAACATCAAGTTATCTTGAGACAAAGCATAGCTGTGACCGCAATATCTGTTTGAGGAGGAAAGTAAGCATGCAATTGGTCTTCATGCACCTGAACTCTGTGCCTCTTAGACTTAATGTAGTTTTCCATGTACTAGATGGCTTATTTACAGGCAATTCACACAGGCCACACCTTTAACTTTGGAAAGGTATGTTAAGACTTTCTTATTCTCAAAATCCATTTAGTGTTTCAAACTTCTTGAAGAATTATTGTGTATTGTTTTTTTCACCTTTGTGCATTCTGCAGTCCACTGTGACACATCAAAAAACAGTCTTCCAGTATTAAAACTCTTGCCTTATGTCATGTCCGTAGCAGAATTAGTATCAAAATTAAGAACACAGAATATTATTACAGGAAACAAATGCATACAAGAATAAATATAGGCTCATCAAGGGAAATAAAAAGGCTTTTTTAAGAGTAACAGGAAGCAAGGAACTGTGTCTGATAGATATGATTTCAGAAGGGAAAAAGCCAGCTTCCTTATATAAATGTGATGGTAATGTTAATGTTTAAATGTTTTTTGTGCTAATGGTAGCATTAAATGTATTTAACTACAAGTACTACATTAAACAACAGATCAGGAAAAGTTGCAAATGTAAGTTTTAAAAGAAGCACATAAAAAGCTTTCTGTGTGAACTATTGTGTTTTCCTGTGCATTATAGACACCATAGAAAATCCAGAGGATTAGAAGAAAGTTAATGTTGTGTCAGTATTCACAAAAGGTAAACAGGATGAATCTAGTATTTATAGGTCTATCAGTCTGATACCAATCTTGGGAAAAATAAAGCAACAGCTGACGGAGCACTTGAGTACTGAAGTAAATAAGATCAGTTATATAATGACAATGAATATGAATTGATAGAAAGTTAGACTTTCCTAAAATTGTTTTGATAAGATTACATATTTGACTAATAAAGGATAAACATGCTGACACTTTGTGTCTGCACAGCTCTAGAATGTGCAAAGGTTAAAAATTATCTAAGGTGCTGGAATGCTACAGAATGAATATGGAATATATTAAGTGGATTTAAGCCTGCTAATTATAGGTGGGCCTTGGAAGGCAATCACAAGGCACATATTTCAGTGAAATCCTTTTGGAATAGGGTCTTAACTCCAGTCTAATCTTATATTATCAGTTACCTGCAAGGAATTATAAAGTCTTTACAAATTGCAAATGGCACAAAAAAATAGAGTTCTGGACAGGTGATAAAGATGAGCTGAAGATTCAGTGAATCAAATGCTTTTAACACACAAAATGTATTATATTCAGTAATGAAGTCCTTTATGTGGCAAATTTAAACATGAGACCAATACATTTGACTTCAGTCAAACAAGATGCATTTTCAAAGCTCAAGAATTGATTCTTGAAGTATGTCCTACCTAGGTTATAATGTTTTATCTTTCCATGTTTTGTACAGGACTGAACAACTGAATAGTGCTTGATTAAATAAAGCCCTAGAAAATTATAATTGCTGGTATAGATTTGTCTGGATAGACAAAGGCTTTATGATGCAAAGCTGCCTGTACCCTGGCTCAGCGTTCTTAATCATGTTACAAAATGGACTCCAGGTCATGAAAGATGTTTTATTTCTCTGAAAGAGTAATTTCTTTCTATTATTATACCTGCTTTAGTATTTTCTTTTTCTGTCATTACTAGAGTTTGAGTTAAGTGAGAACTAAAATTCATGTTTTAATTGTGGTTAAGTTGTATACTTTCAAGCATTCTTCATACTTCTTTCAGCCAGAAATTAGTACAGTTTCCACTTCCCTGATCCACTTCTGATTAGTTTTAAGGCCTATAATAAGAATTTTAGAAGATTCAGAAGGTTTACTTATTTGATCCAATAGATCTGCACTGATCAAAGCATAGAGTGTGACAGTACTTTTAGTAACCCATGTGTCCAGCTAAGTATTACAGAGAGTGCAAATTTTAAAAATCAAACTTTTTTTATCACACTTTTCAAACTGTCTCATTTCTGCTTGCAAATAGGCATTTTCTTACATTAGAGCACTCAAATGAGCTCTTTAGTTCATTCACCTTATCAGAGGAGTCTTGAGACAGCTGCCATGCAATTTTAATCCCTTCTTGTGCTACATTTTGCTTTTTACTTTCTGGTTCATTTTCTGCTCTGCTGGTTTAATAGCTTCAAGTTTCTAGCATCGTTTTAGCAGATCCATCTAAAAGTTGCATCAACAGATTACCCACTTCAGCTATCTAGTACCACAAGAATTTGCTTGCAGTTGTTGCTGTTAATAAATCAAACATTTCCCAGTAGGGAAAGATGCCTTTTTTTTTCCCTGTTTCAAAGTATAAGGAATTACCAGCAGCCATTGATGACAATACACAGGGAACTTGAAATACATTGCAGATTTTTCCAAACAACACTGTCACACTTCTCCTGCACATGCTTCCTAGTTGCTAGTTCCTTGTTACATCTTCAGAAGCAGAGCAAGTACAATGGTTTGGAGAAGGGTTAGTGTGTTATCTCCCTCGCAGAGTATGACTAGTGTAAGTGAGCTTCAGCACACAATTCAATAGATTATTAGTGGGGACACTTCTAGTATGTGTGTGCACAGGAGTGACAGCCCCTGGAGAAAGCTGCTGTACAAAATCAATAGCATTAATGGCAGCATCTCAGAGAGTGAATCAGCTCTTTTAAAATAAAGAAAATTAATGGAGTTTTTAATTAGCCCACTCCTACTAATAAGCATTTTGTCAATAATCAGTGCTTGTCAACAATGTAGCACTTTGTGCCACATTTTTGTTGATCACTAGTAGTCTAGAAGAACCATCTATGACTGGGAATCTGTCTCATTGTTTCCTTCAGGTAACAGTCTTTCTAGTACTCTAAAGAGATTTTTTAAAAATGCAAAGCTTCTCTTTCCAAGACACTTCGAAGTAAACCCTTGAAATGAGAATACTAAGGGGAAAAACAATGAAGCAGAGGAGAGGAAAAAAGCCCCACAAAATCCAAGTGTTAGGTTTCCTTATCTGGTTCATCCAGAACAAGTCATTATATTTTGTATTAGCTTGGACCTCTGCCTGTATTATTTTTATTGTTTGTTATCAGCTGCTTATGCAAAAAAACCCAACCTTCCAACAACCCTCAAGCAAACAGACAAACCCAAAAAACCCAATCCCAAACCCCAAACCAGAAAGCTAGAACATAGTTTCTCTCTTTTCCACTCTCGCATGGAGCTGTGCTACTTTAAACGTAGTGTTTTTCTCTTCCTCGGATACTGTGGACACTGTATCTAATCAGAATGGCTGTCGTTATGGAACTCATGAGATATAACACTAACATTTCCAGCCTCACATATTTGGGAGTGCATTTATCTTCCTTTGGTACAGTGTCATCACGCTCTGAGCAATGGCTATTGTGTGCACACTTGCTTTACAGTTGGCAGGGAGTGCTTTCCAGTGGCTGAGCCCACCCTACTGAGGCTTTTAGTACCAGCTTGAAGAACATGCTTATTTTTTTCAAGGTCATTACTATATACTTGAGCAGTCTCTGAATCAAGAGACAAGATTTGATATTTTACCAAAGTAAGGAACTTCTGTAGTACCTTTGATGTGTTGTTGTTTTGGTTTTTTTTTTACTGGAGGTATTTTTTTTTAGTTTGTTTTTTTAAATACATCTCTGATTATGTGCACTAAGCAAAGATGCATATTTATTTTCAGTATTCATAGTTAGTCTAATATACTACTAATTGCTTCAAGTCCTGGTTTAAATAATTCATTTTTTTCTTTTATTTTAATGGATTTTTTTTGCCATGTGACCTGAATATCTGAAGTACTGAAGAAAAATATCCGAAGTATTGGCAATAAAGTTCAAAAATTGACTGGAAGAGCCTTAGGAGACTTAAATATTTCATCATTTCACAGACAATTTATGACATTTCTTAATTCAGTTTCAGGCGTGATAATCACCCAAGAAGCCATGCTTCCAGAAATTGAATTTTATTTGAAGGTGTACGGAATAGATGTGGAAAGAAGATGCATCTCCCTAGTACCAAATGGTTGACTGATGTCAGAATAGTGAAACTGATGCTCCAAATTGTTCTTTAATGTATGAGGAAGCATTGTAAAAGAACTGTGCTTTGGCCACCTATTATTTTTTTTACTCAGAAAGAAATTTTCACATAAGAAATAGCATTCCAATAACATTTATTACTTGGAAAATTTTTTTAACCTACCTTGGCTACAAGCTAGTGAAGCAACAGTGCAATCTATACAAGATTGCTCTTTTGGGGTGTCTAAAGAAATTAATGATTCTGTTAGAGAAGCACAGGACTTTATTAGCAGTACAGTTGTGTACACCTTCTTTTATTGTTTTTTCCAGTTTAATTATGGCAAAAATTTTTGTTTTCTTGATCAGGCATATTTATGTATGTCAGACATGTAGTTTCCAGCTTTAAATAAAGTACTGACACTTATCATATCATAGTACCATTATTTATAGACTGTGAAGTTTTGTGAACTTACAGGTCATGTACCCTGAAGAAGAATCCTGAAATCTCATTACTAATATCTATTTTACTTAGAGCTTCTGAGTGTTTAATATGTGTTTAAGTGCATCTAAAGATCTGGATTATCTTTTGTAGAATTTTGCAAACAACCAGGAAGAGGTTTAAAGAGATTTTTCCCCAGTGTCTATTTTATAAATTTATATTTACCATATACCACTTGTTGATGCAGTGTTATAAGTTGAATAAATAGAGAAGTTCTAGGCTCAAAGAAAGGGTTATCCAATTTCAATTCAAATTAATCATGTTACTATTATTTTGATCAGCAGTGAAATTATCAAGAGAAGAAAAAATCCCAGAAAGCTGGGACAGATTTACGTATAGAAAAATGGGAATAAAGTCCAGTGGAACTGATGTAGGAATTCCTGAGGCTCCACCTATGTGTTAGAGGTCCATGCTAGATACAGCATTGCATATTTGGTAGCTTTGTTGCTCAGAGGCCCAGAAGCCACCAAACAAAAAACAGTAAGAACTTCAGGGTGTAGCTGAAGTACTGTAACTGCCTGTCTGTCTGGTATTTACATCTCTCTGTTTTACATATTCCTCAACAAATTTTAGTTTAGAATGGGTCTGTGGTACTTGTTTTGTGCCGTATCCTCTGCCAACCCATGGGAGTTTCTGTCTCCTTAGAGGAAAGGACTGTTGGCTCCCTGGAAAGGAAAGCTTACCAGTCCTCACAAATCCTGACAGTAGCAACTTTGATACAGAGAAAACAGAACTGATATAGCATAATATAGCAGAGTGAATTATCTGCTTTAAAATGAATCTAACAGAACATGCTTATTTCCTTCTGTTTGGTCTATACATGTAAGTTAGCATAAGGCTATGAACACGCTTTGCTGTGCGCATGAACATATTATTCCTATAATAGTGATACTTTCTGCATTTTAAAACATCGGACTACAGGTAGCTAAATAGATTTATTGTTTGAATTAATTACCTGTTGGCCATTGACATCAGTAATGAGAAGTGTTTCCCCTGAATATCTGTTGTGAAGATGACTTGGGGCATGGTTTTCTGGAAAGAAGAGTCTAGATATGCCTGTTTTTTAAGTATGAACATGACAAACACTTATCTGGAGAACTTTGGCATCTCAGCCTATAAAAATATATATCTTATTAATGTCTTAGGAAAAAACCAAGAAATTGAGGCAGTTGATTATAGTGTGCTTGGTGTTAAATTTTTAGCAACTTTTTGCCTGATGACAGGATAGACATAGCTATTATAGCAAAAACACTGGTAGCATCTATTTTACAGCAACTTGTTTTTCAGTGTTTTGTTCTGAGTGAATTAATTAACCTATTTATGAAGCTGAGCTGTGATTATGATAAAATTGCTAATAAATGCTGAGTTGTGGATTCTACCCTGTGTACATCAGGGTTCTGTAAATATTTTTAATGTAACAGCTCCTTTCCCATGGGTCTCTTTACACTATGACCATACAGACTAATTTTATTGTCTACATTCCAAAATTTGAATGGAATTTGTGGGAATACATTACTTATATATCCTCTGAAACTTCAGACCCTATTTCTCCAGGCAAGTCTTATGACAGTTGTGTAGAACTGTAGTAATCCTGGAAATCAGTTTAATTCTACTTTATGCTTGTAAAAATTCTGACTGTGATCTCAGATTGCACAAGTCATCTCTTAAGGAAGAAGAATTTGTTTACTGTAACATAAAATAGAGATAACAGCTAAGGAAAGTTGTTTACTTCTACTTAAACCATTCCTCCCCAAACCAAAACAATTTTTGTTTCTTAAAATTTCTGAACAGTTTGAATTGGTTCATTTTTTCATGTGGTCTAGCAAGCCAAACTGAGCTTAGGGCTGATTCTGACTGATGTATAGTTATCAAAACTTATATTAGAAAAGGGTTGGAAGATGAAAGAGTGAATTCAAAGAAAAGAAATCTTTGTATTTAGGTAACAGCAATTATCAGAAGTTCTGCTTGTATTAATATTGTCTAAGCACATTATAAAGCATTTGTCATAGCTAATGCATTCCTGTCATATCAAGAAATATTAGGAGAGAACTTTTATAATGAATATTAATATGAGACAGCCGTAAGTGAATTATAGAGGCATGTAAATGTAGTATTAACTGCTACAGCAAAGTAGTCTTCCAATGTAAATCAATTTCTTCCTATAATGTTAATAAAAAAATTAGGGTACTTGGTAGTCATCTGCAATCTGCTGAGCATTGATAGGAGTTTTCAAGTACTTTGCTCATGTGTCTATTTCTAAATTAAAAGTCATATTCATGAAAATGAGTTTACAGTCTGTGAAATCAACTGACTGACTGTACTATAGTTTCTGCACAGTTCTCAAATTTTTGTTCACACATCAGAACACCTATCTTCCATTCAGCCAGCTATGACGATATAGGCAAGTTATGGAAAAAGTACAAGAATTATCTCTCTGCATCAGAAATAAAATGCATTAATTCAAATTTTGGTTCTCCATTCTGATACAGTTTTTGAATACTGTTGAAAAGCAAAAGGTATTTTTCTTATTTACTTTTAATAGGTAATCAGAATCACAGTCTTGGAGTTTTAATAACAATTGCCGCATTATTTTTGTTGTTGTCATCATTATTGTGTTTTGATGTCTAATGATTCATCTTCTACAACAAAAACAAAAAAATGGCAAATCTCTATTTAAGATAAATGCCGTTAATTGTTTCAAAATGGTAGAGATATTTTTATTCTATATAGTGCTATGTCTGAGGAAAACTGAATAGAAACAAATCTGTAAATTGTTTTCCAAGTGATCAAGTATAGTAATGCTGCTTGTGTCTGAACAGGGTTCATAGTTGGAGAGAGAGATGTAATTATATACAAAAGCTTCCTAAATAGTAACTATAAGAATAGGACTTCATGGTTGGAGGTGGGAGGAGTGAAGTACTGTAGTGGTTCTGTCTGAGC
>VYZX01023471.1:0-11405 GCA_013401335.1 Brachypteracias leptosomus
CTAACATTCCATGATTCAGTGATGTGCCACTGGGACATGCAATGTATCCTAGTGATTGCGTAGCTGCAAAGGACTGATATTGATGACCCTCTGTGGGGAAAGCCATGTAATAGTCAGCTGTGGGTTTCTATCTACAAAGGAATATGGATAGTGAAACTTGTTTTCTGGGACATATTCATGGGGACTACACAGAGGTAAGAAAATAATACCTATATATATGCAATTAAGGTAAAAAAATGACAGCAGAAGTAGATGTAGACTGAACATATCCACTGCACTTGAAATAGCTGAGTTCTGCCACCAGAAGTGCAGGTAGAAGCCCTGCAACTTGGGAGGAGAAAATAACATATTTGTAGATACTAAAAAAAATCAGGCAAAACCAAATTCAGAACACTGCATTTGGGTTGCTTTTGTTCAGATGTTCAAGGTTTTAATCACGGGAATGCCATGCCCTTAGCTGAGATTTTATTATAATCTCTTCTCCAGGTTTTGCTGGTCTTACTACTCACCTTTTCCAGCAGTGCTGTTCACATCCCTAAATGGCAGCGGTTATCTAAAGAAGAGAGGGGGCATAGAAAGGCTTCTTAAAACACTGAAGAACTTACTAAGGCTCAGCCTTTTCACCCATTTCAGTACTCCTCCTCCTGTAAGCTCCCAGGTGCTTTCCATTCCTGCTGCATATCTGCATCTTTTCAGTACTTCCCACAGACCATTCAAGTGGCACAATTTATTTCCCTAACTACTTAATTTTTAACATGCTGCACAGTCCACAAATGTAAAAGCACTTAAAGAGATTCAGAAAGTTTTCTAAGCAGCTGACAGGTGTTTTTTCATGCAAAGGAGAAAATGTATGGAGGGAATCCTACTTAAGAAAAAAAGATTTTTTTTCTTGCAGACTCCTTATCTCACAATATGGAATATTCATTAACTCTGCAGTTAGCATACACTGCATTAGATACAGTTAAAATCTTTAACACAGAGTGGAAATCATTGAAAAGTGTCTTGTTGCTATGCAATGACCCTCAGCAAGTCCATGAAATCTAAATTGCAATGCACTGTCTCTTACGGCAACATCCTTCCTGCATGGACCGGAAACAGCCAGGTCCTGATTCTTAATAATAGGTCTAAAGGAAGCTATGTCTGTCTCAGGACAGACGATGTGCCAGTAACATAAATTCCCAAAGTTCCCAGTTATATTTTAGTCATATTGTTGGCCTGCTCTTCAGGAAGCACATTTTATATAACAATTCAAATACTACACCAAGAAAATCCCTGAGAGAAATTAATATACACAACTCGTTTCCTAGCAGATTGGATTCTGCAGGAACAAGATCACTGAGTAATTTTTCCTGCAACAACTTCCTGCAAATTTCCATCCTGCAGTTTGTTTGTACTGGTCAGACTTAAAATTTGCAGGTCACCATGCAGGGGAGCTCACATAGGAAAGCTTTATGAGAAACGTGCAGTGTGTTCACTAGAAGATGCAATAAGCAGTGGTTGCCAAAAGAAAACAGAACAGTGAAAAGAAAAAAGGGAGAGAAATCTACCTAATTTTGTCTTAATTCTCAGCTACTGAGTAAATATATGAACTGGCACCCTGCTTTTAGAAAACGAAATACTGTTTTCTGTGAGATTGAGATACTGAATTAAAGCATTTAGGTCAGATTGAAAATGGAACAGAAAAGCCCAGCACAAATCACACATGGATTCTGTGTCTGATTTTACAAGATAAATGGTAATTCTACGGGAAGTAGTCATTGATAAAACAAGTCACTGGCATCAAATTTGTTTGTGTTTGGAATATTCCGTTTGTCTTGTATTGCCTTTTCATTACTACATAAGTGCATTTAGATAAGTTTAGTAACTGAAGGACAATTTTTCCCATTTTTCACAGAAAGTTAAATACATCTCCATACACAGAGGCAGCAGAAAGATACTTACTGAACCTTTTAAGTCTTTTCAACTTTTTAGGTCAATGACTTAAGTGGAAGTTATGCAGACCTCTGATCTTATGCCTGTCCTTTGCCAGAGAGTTAACTATACCAACATGTCATGGTCTGGATCATCACTCACATGCACCTAGCCTGTTAAGCAAGCCCACTAAAACAACAGTTAGTCCGAAAAAATTTTGTCCAATCCTGGTTTATAATGATCCATACTATGTCTACCTTTTGCAATAGGAAGCTAAAGATATTTTATGATAAGTTTAAAAATACACATTTACATCACCTTGGAGATTCTAGAGGATCACATATTCTAATGTTTTAAAAAGCCAGATCATAAACCAATGTAAATTGTCATTGTTCCACTGGCAGAGGATATGTCTTCCAACACTGTCTCCGTTTAGGGCTCAGGGCAACCCCCACGGAGCAGAATTAGTTTCAGCCCTCTTCCCCCTCCCCTCTTCCCTCCCAGGGGAGGAAGAAAGGCCTCACACAAAGTTGGAAAATTAAGATCACAACTTTTAACGGGGAGTAACAAAAGGGATATCAGAGGAAGGGAAATATAGAGGTAACAAGGGAAGATATATATACAAATATATACAACACCGATCCTCGGATGCCACTGGATTTCTCCCGAGCCACGTGGAGTTGTAACAGCCACAGAGCCGTCCGGAGCCAGCAGCAAATTCCAGCGAGGAGGGGGCGAGCGGAACTTCCTGTGTCCTTTATATAGAGTGTGGCAGGGAGGGGAGGGGAATAGCCGCTCCACCCGTCCCCCCCCCTCCCCAAACCTTAAACCACAACAAACACATAGATTTATCTGGCTATTCACCTAATTTAAATGGATTTATCTTGCATTTCCATAAATCGTGTAATAACCTATCTTTAATCACTAGTAATTCTGGGTTCGAAAGAAAGTGGTTTTAAGTCTCTTAAACTTCAATATAATCTCTGAATTAGTTTGTATGGACTTTCTAATGCTTATTTATTATATGCTCTCTCCTAACAAATACTGCATGCCCATGACCCATGAACCTTACAACTAACTGCAGTGTATCTGAATGAAAAGGAGTACTACGACTACAGCCCAGACTCAATCAACAGGAATATCAATGCACTGGTAGAAATCCATGACTTGGTATTCCTTCCTGTTTGAATCATGTGTGTGCAATATACCTATTTGGGAAAAAAAAAAAAATCATAGGATTAAAGCACAAGTTGGTTGATACTTTAGTTTGTATTTATCCAACTGGAGGATAACCCTGACCTAGGTAGAAGACAAAGCTTTTCATCTTGTAATTTAACTATAGCCCTTTAGTGCAATCATGGCTCAACCATGTCCTTTCCCACAGAAGCAATATACATTTTATAAAGTTGATTAAGGTAAAAGAAGCCTACTCTTACATATGTTTTAACCTTCATTTGAGACATTTAAAAGAACACCTCATTGTTTAGTAAGTCTTGGGTTCCCACTGCAGGTTCTTCTTCAGCTGGAGCCCTCATTGAGATCCCTTACATGGCTTTTCAGCTCTTTCTGAACACCTGTTTTAACCAAATCCTTAAGAACTCCATTATTCTGGAGACACCTACTGTTCTGTTAAAACTGATGTTGATCTATGAGTTCAAATGTTATTTGGATACCGGAACTAAGTAGAAATTGGAAGAAAACTGCACTCAGTGTAATTACTTACAGAAACCAAGAAATGAGGTCAAACTTAAAACCTCGCCAAAGTAAGCTGCTGCTTTATACAGGTGTAAGAAAGAAAAGAAATAAAATTTCTCATTTCAGAATTTTTTGTAAAACTATGTTCAGATATCCAAAGATGTGGCATAAAGCAGAAAGCAGAAAAAGGATGTGGTGAAGTAGACAGACACGAAATTAGTTTGTAATAGTCAGGGCATTAAGAAACATAAAACACAGATCAGAGGAGATATATGTATGTATCTGAGTACGTCCTACTTAATTTGACATGCAATTTTTTTAATACAAAATATGAGAATAGTAAAAATGCTTATCAGGTATCCATTCCTATACTATAAATGGAGTACTAACTGTAGGAATAGAAACCCTCCTAGAGTTTGCACACAGTTGTAGCTGTAGAAGACAGGATACTAGTACCACAAACCAGGGCAGAGAGATAAAGGAAAACCAGCAATGTGCACTCCCTCTGGAAAAGATTGGCTAGAGACATAAAAGGTGCACAAAAACCAGCAACAAAGGAAGCAACTTGAAAGTCCTACAGCTGCATTGTACAATCCATCTAGTGTACAGAAAGTATGATTTTGACACGTGTTGAATAAGACCAGGAACAGATTTGTGATAGCTCCTTAAGTAGGGAATGAAGTTTCCTGAGGTCATAGCAATGCAACAATGGGTTTATTGACAGCTGACCCACACAGAGAGGCTGTGCTCCTACAGAGCAAATCCAGTCAGTCATATTACTAGGGAAATTTGCAGCTTTATCTGTGTGATTAAGATCTTACATAAATGAGCTGACATTAATTATGGTTATCTTAAGTTAATGTAAGTGTATAAAATAGAATATAATCATCTGTATTGTAGACACTTGAAAAGTTCTGCTCTCAGCGAAATTTCAGCAAGATGTCATCAGCCAGTGATTTTTCTAAAAACAACAGGGTTGTAAGCAAGACTGCTCAACACTGCATAAATCAATGCAGAATTACAAGTTGCTACACGTTATTTCCAGATGTGTTCCACTAATGTTGAAAATATACCGTGTTTCCTACACATGGATATATGTCTATATTCTGCTGTCACACATTGGAAGAAACAGACACGTTTCAAGTCTTCAATAATATTAACCTGGAAAACTATCTAGGGGAACTTTCTCTTGTAATCATTTTAATGTTGTATTAGTTGCCGAAGGAAACTAAAAGAACTTTCTTTAATAAGAATTTTACTATTTTTATTTCATTCCTTCAATTCCTCCCTTGCTCTCAGAGGCATCAAAGCGCACACACATACAACTTGGAATACAATCTCAGCATCAAAATGTCTTAATATTAATGTGGAGGCAAAACATTGTTTCAGTAAGTCCAACCTAATTTAAATCATAATTTGAGGGATATCCCAGTTCTGAAATAATGAAAGTGCAGCAGAAAGAAAAAGAAAGTCCTTTCACTGTGACAAACTACTACAGTTTTAACTTCATCATAAGTTTTCTGTTCTAGAGAGCTAGTACCCCAAGCTACCAGATGACAATTTAATTGATGTTAAATATGCACAAAGTAATTGAAAATAATGTTAGGACTTTTCAGACAATAAAACCTTTCAGTTAAATTCAATTTAAACTGAAGATAAACACTAGTACTGATCCAGCTGAGGGAATTTATTGTCTGAAACTTCCTAAAATTTGTTTCAAATTACCTGCGTGCATTGTACACACTGAAATTATCATGTGAAGGTTATTGTATATTGATGGGAGATTATCAGTTAATTAACTCTTCTGGGTACAAAAGAGTCCTCTAGGAGGCCTTTTTCTGTACAAATACCAACATACTTTTGTTTAACCTCAAGTAAATGTTCCTGAGCAGCATATTAAGGCAAGAGGGTAGCAATAAAACCTCCAAATAGGTGTTATTTGTAAAAATAACAAATGTTAATTTGTTTAATTACTAAAAATAAGAAACTATGAAGACATTATTTTGGGGCACTTTAAGACAACTGAATTTTGCACCTCATTCAGTCTTACTTTTTAAAACATTTGTTTTCTCTCTTCTCCACTCTTTAGCAGTACAGTAAGGCCAGAGGAAAATCTTGGAGTTAACTCAGATGAACTAGCATTTACTTCTAGCTTTGGGTGATCTAGGTAAATAAGGACAACTTTGTTGTAAACCACCCGTATGTAAAACGATGTGACCAAGCATTACCCTTGCTTGGACCAGAAGTGCTCATTCACTCATAAACCTTGGAGATCTTTAACTTGGTAAAACTGATGAAAAATGACAAGGCTTTTGCAGTAAAACCATTACTACAGTCTCACTGTCAGGGCAATTGAATCTTCATTCTTCTGGTGCCTCAGGCTTACATCTCTATGTCATGAGGAATGCTCAATATGAATGAGAAATAGGGTCTCATTACAAATGTCAACAGAAAACGGACAGAAAAGCTGTATGTATGGATAACCCAAGTCCTGTACTTATACAGAACTCAGGACTATACAGGTTTTGGATTTCAGAACTTAGTCCTTAAAATTTAAGTAAATAGAAGATGCAGCTGGAGATTTGAGCATTACTTGACACAAAATGGCAGGAATTCAAAGGCATCATTTAGAAAAAAAACTCTAGCAAACAGGCACTTTGTCACTGCTCCTGTGGCTTGAGTGTCTTGATGTACTCAGATAAATGAACTATTCATGAAATTCACTACCATCTTCTATCAGGAATACATTAACCTTCAAATATAGACTGAAAAATACCTCATTTCTGTCCATTTTTGAGACAATATAGCAAACAAATATGTTAAACCCAAGAAAAACATCCTTGCCTGCAGAAAAGATTTCCATATGATAGGCATCTGTTCAACTTCTCATTGTATTTTTCTAACTCTATAGGCTTTCTCCTTCAGCCCATCTAAGAAATGGTTAAAATGGGTTTAAGGGAACAGTCAGCTTTCATATAGAGATATTTCACTGTGAATGACACAGCAATATATAAGCATCATTGTTTTCATGGTGGGCAGGTACTGCTCAGCCTTTATAGAGACATTTTTTTAATTTGGAACATAAATTAAATTAAATATTTATGCCAGAGCTGCCAAAGGAAAGACAAATAGAGCTAGCAAACAATTCTCTTAATAAAGTTCAATCACTGTAATGCACACTGTTGTCAAAGGGTAAGTGCAAGTTAATTTTTTCTTTAAAAGTTTTGCTCTCTTTTTCCTGACAGTCATGTCAGAAAGAACAGATAATTTAAAAGAAGATTTATTCAGGGAGTAATTCTGTGCTCAGATGAAGTGAACATAGTTCCTTTTCCCTTTGGCAACATCAGCAGCTGGTCTTGTAGCTATTTATTTATTTTTACTAGCTGTTTTGGGGAAAGGCTTTTTCATTAATATGTATTTTAACACAAAGAAATGACAAGAGAATAAGATTCCTTGGTTCGGTATTTTTTTCATTTTTTTTCTTTTCTTTTTTTTTTTTTTTTAAAATGGGCAATAATCTAAGCATAGCCAAACATGGTACCACAATATCCTGCTGATCCTACCCACTTACAAATCATTGCTGGATCATCAACAGACAGAACAAAAGAGATGCTATGTGTCTCTGAATCACAGATTTTCAAATATATAGAAATATGCTAAGAATTTTAAAAACCTGTTTTTTGGCACAGCTGTTGAGTAATTTCTGTCTCCCACACTGCAGCTTTCCTTCATGTCAATATCATTTTAATATCTACAGTTAACATTTGGGGAGACCAAAGGTAAGTGTAATACGAGGAAAACAAGTAGGCTTTGAAGGAACCTCCTGTAATGATACTTCATTGTTGAATTCCCTGGAAATAAAATATGGAAAAAATGGCCCAATACCTGAAATCCTTGCTCAGTAGCAAATTCCTGAGAAATAGCTTGCTGTAGTGCCACAGAATGTAATGCTAATAAGACTTGATATATCATGTCCTCCTAAGCCTTAACAACTCAATTTAATCACCTTTTCCAAATCTTTTCTTATTGAAGTCATGTGTGGTGTAAGGACAGTTTGCAAGGTTAAGATGCAAGACTGGACTAATCTAAACTGAAAAAATGGATAATTATACACTAACTGGATACCTCTGCATTGTTTGTTTCCTGGATGACCCTGAGTTATCCGTTCCAGCTTCAATTTCCCCATTTTTAAATTATAATAACGATACCTTGTTTGATAAAATTCTTTCAATAATACTGTTTGGAGAACTAGTAGCCTACATTCATTTCTGGAGTTCTTCAAACTCCAGCAACAATATTGAAGGAGATGTCGTAAGATCTGAATTGCATCACTGTCTCAGTTTTAAACCCCCCAGTGCCTTTTAGTCCACTCTCTGCCTTACCTATATTGCAATATCTCTCTTAGAACGTGTCTGCACAGGGTGATTTGATTTGGCACTTAGTACAATGAGCCTTGAGCTAAGAACTTAAGAACTAAAAATTGATACATTAAACCTATGAAGCCAGTCCCTGACTCATCTAAACTATCATTACTATATTCCTTCTGCTGGAAATTACTGGAGTCCATCTTTACAACTTGCTGTATTGTCTGATTCACCATAACACAATGGCATGTCAGTTATACTTTACACTAAACAGTATTTTCTGCTGCTGGAAATCTTGAATCCTAGCCCTCAAATATCACCTGGGACCTCTAAAACAGTCTAGTTTTTTTACTAACCATATATGTATTTCACAATATATTTGCCTATGATTTTTGATAGAATATCAAATACTATTTTCAAAGATCAATCTAAAGTTTGTAGAATATGATTTATTCGTCTTTTCAAAAATAAAGAGACATTCTCCAGTGGGCTACATTCCACCTATAAACTTTTTCCTCAACAAAGGAAAAAGCCAGAAACATCTGAAAGCTTCCGATGAACAATGATGAAAGCCCAAGGAACAGATGCCCAGGACCAGAAATAAAGAAAAATCTGAATGTAAGTAGAATAAAGACCATCCAACTATTGTTGCCTGCCTATCTTAATTTAATCTTTTGGGCAGACATTATGCAATATGCCATCTATGAAAACTTTTTTCCATTTTTTAGTAAAAAGCCCCCACCCTCTAGGCTAATGAGTAGTTGAGGCTTTGTACTATATTAGTGATAGCTCATTCACTTGCTAAGCCTGCCAAAAGGATGCTAGGTTTTGAGCCACTTACAGCTTACCTGGAAATTAAACTCCCACATATTTAACAGCTATCACAAAAACCCAAGATATCATATCCTTCCTAATAAGATTTTATATAAATGACTTGGAATTCCTATAGCCTGTGTTCTTTGCTTTCCATGCTCAGAAACGCCTAGATATAAGGAAGGCCTCAGTGAAGTCAGTCCATTGTTAGAACAGGGNTGAGCTTCAGACTAAATAGCTGCATTGTTTGATATGCAGAAAACAGATCCATTTTACAAAAATGGGGTTTTAGAGTGCCACTTAAATAGAATTACATAAAAATGTATTTTTAGCTGCTAAATATCATATTCACTCATGATTTTGTTTCAGTAGTGCATTGGCAATATAATGTACAGTAACTAAGGGTTCTTAATCTGAAAAAATAAAAATATCAAAGTATAAGGCTAACAGCCAAAGCAAGTATAAGCAGTGGGGGTACTGCTGCAGTGTCTGTCCCCTGAAATGCAGCGCATTACTTAATTGGCTTTTTTAGGTTAATTAGCTCTAACTTAAATTCCAGCATTTCAAATGGGCAAACTGGGTGCTTAATGTTATTCCTCAGGCATTTGATATAAGCAGTTTTTTCAGTTCTGTATTAATGCTATTGAATGAAGTGTTCTTTTGTTTCATCTTATGTTAAATGCTTCTATCCTTTATTACTAGGACTGGGCTGATGCTAATGTTTCAAGACAAATTGAAGACACCGTACTTTATGGATACTACAGTAAGTATTTGTAACTATTTTTTAATTAATAGGACCTTTAGGTGAAGGCATGAAGTTTTTAGGGGTCATACTGGATCACCCGTTTTTGTTTTAACATTAATCTTACACTTAGGGCTCTGCAGTGAACTTTTTCCATTCAAGAGCCCCCTGAAAATGTAAATGTCCTGAAGGCCAATCCATGAAAAGTCTAATGGCTTCTTTTATATAGTCTGCTGAATAGGTTTATGACTCTATAACCATGATGCTCGTCTAGAAAGGCTGTCACAAGCCTATAAACAGCTTTCTATTTCAAAACAGATATCTAATTATCAATTAGATATCAATTAGGTATGATGGGTAATCAGAGCTAATATACAGAGTCTTAAAATAAGGCTGGGTAAACTGCTGCATACTTCTACCTGAAAAACATGAAAAAGCTCCAGTCAGGAAGATAAGGGAGTACTTGGAGAGATCAAGCAGTAGATAAAAGTGTAGCTTGTCCTGAACTTGACAGAGATGTTTTGGATTTGCAGTGGTAGTAGAATTTGACCCAAAATTGCTTAAATGCCAGTTATACAGAAACATCAATACAAGAAACATCAATTCTTTTTTTATTAACACTTGATTTAATGATCAATGCTTGGAAGAAATATTCAAGCCTGTCAGAAGGGCAGATGGAGTGACTGAAAACTAAAGGTGCATAAATGGCTTACCAAGGATTTTTCATATTACTTTACATTAAACTAGAAGGTAACAAGACAGCTTTGAAGGATACGTAAAAAATCACTTTAGGAGGATTCCAGAGAATGGAGAAAAGACTTCTGACAGAATGAAAATGGAGAGAGAAAAGAGATGATATATCCANGCTCATTCACTTGCTAAGCCTGCCAAAAGGATGCTAGGTTTTGAGCCACTTACAGCTTACCTGGAAATTAAACTCCCACATATTTAACAGCTATCACAAAAACCCAAGATATCATATCCTTCCTAATAAGATTTTATATAAATGACTTGGAATTCCTATAGCCTGTGTTCTTTGCTTTCCATGCTCAGAAACGCCTAGATATAAGGAAGGCCTCAGTGAAGTCAGTCCATTGTTAGAACAGGGCAGGCATCTGAAAGCAAAATTGTGAGCATGTACTGCACATCTCACACTGCTTTAGAACACACCTGCTAATGATTTAATAAGTTTCAATGCTCACCTTATTTGATATCACAGGTCAATAAATGAAGCTGTTACTCACCTTAGACATCAAACACCTCCCCTGGCAGCACTCAAAAGGCTTGAAAAGGTTGGAATTATCATTTAGAAATTCAGTATAAATAAAATGGTGCTATTTGATTGTTTGTTGGTTGGTTGTATTTTTTTTTCCTTTTAGAGCAAATCCACCAATGCAGTGAGATTTGCTTATCTAATTTGATTCATGACTTATGCACATGCAACACAACAGCAGCAAAAGAGCTAGTTTGCACCTTCATCTTTTCTTTCCTCCTTTTAAAAAAATATATAAAACAGACATTCAAATTGGTTTATTTTATGATCTATATGACTTCAGATACATTGTGCCTTAGTATAGAACACTGTCTGCTTTTCATCAGAGAAGTGGCAATTTTTTAAAACAAGCTAAAACAGATGCAAATTCCAACTTTGTAGAAGCAGTATGAAAAGTCCCAGATCTCAGACCTGTTGTTCCTCTTGGACTGATGTGAGTATAGTTTTAAGGTTTTCTGTAGAAATCATACTTACTCAAATCATACTGAACTGAGTAGTCATTGATCTGAAAGCTGAGTCTTAAGCAAGAACTTTGCAAATGCCTGATTAGGCAACTATCCAGCTGCACAGCCACTTAGAGAGATAAAAGGGGGCTTGTTGCTCAAGT
>VYZX01023473.1:0-14483 GCA_013401335.1 Brachypteracias leptosomus
ACCTTAAACCACAACAAGGAGTTTAATTTCTTTTAGACTCTGTCTTTATTACCAAATTTGGTTGAAATTGGCCAATTGGTGCAAAATTATAGGGATAATGGGAAATGCTGAACAGGTACTTGGACAGTCATGTATGGTCATGCAAACCTTGCTTCCTTAAGAAACAAGGCTACAAAGTTTTTGCCTTTTTTTTTTTTTTTTTTTTTTTGTGAGAATATACAGTGAACAACCTAAAAGTTCTTGTGACAAGATGCTGAAAGTGTGGGTAGAGATACTCATTGCTTACAGAATTGATTTTGCTTACAGAATATCACATTTTCAATTTGGAGAGGTGAGCTGATTTTGGTAAGAGTTTCAGCTTAGATAAAAGCATAGCAGCAGTTATGAAGTCTCTCAAAAGAGTATTACATTTGTCAGTATCCCTATGTAGACGTATTTGTGATGGGTGAATCTCCATTTACCTGTTGACAAATATCAGGGCTTTCTAAAGAGCAGGAGGATTGAAATTCTGAGTTTTGCCTTAACCGATAAAAATTTAACTTCAAAATAGCATTACTTTGACCCTATCCTGAGCTTTTTCCATAGGCGATGTTATTCTTTATGTTCCTTCCCCTAGCTTGAACCTACTCAAGCTAACAGAATGGTGGAGCCCTTTTCTGCAGACATGTCTGTCACAGTCCACAGTTTCTTTGTCCATCAGATTGTATCCATTTTTTTATGTTCAAGGTGATTTCAAATGAACCATAAGTACTGTTTATATGCTTAAGAGAGCAGAGGTTAGTCTGCAGTTCTTTGCATGCTTCTGACATTTTCTAACAGAATAAGAAAGCAAAAAATCCCATTGTGCACTCCATTGTTAATATTAAACTAGTTATTTTTGTCTTACTAATTAGTGTGTCAGTACAGCATATATTGTAAATTCTAAATTTCCTTGAGTGTATCTTTTCTATAATTGATGTCAGTGTGATATCCAAGATTTTAATTGTAACATTTTTGTTGGAGCTGGAATTTGGAAGCATTTCAAAATGCAGGAACAAAAATCAGTATCTGAAATCAAGTAGTGTTTTCACCTGAAAGCAGCTAACATTTTTATCTGTGATGTTTTACTTGAATTTTCTTCTCTGTACAATTTGCTATTGCCTTTGAGCGAGCTCATCTCAGTAATTGCTGTGGTGGAAATGTTAGACTTCTAACAAATCATGTTTCCACTTGTCAGGATGGGGACCTCATCCAGTGAGCCTCATCCCGCAGCACTTGCAAGCAGCGAAGAGAGCTGAGGAGGACAGTGACTGGGTCCACTGCAGCCCTGGGACCAGGCACAGCTTCAGGCATTGAGTAATAATGCACATTGTTGGAATTTCAAGCTATAAGACTAAGTCTGATAAGAAAATGTCCTGGGGTTTTAAATACAACTAATGATGATAATGATAATAATTGTTTTATGTCCTTGGGGAAAGAGAGCACCTCCAGAAACAAGTTACCCTTTAATGAGATGCCAGAAGGTTAGATACATGCTAATGTGGATGGAAGATTTCCAAGTTGTGAATCATCAGAACTAGTGCAGCATTTGACCTTTTTTAAAATTTCCTTTTTGGCCATGCATATTGACCAGGTCTTAGCTTAACATACTCGTGATATTCGTAGTGCCAGGTGATATGCTGTGTATTACAAGATATGTACACATGCATGATCACACACATAGAAATACAATATTGTCCAGAAACAAAACCTCTTCCAGGTGGTTTCTTAGGTGTTGGGTCTTTTTTTTGTTGGGTGGAGATATTTTTTGGTTGGTGTTTTGGGTTTTTTTGTCAAACTAACAAAACCACAAGACAAATCTGGGTTTAAAAAAAATGAAAACTTTATTATGAGTCTGAGTACTTTCTATCCCAGCTATTTTCAGCATAACCAAAGGAATAAAGTAGCATAGGGTAGGGAACACTGAGTCATGCAAAAACTACAGGGGTCCAACTTTGTGCAAGTGAAAGCAGCCTTGTCCTAGAGGCTTTCATGAATCTGCAGAATACTGACTTCACTCCATAGGATGCTGATGAATTATCCCTTACAGCTGCAGACCTAGGAAAACATAAAATAACCTGACATTGCATGTATAGTTATTGTCCACCTCAAAGAACAAAACAGATGGCTTAATTTAAGAGCTGAAAAATGAATGAGGTTGATAAGAAAACTGCAGTCTCCCCAGGAATTAATTTTTTTTATTGACCCATTTTAAAGCACAATTCTTGATGTACTCACAGGATGCTAGAATGGCTGAGGTTGGGAGGGACCTCTGGAGGTCATCTGGTACAACCCCCCTGCTCAAGCAGGGTCACCTAGAGCTGGTCACCCAGAGCCATGTCCAGGTGGCTTTTGAATATCTGAGCATGGAGACGCCACAACCTCTCTCGGCAGCCTGTGCCAGTGCTTGGTCACCCTCACAGTGCAAAAGTGTTTCCTGGTGTTCAAAAAAAATCTCCCGTGTTTCAGTTTGTGCCCTCGGCTTCTGGTCCTGTCACTGGGCACCAGGGGTCTGTCCTCTCTGCACCCTCCCTTCAGGTTTTTCTACACACTGATGAGATCCCTCCCTGAGTCTTCTCTTCCACAGGCTGAGCAGTCACAGCTCTCTCAACCTTTCCTCACAGGAGGGATGCTCCAGGCTCTTTATCATCTTAGTGACCCTTCACTGGACTCTCTCCAGGAGCTCTGTATCTGTCTTGTATGGGGAGCCCAAAACTAGACACAGTACTCCAGTACTATTCTTGATCTACTAAACATTGAGAGTTCTTAAAACTGTTTGTTTTCTATTTAGATGTTGCAACTAAAGTGAAAATAGGTCTCAGAAGGGAAAATAGTGAAAGAGGCCAGAGTTTTTAGGAATTCTTAGGAGTCCTGAAACAATGCATGGAGGACTTTTTTAAATACAGTGATAATGTTTTCTTGAAAAAGTGCCAAGAACATTTCAAAATTGATTTCTGTTAGCATTCATTTACAGCTCTTGCACTTAGTACACCATCTGTCTTCATTTCATTCCTATATGTTAGTCTGATGGGATGCATAGAAGCTGTGCTAGATGAAGATTCATCTGTAGCAGTTTATGCTATTTTGCTTGTTCAGCATCCAGGGGGGAAGAAACAGAAATATAAAAATACATTATACCTTATTTGTGGTTTTTTGTTTGTTTTTTTTTTTTTAAGTAGGAGTGGTTAGTTAGTGGTTAGTTATTAGTGGTTTGAAGTAATACATTAAAATAACATAAAATATTGTTACTGAACTTTGAACAAAAGTATTTTGCTTTATTTTTTCACTCTCAAATGTATAAGCTATGATCTAGGAAATGTTTATAGCAGGGATTTATCTTACATGTGTGAATAGTCCTGCACTGCTCTCGGTAAATGTTGTTTGCAAGATCATGGACTGAAATTGTTTCAGAATGCTGTTAAGAATTTTTGTTGTTTTCTAGTCTTCAGTTTGCAAATGCCTTTAAAAAAAAGCTAGAGGGTGTATAAAAATAATTCACAGCTTCATGAATTATGCAAGGAGACATTCTAGTTCTCTGTTGATAAGGAAAAATGTTCAGGTACTAAGATGTAAATTTGGATGGGATATTATAAAATTAGGCTCTGATTCAGTAAACCATATGGGTCAGAAGTATTGCTCATATACTTTATACGAAGCACACGCTTGAGTGAATCAGATCTATACTGCTCAGGATTTACCCCTCCCAGCTTTCTGTGAGTTGAGATTTCTCTGAAGAAGGCAGAAATAGAGCTGTTTGAAGGGCATTTTAAACCTCTTAAGACTTCACAAAGTGACGCTAGTGGATGACGGAAGAAAAACCCACTGCCTTTCCACACAAACATGGTTATTATAAGTTCTGTATATAAGCCAGATGACTCAAGTTCTTTGATGAAAAAGGCAATGTAGATACAGGAAATTATATATGTAATATTTATACACAAATTTATATTATATATATGTATGTACTTATAAGCTCATGTTTCAAATTTGAAAATAAAACTTGTCCTGGGGAGTCTGAAAATCATTTTAAAATGGAACCATTCCTTTCTCTGATTATTACCCTTATTAAAAAATGAATCCAGTTATACCTACTCGTTTATTGCTTGGTTTATTTGCTGGTATCCACACTGCTGTTGATAAAACCAGCCCTTTTTGTGTCACCTCATTGCTTTCAGCACTTGTGCAAAGAAGAACCTCGACAGTATTTTTTAGAATCACAACTAGTTTAGAAGAATTTGCCTGCATTTGCTACCTTCTTTTGCTGCCTCTCCTCTATTCCCCCCTTATCAAATTATGAAACAAAGCCATTAGCTGTCTGGAATTGGGCATTAATACACAGCTTGATGAGAAGCCTCTCCTTTGAAAAGAATGCTAGGCTCAGTCATCAGAGTCACTGCAATAAAAACTTTGTGCTTGGAACTGCAGTCGCTGATACTGTTGGGACTGAACTGGCTTTCTGGATGCCCCACATTTGGGTGCTTGTTCTTCAGTGCACAGTGACTTTCACAGATGTTGGTGCTTGTTACCTACTTGGAGATACTAAACCTTTGCATGTTAGCCGATGTACAAACTGTTCCCTCTTTTTAATGTGGCTTCCCCTTCCAGTGTAGGAAGGCTCAGAGGCACACACTGGGACACTTAGTCACATTTTCCCATATTTACCTTTAGATTTAATACTGTTGTGTTCAGGAGATGGATTTCGTTTTCAAATATTTCTTCTGATTAGAATACCCTATCTCAGCAGGAGGTCAGACTGTGTTTTCAATGGGCTTGACTTCCATTTACGTGAAGGTCCTGGACTTCCATTTTACATGAAAATCCTACTCTTGTATGATGTTTCCTGGAGCTGCGTCTGAATCAGCCTTGGCTGTCACTCAAGTTGCTTTTCACTGCTTGGGCAGTTAAAAAAGATGGAAAACCAGTATATCTGACCTTGTTATGAGCAGGAATTTTCCACTATCATCCTCCCAACCATTGCCACAGAGGGAGTTTCTGGATGAGAGAGGACATGTTCCAAGCATTTTGTGGCCCAGTGATGACCTTTTCCTAAAATAGCACAAAAGACCATTAACTGCTGGAACAAGGTAACAAACATCTCCCACCCAGATATCCCTGGGACACATGTCCTGGAGAGTGTGGGCACTCCCTGCTCACTGACAGGCGGCAAGTGAACTGTGAAAGGGGCTCTGTGGCACTTGGGCAATGATTTGATGCCAACATAATATGTCCTTGCATCCCTGTTCTTCACCTTATGGCTTGAAAGTGTAACTGTTAAACATAGGAGATTAGGAACAGAGGTTTACAATGTTGTCTGTAAAATTATTAGTTAATTCTTTGTAGGTCCCACTCTAACTTTTGGCTGAAAATGAAGATTTCTGAAAAGCCATCTCTGGCTCCAGCATGCTGCAGAGAGGTTCTGTAGAAGGTGACTTGCCAGATGTGATTTCTTCCATCACCAAAACCTGTCCCTGCCTTGCTTTGTTGAAAGTTTACCCTCTTTGGTGCTTGCCTTGCAGCCAAGCTTATTAGTGTCACTCTCAGGGTATGAGACTTGACAGATCTTTCATATCTGAGGCACAAAGGTCATGTGTGGATTTGGAGCCTGTCCCTTAGGACAGCATAAGCAGGATTAAAAACTTGAAATTAAGTCTTCTTAGTTTAAATAAATTCAAAAGCTCCATCCTTCTTCGAGCACTTTCTGCTCTGTATAGGTTGTGGTTTTATGATGTTAGGAATTAATAAGAGTGATACCATTTCCAGCACTTGGCATAGCTGAGATGAGCTAAGAATTCATAAATGCATTTGAAACAAACAGCTCTGTGTTACTGAAAATAAGATCAGTTATGTGATTAAAATGAATGCAATCAAATTTGAAGCTTCAGGCACTGCAGCTAAACAAACTGATATCTCTAATCAGCAAACTATGTTCTTTTAAGGAACATTATAATTTAAAATGGAGAAACCACTTTAAAACTGTCTTCTCTAGTGAACAAATGACTATGCAGCAATATTTACATAGCTGTACAGAACATCTTCTAAATGGAGTTCCTGAAGATTTTCTAATGGGATCTCAACAAAAACTTTGCACCTAAGATTCTGGTACAAGGGAGACATCTGGTGAGACATCCTCGTAATGCCACCATGCCTCCCACTGGCGGGCTCACAGCAAGCCCAGCTGGGCTTAGCTACTCAGCACAAAATTCCTTGGTGGGTCTCAAATGTACCTGTATGTGAGACACATAGAAAGTTTCCATGTCCAGGGAAGGAAAGGGAAGAGAAGAGAAGGGAAGGGGAAAGAAGAAAAGAGAGAAAAGGAAAGCAACAAAGAGGAAAAAAAAGTTTCTGTGTTGTATTTTATGCTTCTCTGATGTCTGCATGTACAGGCAATTTCTTATAATTTTTTACAAGTTCCTTGTTTTTCCTTTTAATTTAATTAAAATGCCAATGATGTTACATGATAGTGACACAGAATTCAAGAAGTGTTTTGTATTTTGTTTAAAGGCTGACATGTCAAGTGCTCTCGATTCTACATACAGACTCTGATTGTCTTGAAATTTCCTGTGTTTAATGGGGACAGAAATGAAAATGCATTTAATTTATTCTACACTAATTCTTTTATACTCTAAGTTAATGCTTACGAAATAAAGTAAAATGTGACTGGGCCAGGAAGAGCCAAAAATATAGACTGCCTCTCAGGCCTGTCTTTTGGTGCACCCTGCTTTTGGAAAGAGTGGTTATGCTGGTGAAATCACTGAATGTGACTCCTAGGAGCCTTGGTCCTGCTCCTAGTCTTTCTTTTCATTTGTAGAATTAACAGAGAGGTGGAGTGATCATCTGCAGGAGAGCAGCTTACCTGCTAGATAAAGCACAGAGGACTGGTATGCCTGATTTTGTAGCTGTCATCTATTAAGATGTTCATGAGACCATACTCAGACCTCTTGACACATGAGACTATAAAAGTGTAAAATTTTAATAAAAATATGAAAAGTTAATAATACTTGATTACTGTGGCAGCTTAGCCCTATAAGCATTTATTTAGCAGTTACACTTTTACTATTGTAAAACTCCCATCTGTTTTAGCATGTATTTTTGAATGCACATCTTTGACTGTATGCCTCTATACAAACACAAAGGTGGAGTGAAAAAAAGCCAGTCCTAAGTTTACTGTGACATATGTGTGAGAGAGAACTGGTTTCCCTTTTGTTGCATTTTCTACTTTTGAATTGCTGGAGACATTTTTTGTAACCACACATAAGAAATACTGCAGGCACTATATTTTTTTACACCCACAGTTAGAAATAGAGCAACTCAATGGAAATCCATCAGAATGACTTATCCTGTGCTGTGGATATATCTGTTGAGAGATCTGATGCCCATATTCTACCATTGACGAGCAGTCCTGGCTAACTAAGGAGGTCTCAATTGACAGGAGGTTAACAAATGCAACACCCATCTACAAGAAAGGCTGGAAGGAGGATCTGGGGAACTACAGGTCTGTCAGTCTGACCTTGATGCCAGGGAAAGTTGTGGAGCACATCACCTTGAGTGCCATCATGTGGCACATCCAATACAATCAAGCCATAAGGTCCAGTCAGCACGGGTTTATGAAAGGCAGGTCCTTCTTTAGTAATCTGATCTTCTTCTATGACAGTGACCTGCTTAGTGGATGAGGGAAAGGCTGTATATGTTGTCTATATAGATGTGGTGAGGCTACAGCTCAAATACTGTGTCCAGATTTGGGCACCTCAATAAGAGAAAGACATCAAGATGCTGGAGCATGTCCAAAGAAGAACGACAAAGCTGGTGAAGGATCTAGAGTGCGAGTCTTTGGAAGAGTGGCTGAGGGAATCAAGGTTGTTTAGTTTGGAGAAAAGAAAGCTGAGGGGAGACCTTGTCACTCTCTACACCTATCTGAAGAAAGATTGTGGTGAGGTGGGTGTTGGTCTCTTCTCTCAAGTAGCAAGCAATAGGACAAGGGCAAATGGTCTCAAGTTGCACCAGGGAAGGTTCAGGTTGGATATTAGGAAAAAATTCTTCACAGAAAGGGTTGTCAAGCACTGGAACAGCATGTCCAGGAAAGTGGTCGAGCCCCCATCCCTGGAGGNAATCAGCTCAGACAGACCCACTACACAGTCTAATGTAATAATTAGGATCATGGTGACTCCTCACCTGAGGCTCATTTAATAAGTCCAATAGTTTTCCAAATTTCTTCCTATGTATAAATCTCAAGTGAAAAAAAAAAAAAAAAATTAAATTACACTTACCGTGTCTATTTATAGTGCTGTCAGGTTCTGGCTAGGATCATGCCTAGTTCGGCTGCCCTCTGCCCACAAGATTTCAGTCCTTTCAGGCACCTGAGATGCCATCCAACCTTCACTTTACTTTTCTTGGAGCTGCACTGCTTCCACTCCTGCTTCACCTGGCTCTTCTGCTTTTCAGAGCTGTGAGCATTCATAAAGTGTAAGGACAAGCACTATCAAAGGTCCCTGTGATGCTTATTGGGTCATACACTAAGAATAACTTAAATTTAGTTTTTGCAATGAAGGGTGCTGGTCCTGGTAGATAAGGCTGGCAATGGAATTAACACTCTGTTATCTATCATAGACACAACAAAAAATTGCAAAAAATCATCAGACCCGTGTGCATTCTTTTCATTGCAAGTGTCTGATAGCCCCTGCTGAACAGAACCCACAGAGGACTGCTAGTTAACATTTCCTGAGTCTCATAAGTGATGTTTGAGACCATTCTCTTTAAATGTGATATCAGAAAAAGATTTTAGCTTCGTACTATAATTGAATAATGTTTATCTTTCCAGTCATTACTGATTTTATTGAGACAAGTGTGAAATTGGCACTTGTGGCTTTGCTTCATATTGGGTACTGAATGTTAACTTCTGTGTGGCTGCTGTTTACTTCAGAAATCATTTCATCATCAGTTGTCCGAAAAATGGAAAGAAGACTTTAAGGATGTCAAATCCATCTTAAAGCTGTAGTATTGCCAGGATATGTGAAAAAACAAAGAAAGATGCCCTCAGAAGAAAATATGCTGCTGTGCACTGCTCTTCCATCTTCCATGTTTCCCTGATATACTGTATTTTGGGTTTGCGTTTTTAAAGTGCCTAAACCAGTAGGTTTCAGCCCCCTGCTTGTAGCCTCCTAGATTGTACTGCAGTGCACATAATAAAGATTGAATATTTGCTACTGGAATAGGAGTTACCTAATCAGGTGGCTAGGATACAGATTCACAAATCACAGAAACTCATCTCAGTTCTTGCCTTAGCTAATGATCCATGTGCCTTCAGTGTCTGTGGCAATTTCTCATACATAGAGTAGGGAGAGTAGGATGTGGTTTTCATCATAAAGAGAAGAGCTGACCAGGTGAACAATATTCTGAAATCTTACTGTGATTTTATTAGGTTTTAATTCCCCATGGTAAAGAACAATGATATCTCTATATTAAAAGTGAAATACTATTGAGACATATAAAAATGAAATTTTTTTTTTATAAGTCAAGCTAGGACTTATTTGAATGCCTCTGGACTTTGGTATTGAGCTTTTTCAAATAAGATATATAAATCTGGCACTTTCAGTTGCATATTTAACCCTCATAACCTCATTAAGTAATGACTAAATCAACCAAAGAATGATATGTCATACTTATTTGCAAACTATCTTTTACATGTTTATTGAAAGGAATGCAAAGATTAAGAATTAGAACTACAAATAAAATTTTGTTTATCAAACGCACACACATGTACACCCTGGTCTCTTCTAATTTCTGGTGTTCTGAATAACCACAAGCAACAAACAGCTTGTAAAATCAGAAGGTAAACATAAGAACCAAGAAAAAATCATAATTATTGCATCTTTTGTAATTATTTAGCCATTCCGGAATAATTTCTTTAGACATTGTTCTCTTCACATCCTCAGAGAGAGCAACACAGTTTTTCTGCTCACAGATATAAGCCCAACTGTCGTCGTTCTTTTTATTCTATATAAGGGAGATGAGTTAATCTTTTTTCCAGATGAAGAATTCTGCATCATATGCAAAAGGCTGTCAAGGACAGTCAAATCAAACAGCGATATAAAATATGTAACATAACTCACCTGAAAAACAGAAAGGAAAATTTTTGCTATATTCCTCTTCTCTTTTAATCGAAATCTAGTTGAGAATTTCTAACCACTTATGTTTTTCAAATGATTGATTTCTCACTGAAGTGGACAAACAAGGAAAATATTGCAAATGAAACCCAAACTACCCCATGTTTTATGCCACTGAAAAATGAAATGTGATTTGTTTTCAGACACTTTTCATAACTTGATTAATAGAGCCAATTCAGATTTGCATCAATAGTTGCTCTGTCACTCAAAGGACTGTTTACTCCCCACCTTTAATTGTATGACCTTACGAAGCAAGGACAAGCATCATCATTGCTGCCTAGTCCTGGTGAAGTGAATCTATTCAACTTTATCACTACCTAAGAATATCTATAGCATGATCATTGCAGCACTAACCTGCTGACAGAACAAATGAGTTTGAGTCATTGTGTCCATTCATTTTTAGTTATTTTATATAAAATTGGCAGCTTCAGTGAGAGTTTTCAAGACCAAGTGTTGCAGCATACAAGGAAGCACACACACCTTCCTCCTTCAATTTCTTTCTCATTCACCGCTAACCCTACAACTCAAATTGAGGCCACCTCCAAATTATCTTCAATGTGAATTGTGCCAAGTAAACCCAAACTGCTTTTTCAGTTCATAAAATATTCAGCCAGTCCCAGCTGGGACTGTAAAACATAAGTGTTTGTTGATGACATACCCTTTTCATTCTCTTACATATGTATCAAGGAAATAGTTATACACCCACTCAGAACTACAGCTATATGATATACTCTAAAAAAAAATTTAACTTCTCCATCTCAGTCTGCTGGAAGCCCATTTGATGCTGCAATCATCTGTCTGATCCAAATGATAGCCATTACAGAAATGTTTCAAATTTTCACCCTACCATAAATTCTTACCCTCTTCCTTCATATCCATCTCCCATGTGGGAAATTTAAGTTCCTCAATGCTACCTTCTCCTGGCATTTGATCTTCCATATTGGGCAAGTATTTGTGATAGGATCAATGCAATGCAATTCAGAGCTAAAATGCTAATGGAACTAAGAGCTTTAGAGTCTCTCAGAGTATATATCCACTATGCAGAGAACTGGAGAGTGCTGAGATATACAACTTTAAACACAGAAAAACTTAATGCAGAGAAAGTATTTTAGGACATATTTGAGAATTTTTGCCTATATTCTTTCTCCTTTTAATTTACAGACAAGGATTAATTCAAACCTTTACATTTACAGAGATTAAAATATTCACATCTCAAAACACTGGTAACATATTCTGAAAAGTTATTTAAAATATAACTTTTCAGTAGAAAAAAACCCCCCACCTATCTATCTGTACTAGGTGTGTTTATATACATATAAATTATGTAGTTCAAGAAGGACATGGAACTTCTTGAGAGAGTCCAGCGCAGAGCCACTAAGATGGTTAAGGGAGTGGAACATCTCCCTTATGAGGAAAGGCTGAGGGAGCTAGGCCTCTTTAGCTTGGAAAAAAGGAGACTGAGGGGTGACCTTATTAATGTTTATAAATACATTAAGGGAGAGTGTCAGGAGGATGGAGCCAGGCTCTTTTCGGTCGTGTCTAATGATAGGACAAGGGGCAATGGGTGTAAGCTGGAACATAGGAGGTTCCACCTAAACATGAGAAGAAACTTCTTCACGGTGAGGGTGACAGAGCACTGGAACAGGCTGCCCAGAGAGGTTGTGGAGTCTCCTTCTCTGGAGACGTTTAAAGACCGCCTGGATGCGTTCCTGTGCAACGTGGTCTAGGTGATCCTGCTCTGGCGGGGGGATTGGACTAGATGATCTTTTGAGGTCCCTTCCAATCCCTAACATTCCATGATTCCGTGATTCCGTGATAATGCATAGGTTTATTTGCAAGATTTGGGATGAATGTGTTATCTTTACAGAGTTAAAAAACCTGCTAATAAAATGCTTAGAATGCCTCATGCTAAGAAGCCTTAAGAGATAAGGGCTGGGATGAGTTTGCTTTAGCCCCCATGTTGTGACATGAACAAGAATGACACATTGACAGACATTGCAATTTGAGTTGGAACTATACCCATCACTTTTAAAGAGAAATAATGCAGTGTGCATTTTGAGGTGCTAAACTTTACTGTTTGATCTTTATTGGCATCTGACTTACACAGTCCAACAACCTGCCATTTGTCTTCAAATCAGAATAAGGTCCCAGTCTAGGTGAACCTGGTCCTCACCATATGAGTCATAACAGGAGTACTTACATGCTATTTTAAAATTGTGTTATATATTCTACTGGTATTACATTTGGATCATGTCAAATACAAGCTGCTTGCTACTGTAATTATTGCATGATCTCTCTGTATTGGATATGAAGAACAGGCTGTGTCCTGTATGAATAAAATACAAAAATCCCCCCATGTTTAACAACTAGTCTGTGTTGAGCTGACTCTGTTGCTGATAAAGACTATTTTAGTCACAACTAGAGAAGGATGATTTTTTTAATTAGGTAGGAGTGAGAATTGGTTTGATTAAGAACTTTGGATATATCTGAAATGAAATGTCATGCCATAGAAAAGCTTATACAAGGAGTAACAGCCATGTAGCAGTCCTGAGAGTCTGAATCTCTCCAACTTTTCTATCTGAAGTGATGAGAGAGAAAGGTAAGGGCAGATACTGGACATGCTGAGTTCAAATGTATGGCCTGCTATCATTGGAGGAACCAAATTTAGGTCCCAGTTAGAGAGCAGATGCCTGACTGGCAAAAAAACTGTGAAGAGATTTAACAGTTGGTTGGAAAAATAAAGGACTTTTCTACGGGAAAGGGCAAGGTGACTATAGCTGTCAGATGCACTTTCAATGAATTGATGAAGAGCTCTATGTTCTTAAGTTTAAATAAGTATTGTAGGATCATGCTTAAAGAATCCCTTTATGTGTCACAAGCACATTTATACATAATGTCGAATCCCCAGTCCGCTGGACTTCATTCAGATCTACTAGACTCCTTTGTGTTCTTCATAAAGAGGTGTCATCTTAGGCAAGATTAGTCACGCTCTCATCCTAAGAGTCTTCCAGTCACAGTGCTGTGAGATGCAGGGACTTGGGGTTTAGACTTTTTCCAAAATCCCTTTACTGGAAGTCTGGAACTTGCTACCTTTCCAAGTTGTAAGAAAATTTATCATGAGGCATCCTTAATCATAGAAACTTTTTTGTGAAGTTACTGCTTTGAACTGTTACTACTGACTTGCACTGTCTGTGAGAATGGTAACATGATCCGTAATTTGTGCAGCAGAGGGGTAGACTGCAGAAAACTGGGCTGAGACATCACACTCCAGATACAGAAGTTTGCTGCTTCTAAAAAAAAAGGAAACTTCCTAGTACTTCCCTTCTTGCTTATAGGATTAGCATTGGACACCACTGTCTTTATACGATGGGAAGGGCTGGCACACTTTCCAGACAGTCCAGACACCTCTAAAGCACTGATACACAAATAAGTGCTTCAGTGGACAGTTCTCTAAGAGTGAACAAATCTGTACACTATATTCAAGCCTTAAGGCATCTGTTACAGATTGCCTCAGAGTTTTGTTTTGAAAGCATATGTCCTCCAGCTATGTAAAAGTTCATGCTACTACAAGAGGGAAAACAGACAGGCAGGGGACTGTCAAAGTGGTTGACGTTGAGAGTCTGCTGGTAGGTAATCCAAAGGGAATCCATTTTCTGAGGGAAAAGGGTTATTGATCTGAATTTCCTTCTGTCTGAGATGAGGAGGTCTGGGTATCTAGCCTCTATGCTAGAAGAGAAGCTGGTTGCTTCTACTAAACAGGCTGCAAAAAGAGCTAGTGCTAGAAGGACCAGTGTGGAAAAGAGGAAGGTATATATCATGCAGCTGTCATGCCATAAACCATCTCAGAGGAACCTGAGACTCATCCCCCTGCATTTAGTTGCGTTGTTTGTTTTTTTTCATTGGTGCAAGATATGGAGGGAAATGGAGGGAGATAGCCTGGACATGAGGAGCAGACTGTATGGTCTCTCAGGGGCTAGAGAGGCTCTGGGAAAGAGCTTGGCCTAAGGCAAGGGCCCAGGTTTGTCTACCTGAGTGGTTCCTCAAAGCCATATGTGGGACTGTGACAGAGTCCCTTGGGAAAAATCCCTTCCAGCTGTCAGATCTTGTTCTGGCAGGCAGGTGAAGTTTAGAATAAAATTTATGTTTTTGAAAAAAACTTTATAAAGAATAATCTAGATTCTCTTGAGAGGTATGAATTCCTCATTCAGTGCTTGCTGATAAGACTCAGAACTGAGGAAGTGCCTGAGAAGTGCCCTGAAATCCTGAGGAGGTGGGTAAAAGATAAGCTGTGTCTTCTCTCCCCTC